>CM050164.1:325123976-325626476 GCA_027410445.1 Discoglossus pictus | reverse complement strand
GCCCCTATAGATACGTTGGGATCACGGCACATGCTTTTAAAAAAAAGTGGGTGAGCACATACGCAACATTTGTAACAGTCCTAGAGACATTGAAATTGGAAAGAAATTGACATCAGTAGCCAGACATTTCAATGAATTTCATATGTCCAAACCCAAATTACAATGCTGGGTACTCCAAAAAATAACACTGGGTATTAGAAGAGGAGATTTAGAACAGGAACTTCTTAAAGCAGAAACCAAATGGATTTCAATACTTAATACAGTGTCACCTAATGGTCTAAATGAATATAACAACTTTGGGGTATATCTTTGAAATCATGTTATGTGCATGTGTAATTAATATTTAATCTTTATTTTTAATAACATATCAAAGATGCAATTATTGAGTAGTCAATTACAGGACCCAATAATAGGATCTCCCAGGATTTCATGGTATATAACACTTTAGATGTGCACTTTGGGTTATATCTGGTTTTTGGTACACATTTTCAACTTACGATCCTTTCAATGTAAGGATTTATATTAGACATATTTATATGTTATTTAGTCTATCTATTATCCTTACTTTTGCCATATATTGATTATTATATGTATAATATCAGGATAGGTAGAATTTCTTTCATCTAGTGTATATATATATCCCTTATATTAAAGTCACTATAATTAATCTCTGTTTCCTTTTAAATGTATATAAATTCGATATCAGCTGTCATGGTGCATGAATATTTGTCACTATATATATATTAATGCTAGTCACATCTCTTTACAACGAATAAAATATGTTTTTAATGCTTGATTATCCTTGCAGGACCGATGTTGGCAGAGAACTCATTAGAATGATTCTCCACCTGCTTATTTGAATATGTGTTTGTGCTATAAAAGACCCAGGCTATCTTTTCAACACAACTGATCCTGGAGGAAGCAGAAGACGTGAAACGCGCGTGTCGATCGGCTGATTTGCGGGTCGCCCGTTGATGACGTCAGAGAAGCGGCTACACGCTGCCGTGGACACAGCACTGTTTGTGCCAGAAATTGGAAGCCTGATAGTGGGACTTAAAGGTAAGTGGAGCAGAGGAGACTAGTCGTAGTCACTGTAGTGCAGGGATTTGACTTCTAATAGGGACAGGGGACAAATAGTGGGTCACCAAAGATTTGTTTACAGGGTCATCCACTATATAGCTTTAGATAGGGCCACAGTGGTAGCGTATCATGTCCCCTCTGTCTCCACTTGGGTCCTCTCTTTCATGTATATAGATTTTTTTTAGCCTTTTAGATAATTACAGTACTATCTGTATTTATATGTTATTATTCCAACTGGGGCGACCTCTATCAAGTAATATATATACATAGCAATTAGTATATGATATCTAGGATACTTTATCCAGACACATTTATAGTTCTGGTTTATTCATACTATTATATGATAATCTCATTTGATACTATTGCGTGTTCTATATATTATTTGGGAATTTTTTTAATTATATTGTATATACACATTTTTATTTTATATTGTAATATAATAAAAGTTATATTTTAACACATATGGAATGGGTTCTTGTTTGCATGATAACTGGTACATATAATATGCCAATATATATGGCTTTGTGGGTCTAAAACTTGTGATTAGAATTTAAAGGTGTCTGTCCTTTCCTCTTTATATTATTTCTAATACTAAAAACGGCCTTCTTAATATGTTTTATTTATCACACATTATCACACATTATAGATAATAGTTCACTACGGAATATGTCGGCTCATTACAAATAAACGATAATAATATTATAATTTTAAAACCATCATATTATCAGTGTTATAAAGTAAGTCCTTGAGGTTAGGAAGAAAAGTCTTATTATTATTATGTATTTTAATTGTAACAATCCAACATATTATATATACTTTGAAATAGCCTGCCACAGTGTTACATATTTAATCAAGAGCGCTTGAACATTATATATTAGTTGCCATTTTGCCTCCATTTTTCTCTGATTTTAATTTATACTAAAAGTCTATACATTTTTCTAATAATGTATGTGATTTGTCAAATAAATCTCCCTGATAGTTTTGAATTGTATAACGACCTAATAACATAATGGTCATTGCAATACCAAATCCCCTATTGTAAATGTAACTGTTGCAAATTTCAAGCTTGCAACAGTTACAGATCGATTCAATTGATCAAGCCCGGCTACCTGCCCGAAATCCTGAACAGTAAACCGTGCACCCGTAAAAACATGGAGGTTAAATGGCAATCAGTTAGAGTTTAGAAGTCCAATATGCGATCAGACTCGCAATCCTGCAATGTACAAAATAATAAAAATGACTGAAGGAAATGTTACAGTCCATATGTATCAACTCCTTGATTACCAAGATTATATAATGGAAATAAAACGTAAAAAAAAAAATATTTTTGATTGCAGAATTGCAAGCTTGAGACTGTTGTACTATTAATTCTAATATCTGTCATCGTTTTCCCCATCTTTTAAAGTACAGTATTGATTTCATATTTGCATTTACAGTGCTACGAACAGGTGTTTATCCCCTTTGCGAGTCCTTACTTGTTATCCGTAGGAATTTCTTCTACATTTGCCATTTACGGGTGTGAAAACATTTGCAGGCTTAAGGTATTGACGCAATTGAATAGTGATCTGCGATTGTAACATTTACGGGCTTTAACGATAAAAGGCTTAGATGGGTTGGAGTTACAATTTTGACAACCACAGGGATTTTCTGCCTGTAACCCGCTAATCATTTGCGGGTAGCTAAAAGATGCCACTAGCAAATTAGTTTACAGGCTACATTACGGGTTCCAGTAACTAACAATTGAATAAGGGCCCAAGAATATCACTTTCTGTTTTATTAACCTCTTCATAAAAACACAGTACCATCCACCTCATTTACTTCCTTTTATTTTATTTTCTCATCTTGTAATATTTATATAGAATTATTATCTACTGAAAACTTCAATTTTGTTTTGTTCCTTGCTGCTATTACTTCCTCTAGAAGAAGTATCCTTGTAAAATAATGAGCTTCATTTAGCACTGCAGGGAGCAATGGTAGGATGGTAGAAATGGTAGATTCCACAGCATCATAATTGCACATTAAGTAAAGTTCTTTAAAAAAGTATATCTTCAAAACATGACCACAATAGTTGTTTAAAAAAAGAAGTTCCAGTTTAAAGTTTTGCATTTTATAGATCTGTCAGCCTAGCCTTAAGAAATGTATTGTTAGAGCCTCCTTTAATGCTTGAACTTGTTGCATGCCTGTATATAATCTTCTTTAAATAAGAATGCCTCTGTCTGGAAGTGCCTTTACCAGTTTATTTACCAGTGTAAATCTAAGTTTTTTTTTTTTTACTTTAGTTGGCATAGATGAAAAGGAAAGCATCTGGGTGTGTGTCTATTTCTTTCTATGGCCAAAAATGATTCAGTGCTGCGTTTTTAATAGTTTGACCTATATTCCCAAAGGTTCAGATTTATGATAATGACAATAAAGGAATGTTTTTCATGGCAAGTCAATGGAGAGATGACCCTTTCTGAGCTTTTTCTCTTATAATTTCACAATACACACATAACTTTGTAGAAATAGCTGCATGTAGAACATCTTCAGTGAGCCCATTAGACCACTGCAGTTTCATTTAAAATGGTTTGTGTGTGAAAACAGCTTTGAGATAAAAAAATATATAAAATACATAAAATAAAATACTGTGATGAATTCCCTGTAACAGTTAGTTTTAAAGTTAATTAAAGGTACATACTGTATACAGATACATTTTTCAAAATATATTTTCAATTATAATGACAACTTCAGAATAGATCACATTACACTGAATACATATATATGGAGTTCACATGCTAAGATTATTGTAATGTATTTATTTTTTATTAAAACAAAAGACATACAGTAAACTCTCAGTTACCGGCATCTGCAGAGATTGCCATATGCCGGATAACTGTAGTTTCCGGTTGCTTGATAGTTACTATTAAAATAGGCCTAATTAACCCTATACCCTACACAAAACCATACACAATTTATTTACTGCTAATTAAATACATTCATTAAAAGCTAAAAAAAACACACAGAGACTAAGTTAATTTTAACAAAGCATGTTATTAGGCATTGCATACATTAGATTGGCACTTACAGTTAGATGCTACAGATAGGCACTTCCAGACAGAGGCTTTCGATGGGCTCCTAAAGGGTCAGGATCAACTTGGACACGTTCACACTGCAGATTGCTACTTGTGCTGCAGGGTCACTTTCCTTTGCTTCAAGTGCCCATTAGATGAGAGTTTCCAGTTAGAGGGGAATTAAGGTAGGTGCCGGTTGCTAGAGGTTTCTGGATGCTTGCGCTCCGCATAAACGGGAGTTTACTGTAATTCTGAAAGCTGGTGAGTTACGCATAATTCGCTTTGTATAATATCCTTAATATTAGTATTACAGTGAAAAATAGATGGGATTCAGTGTGCAAAAAATATTTTTATGTTTGATTTTCCCAAACTGTTCTTTCTCTTGTTTCCTTTCCCACACCTGGCTCATCTAGTGATTGTCCCTTCAAGACATCTGTTTTCTCTTCCCATACCTTTTTCCTGATGGCACGGCTGGACTATACACTCTCCAGCCTCTTTATTTTACCTACCCCTCCTTACACTTAATTGAGCCAGATTGTCTAATATAAACAGACAGTTACAATTTTCTCTACCCAGCACATTGTTGACCTCATATTTACAGAGTTTTAAATCTTTACAAAGAAAACGCCCAGGAAGTATACAATTCTCTGGCTTCACATCAAGTCCACAGAAAGAACTACGGCTTAATGTAGACCCAAATGTTTACATTATCAATGCAGACTATATGAAAATAATACCCCAAAATGTTTATTTGGGGAAAACATAATGAAGCTCATATGCAGAGACTAAACACAATGGGGTGACAATATGAATGCGTGAAGTTTTCAAATTACAAGTATCCAAACGTTTTACAGCTAGATCATTTTGACTGGTAAACACTGGTAAATATGTATGCTCCTTGAAAACATCATACCAAATGTCTCCCCTTCCTTACCGGAGAATGCATTGCACACTTATTCTCAACGCTTGATAGGTGCCTGAGGAAATTCGTCCAGACCTGGGCCAAACCAAATGGCATCAACACCTAACGCACTGAATACAAGATCACATTCTTATACATGTCTGGAGATACCACAACACCTCTGATAAAGAATACATTTTATTTCTGCACCACGCGTATCTCAATCACAAATACCGTATTTATCGGCATGCACCTGGTATATGCTAATGACATGGCACACATGTGACGTCACATGTGCGCTGGGTCAAGGAGCAGAGCGAAGGCCGGAGCAGAAGCAGGTAAGTGAGGGGGAGTTATTTAGGGGGGTTTAGGTTGAGGGGGGGTTAGGTTGAGGAGGGGGGTTAGAATGAGGAGGGGGGGTTAGAATGAGGAGGACGGTTGAGGATGTGGAGGGGAGGGAATATCGGCGTATAACACGCACCTATCATTTGCTCCCTATTTTCAGGGAGAAAAATTGTGTGTTACATGACGATAAATACGGTAGATATAATACAGACATACTCTGTTCTCTGCTCCGATCATATGTAGTTTTATCTGATCTAACATGTTCTGGTCTCTGCAGAATTTAGCTCACCTTCACTGTACCTGAAAGCTTAATGAAACCCTTTAAGCAGATCACTAAATACTGGCATGTTTCCATCTTCTCTAAAACATGCTATAATTACACCCTGTTATTACCGCCAGATTTGGGGGACTACGCTCACCCCAATTCTCTCTCTCTCTATGGTTCGCAACTTTTTGTTCAGATCTCAGCCCAAGCAGACCATTCAGATGACAGCATAATTTCTACAGAGACAGGCACCATCAGATCCCTTTTTTAGGATCTAAGAACCACACACCATGTACCTTTGATTAGTACAAGCAGACTCCAACACCACCTTTATTTAGTGTGTCCAAAATCAGACTGCCACTTCTTTATTGTTACACTCTCACCACCTGGCAGATGTCTATCCCATGATACATCCCCATCTCTTTGTTGCCAGATCTCAACTTACAGGGTTATAAAACTAAACTTCCCCCTTCCAGACTAAAGCCAGAGCAGTCACACGTGGCAGATCACAGGGCCATATACATTCTTTAGAATCTTTAACCCTTTGTCACATAAGTGACTGCAGTATTTTTTAAATAATTCTATCATCCTATCCTAGGGCCTACTTCTAACACAGATACATTATTACTGTGCATATAACATGACATAGTAACCCCAAATTGAATTACTGTGGCCCACACTACCCACAAAAAGTCAGTCCGTAGAACAAGTTTCAGGTCTGTTGTAATAGTTCATGACATTAGCACCCAGTGTGCCAGCATTCAAAATAGCAGAGTTACTTGTGGGGTGCAGGGGGTCTCATCATGCCTCCCAAATCATTCATGACTTTGTTCTCATCTCAGCACACCAAATATTTAGATCCGGACATCATTCATGGGACTGCCAAGAGATTAGATCACACCAGTGTTTAGCGTATGTAGAATGAACACTTCTTTATTGTTACATAGATATATAAAAACACAGATAGATCTCACCCCCCCCCCCCCCACACACACACACACATGCCTAACCCTACCTCTTGTGGGCAATCAAATGTTACACTCTCACCACCTGGGAGATGTCTATCCCAGGATACATCCCCCATCTCTTAGTTGCCAGGTCTCAACTTACAGGGTTATAAAACTAAACTTCCCCCTTCCAGACTAAAGCCAGGGCAGTCACACGTGGCCGATCGCAGGGCCATATACATTCTTTAGAATCTTTAACCCTTTGTCACATAAGTGAATGCAGTATGTTTTATATAATTCTAGCATCCTAGGGCCTACTTTTAACACATATACATTATTACAGTGCATATAACATGACATAGTAACCCCAAAATGAATTACTGTGGCCCACACTACACACAAAAGTCAGTCCCCACAACAATTTTCAGGTCTGTTGTAATAGTTCATGTCATTAGCACCCAGATTCCAAATAGCAGAGTTACTTGTGGGGTGCCGGGGGTCCCATCATGGCCCCCAAATCGTTCATGACACACCCACCCTCAAAAAACCCTCCTCTGACTCTGACGTTGCATCTAACTTCCACCCTATCTCTCTACTTCCTCTGGCTTCCAAACTGCTGGAGTGACCCCTCTATAACCGCCTTACCAGCTTTATTTCCTCTAACTCCCTTCTTGACACGTTCCAATCCGGCTTCCGGACCCAGCTCTCACTAAAGTCACCAATTACCTTTTTACCACCAAAAAGTCAAAAAGTCACTTTTCAATTCTTCTTCTTCTAGATCTCTCTGCTGCCTTTGACACAGTCGACCATCCACTCCTACTCCATATCATCTTCTCCCTCAGTATTCGAGACACTGCTCTCTTGCGGTTCTCATCATACCTACAAAATCGATCTTCAGTGTCTCCTGCTCCGAAACCTCTTCTTCTCCTCACCTCCTGTCTGTTGTCGTACCCCAAGGATCAGTCCTATGCCCCCTCGTCTTCTCCATCTACACATCCTGACTTGGTACCCTAATAAACTCTTTTGGGCTTCAGTATCATCTCTATGTAGATGACACCCAAATCTACCTCTCAGCACCAGATCTATCTCCCTATCTTCTAATACACCTCTCCAACTGCCTCTCTAGTATATCCTCTTGCATGTCCACCTACCATCTCAAACTCAACATGTCTAAGACTGAACTCCTAATCTTTCCTCCCTCTCCCACAGCGTCAATTTGTCACATCTCTCTCACTGTCAACAATGACATCATCACCTAAATCTTGTCTTCTCCATCTAAAAAACATCTCCAGAATTTGCCGCTATCTTACACAAGACATAAAATCCTAATACATCTCTCGACTCAACTACTGCAACTTGCTTCTTGTTGGCCTACCCACCACCCGACTAACTCCACCTTAATCCATTATGAATGCCTCTGCTAGACTCATCTTTTGCATACAACGTTCATCTCTGCTCTCACTTCCAAATACTCCCTCTTCTTTCTGCTAATGACCTTCTTCTTTCTACAACTCTTTTCACCTCCTCTCACTCTCACCTTCAGGGCTTTTCTTGTGCTGCTCCTATTCTCTGGAACTCCTTGCTTCGCTCCACCAGATTATCCTCCTACCTCAAAACATTCCAAACCTCACTAAAGACGCATCTCTTTCAAGAAGCGTATCACCTTCCACCTTAACACGCTCATCACCTCTCTCTCCCTCCTTTACCACTCACAATACCTTTAGGTTGTAAGTCTGCAAGTTTCAATCTTGCAATGTGCTTTGGGGAAAGCACCATGGACACTTGATTCCAAACTTAAAGATAGGGCCCTCCTTGCTTTGCTATGTGTTCATTTGTATTTATCTCTGTCTGGAACTTAACTTATGTACAGTGCTATGGAATATGTTGGCGCGTTATAAATAAACAATAATATATATATATACAGTGGATATAAAAAGTCTACACACCCCTTTAAAATGTCAGGTTTCTGTGCTGTAAAAAAATAAGACCAAGATAAATCATTTCAGAACTTTTTCCACCTTTAATGAGACCTATAAACTATACAACTCAATTGAAAAACAAACTGAAATCTTTTAGGTAGAGGGAAGAAAAAATATAAAAATAAAATAATATGGTTGCATAAGTATACACACCCTTAAACTAATACTTTGTTGAAGCACCTTTTGATTTTATTACAGCACTCAGTCTTTTTGGGTATGAGTCTATCAGCATGGCACATTTTGACTTGGCAAGATTTGCCCACTCTTCTTTGCAAAAACACTCCAAATCTGTCAGATTGAGAGGGCATCTCCTGTGCACAGCCCTCTTCAGATCACCCCAAAGATTTTCAATCGGATTCAGGTCTGGGCTCTGGCTGGGCCATTCCAAAACTTTAATATTCTTCAGTTCCAGCTGAAGAAAAAAAGGCCCCAAAGCATGATGCTGCCACCACCATGCTTCACTGTGGGTATGGTGTTCTTTTGGTGATGTGCAGTGTTGTTTTTGCGCCAAACATATCTTTTGGAATTATGGCCAAAAAGTTCAACCTTAGTTTCATCAGACCATAACACCTTTTCCCATATGCTTTTGGGAGACTTCAGATGTGTTTTTGCAAAATGTAGCCTGGCTTGGATGTTTTTCTTCGTAAGAAAAGGCTTTCATCTTGCCACTCGACCCCATAGCCCAGACATGTGAAGAATATGGGAGATTGTTGTCACATGTACCACACAGCCAGTTCTTGCCAGATATTCCTGCAGCTCCTTTAATGTTGCTGTAGGCCTCTTGGTAGCCTCCCAGACCAGTTTTCTTCTCGTCTTTTCATCAATTTTGGAGGGAGCTCCAGTTCTTTGTAATGTCACTGTTGTGCCATATTTTCTCCACTTGATGATGACTGTCTTCACTGTGTTCCATGGTATATCTAATGCCTTGGAAAAAATGTTGTACCCTTCTCCTGACTGATACCGTTTAACAATGAGATCCCTCTGATGCTTTGGAAGCTCTCTGTGGACCCTGGCTTTTGCTGTGGGATGCGACTAAGAACATTTCAGGAAAGACCAACTAGAGCAACTGAACTTTATTTGGGGTTAATCAGAGGCACTTTAAATGATGGCAGGTGTATGCTGACTCCTATTTAACACGATTTGGAATGTCATTGCTTAATTCTGAACACAGCTACATCCCCAGTTATAAGAGGGTGTGCAGACTTATGCAACCACATTATTTTTCTTTTTTCTTTTTCTTCCCTCCACCTAAAAGATTTTAGTTTGTTTTTCAATTGAGTTGTACAGTTTATATGTCACATTAAAGGTGGAAAAAGTTCTGAAATTATTTATCTTTGTTTACAGCACAGAAACCTGACATTTTAACAGGGGTGTGTAGACTTTTTATATCCTGTGATCTAAGATATCTTCAGATGGGGACTGTGGACATGAAATTAAAATATGTTTGCTTCTGGGGAGGAAAGCTATGGAAAGGTTGGAGAAGCTAGTATAAAGTAAAGCTATTACATTAATAGCTTTGTTGGAGAAAACTGCTTAGAGTCCCTTAGACTGCAAGAAGATCCAATAAATCAGTACTTTAGGAAATAAAGACAAACTGTTGGAAGGTATGATTGTGAAGCTAAAGCTCTTATATTTTGTCCATATCATGAGAAGAAAGGATTACCTAGAAAAGACTCTGATACTGGGAAAATTGAAGGCACACAAATAAAGGGACGACAGAATTGGAGGCACTCATTCCTATGACCAGTACAACTTAGGCAGTGAGTGCCTTCGGCATGGCTTACGCATGGCTTACGCATCATCCCTATGACTACAGATAAACAGAAAGCTCAATTATAAAATTTACAGTGCGAGACCCATAGCAGTTTGAAAAAAAAAAAATAGGTCCCCGCAAAAATACACATTTAACGGCTGAACCGCGGCACTCGAGAAACAAAAAAATATACACAAATATACCACTTAAAAACTCACACACAGCACAGGGGTAGAGTCAGGATGCCTGTGAGTGAGGTTGCAAGTTAATTCGAGCCATATTTTGCCTTTTTTCACGAACGCAAATCGCTTAAGCAAGAAAAAAAATGGCGGACGGAAAAAACAAAACGAGGCCCAAGCGTGTAAAAATCAACAACGCACTCGTAACACTTACCTGAAGCCAGTAACACATCACGAGTCCTGTAGCACATAGAACATTGACGTCATTTTCGATGGACCAAGGAAATGAGTTGCACAAAATGGTGGATAGAACGCAAATTGCGCATGCGCACTAAGTTTTAATGGATTCTACTGGAGCTGGCAGTCTATAAATACTGAAGACTTTTGAGAATTTTCTCAATTTCTCCTCAGGTGATGAACCGAGTGACTGTACATTTCACTGCTGGAGTTAATTCTGAAGCAACTTGCATATCCTGCAAATTACAGCAAATAGGTAAGCTATAATTCATTTATAATAACTGAATAAATGAATATCGTATATACTTGAGTTTAAAATGAGTGACTCGAGTATAAGCCGAGGGTGGGAAATGTGCTGCCCCCTGTGTCCCTCTTGTGCTCTCTGTGTCCCCCTCTTATGTCCCCTCTCTCTCCCGTGTCTCTTCCCCCCTCTCCCTTACCTGTGTCTCTTCCCTCGCTCCCTTCCCTGTGTCTCTTACCCCCTCCTCATTCTCAACCTCCCTCCTCAACCCCACTCCTCATCCTCAACCTCCCTCCTCATCCTCCCTCCTCATCCTCAACCTCCCTCCTCAACCCCCTCATCCTCAACCCCCCCTCAAACCCCTCCTCAACCCCCCTCCTCAACCTCCCTCCTTAACCCCCCATCCTCCCTCCTCAACCACCCCACTCCTCATCCTCAACCTCCCTCCTCATCCTCCCTCCTCATCCTCAACCTCCCTCCTCAACCCCCTCATCCTCAACCCCCCCTCAAACCCCTCCTCAACCCCCCTCCTCAACCTCCCTCCTTAACCCCCCATCCTCCCTCCTCAACCACCCCATCCTCATCCTCAACCCCCATCCTCAACCCCCCTCCTCAACCTCCCTCCTCATCCTCAACCTCCCTCCTCAAACTCCCTGCTCAACCCCCCTCCTCAACCTCAACCCCACCATCCTCAACCCCCTCCTCAACCTCCCTCCTCATCCTCAACCCCCTCCTCAACCTCCCTCCTCATCCTCAACCCCCTCCTCATCCTCCCTCCTCATCCTCTTTCCTCATTCTCAACCTCCCTCCTCATCCTAAACCTCCCTCCTCAACCTCCCTCCTCAACCTCCCTCCTCAACCTCCCTCCTCAACCTCAATCCCCATCCTCAACCCCCTCTTCAACACCTCTCCTCATCCTCCCTCCTCATCCTCAACCTCCCTCCTCATTCTCAACCCCCCTCTTCAACCTCCCTCTTCAACCTCCCTCCTCAACCTCCCTCCTCATCCCCCCTCCTCATCCTCAACCCCCTCCTCAACCTCCCTCCTCAACCTCAACCCCCCATCCTCAACCCCCCTCCTCATCCTCAAGCTCCCTCCTCATCCTCAACCTCCCTGCTCAACCTCCCTCCTCAACCTCCCTCCTCAACCTCCCTCCTCAACCCCCATCCTCAACCCCTCCTCAACCTCCCTCCTCAATCTCACCCCTCATCCTCAAGCCCCTCCTCAACCTCAACCCCCCATCCTCAACCACCCTCCTCAACCTTCCTCCTCATCCTCAACCTCCCTCCTCATCCTCAACCCCCTACTCAACCTCCCTCCTCATCCTCCCTCCTAGGTTGAGGAGGGGGGTTTAGGTTGAGGAGGAGGGGGGTTTAGGTTGAGGAGGGGGGGTTAGAATGCGGAGCGGCTTTAGAGTGAGGAGGGAGGTTGAGGATGAGGAGTGGGGAGGGAATAACATGCACCTATCATTTGCCCCCTATTTTCAGGGAGAAAAAGTGCGTGTTATACACCGATAAATACGGTAATTAAGCAAATCAAGTATGCAACATATGGACACAAAATAGGATTGTACCAAAAATCACACTAACAAATAGCAAAGTAAATTAATATTCTTCTTTAATTTTTAACAACCCATAAGCCTTACAAAGAAGCCTAAATAAGCATACCAAAAGTGGTGGACACAAAACATGATTGTACCAAAAATCACACTAACAAATAGCAAAGTAAATTAATATTCTTCTTTAATGTTTAAGAACCTATGAGCATTACAAAGAAGCCTAAATAAGCATACCAAAAGTGGTAGACACAAAATAGGATTGTACCAAAAATCACACAAATAAATAGCAAAGTAAATTAATATTCTTCTTTAATGTTTAAGAACCTATAGGCCTTACAAAGAAGCCTAAATAAGCATACCAAAAGTGGTGGACACAAATAGGATTGTACCAAAAATCACACTAACAAATAGCAAAGCAAATTAATATTCTTCTTTAATGTTTAACAACCTATAAGCCTTACAAAGAAGCCTAAATAAGCATACCAAAAGTGGTGGACACAAAACATGATTGTACCAAAAATCCCACAAATAAATAGCAAAGTAAATTAATATTCTTCTTTAATGTTTAAGAACCTATAAGCCTTACAAAGAAGCTTAAATAAGCATAGCAAAAGTGGTAGACACAAAATAGCATTGTACCAAAAATCACACAAACACATAGCAAAGTAAATTAATATTCTTATTTACTTTTTACCAAGCTATAAGCCTTACAAATAAGTCGACATTTGTATACCAAAAGTGGTGGACACAAAACAGGATAATGCTAAAAACATTGCAATCCTATCCAAATTAAGAAAAACATTAATAATTATAGTATAAAAAAAGAATAACTGGAATATACAAATACATTTAAATTATTTTTAAAAGGTTGCACAAAAAACAGCATAGCAGAAAAAAATCACCATAACAGATACAATGCACCAAAATAATGATTTTTTTTATTTATTACAAATACATTAAAATCAAATAACATTTTTATTTTTATTTTACAACAGACACTGCGTGAAGACCATCGGACGAGGACTTTCAACAGAGGACCAGACCATCGGACGAGGACTTTCAACAGAGGACCAGACCATCGGACAAGGACTTTCAATAGAGGACCAGACCATCGGACGAGGACTTTCAACAGAGGACCAGACCATCGGACGAGGACTTTCAACATAGGACCAGAACATCGGACGAGGACTTTCAACAGAGGACCAGACCATCAGACGAAGACTTTCAACACAGGACCAACAAAGATTCGGATTGAAATCACACTTCAACCAAGATACAGTATAACAAGTAAAAAATGAGAAAACAAAATAAACATGTTTGCTCTGCATCCATGTCAATAGAAAAAAAAACAAGAACAATCACTAACTATGGCCCTCATTCAATTGCAATTTTGCCAATTCAATAGAGGTCTAAATAAGCACATCACATATTTTTTTAAAGAAGTTTTTAGTTGTTTAACATCTATCCACAAACAAGGTTTTCACTAACTAAAAACTGATTTAAAAAAAAAATGTTATCTGCTTATTTAGAGCACTATTGAATTGGAAAATCGCAATTGAATGAGGGCCTATAACTTTAACCAAAATATAACTGACACATTTCTGATTTACCTCTTATTTGTCTGTTATGGACAATAATGTTTAACAGTAAATCCAAACTTCAATCTAAAAAAAAAATAAAACAGCATAGTCCACAAAAGTCTCAAAACATAGACTAAATAAAATTTGCCATTCTTAATTACCAGTCGTAATGTACAATATTAAGCATAAAACCTAAACACACACAGAAAATAGAATAGTACAACAAATAGTAGTACCACCTCAAGAAAAAAAATAATATTTAATTGACCGAACATATAAGCTTTTAAATAAAAGATCAAAATACTTTTATGACAATCCCCTGTACTAAAAATTACAAAGACTCATTTTTGCCCTCTACTATGTCTGTAAGTTAAAAGTACAACAAAAAAATGTATTGCCAAAACAACTAAAATATTAATTTTAATCACCTATTACATGTAGTAGAAGTTATGTCAGTTTCTTCCCTGTGCTATTCATCTAAGGCAAAAATTACAACCTACCACAGAAAGTGAGACCAAAAAAATAAAATACACTTATTTAACAATACAACGAAACTACCACTACAATAAACTACAAGCACATATAAACAAAATGTTGATAATAAAAAAATGTACAAAACAAACTTAACATCTCAAACTAAACTAATTATAAATTATTTTCTTTTACAGTTTAACATGGCTACTAATGAGAGCAAACAAGAGAAGTAAAGACGTCAAACTAGAGAAAGACAAGAGAGATGGGCCAACCAGCAGACTCCAGAGGAGAAAGAAATTCGACGAGAAAAAGAAAGCAAAAGACTTGCAAGCAAAAGACTATCAGCTGCAAAAATTAAAGATACGCCAAAAAAAGCTACCAAGCAAATAAAGCATTTACAACCTGTTCCTCAAACATCAGATGACATTTTACCTGAAAAAATAAAAGAGATACTAAAAAAAGCCACGAAAAAAACAAAGCATTTAGAACCTGTTCCTGAAACATTACATAACATTTTACCTGATGAATATGAAAGTCAAACTTCTATATGCTTTGCAAATTGTCCTTTACTCAAGTCTTTAGCAGTAGAGGTTCATAGTTGTGGAGAAATGACTACTCAATGTCAGTTTTGTGAGGCTTATTATTTTGAACAGGAGAGACCCAGAGATGGCCAATTTATTAGTTGCTGTCAAAAAGGCAAGTTCAAACTTCCAGAAAGAAAATAATTTCCAATCTATTTACAAAACATTATGACTGAACCTGCTTTTCCAAACTACAAAAAATGTAAGACAAACATAAGATCCTACAATAGTGCCATATCCTTTGCATCTATGGGGGCAACATTAGCTGCTTAAGTACCATGACATGGTCCTTACTGTTTTAAAGTCCAAGGACAAATTTATCATCGGAATTCACATTTACATCCAGAGGAAGGAGAGAAAAGAAAATTCGCTCAACTATATGTCCTAGATACAATGGAAGCTGTTGACCAACGTATGCAGCTGGAAGAAAATAAAAAATGCTTACCCAGTGTTTTTATAGAGCTAAATAACATTATGGACAATAATCCCTACAGTAAAGCTTATAGAAAATTGGCAGAAGTAGAAAATGAACAACTACTTCATGCACAAAGACATCAATTACCAATGCCAAAGGTTAATATGGTGCTTAAAAGAGACAGACATACTGATAAACGTTGTTATAAATTGCCAACATCAAATGAGGTTGCAATGGTGTTTCAAAATGATGAAGGAGAACCACCATTTCAAAGAGACATTAGAATATATCCCAGAAATGAGGAGCAACCATTCATTAATATGAGTATCTTAAGTCCAAATTTAGATCCAATGACATATCCCATTTTTTTTCCCACACGGAGAAGCAGATTGGCAACCAAATTTAACACTTCCCAGTTACCCAAATGCTAAAGCCAGAATCCGAAATAATGTTTCTATGCTTGAATTTAAAGTAGCTCAAATTGCCATTCGAAATACATTGAATCCAATTTTATGTGGTGGAAAACTAACACAACAATGGATTATTGATTCCTATTTGCAAGTTGAGGCCAATAATTTAAACTTTATAAAATATCAGCAAGATAAACTACGTGTAGAACAATATTCGGGACTAATGGACTATGTTGCTGAGGTGGCTACAAGCAGAGACATGACAGCTGGCAAAGCCATAATTTTACCATCTTCCTTTCAAGGATCTCCTCGAAATATGAGAGAAAGATACAATGATGCTATGGCTATTGTCACAAAATTTGGGAAACCCGATTTTACACAAAAATGTTTTCTTGGACAAAGTGCTTCCGATAGACCAGATTTAGTAGCCAGAGTTTTTAAGATTAAATTTAATGAATTAATACCTGACATCACTATAAATAACTTATTTGGCAAATGTCTTGCTTATGTATAAACCATTGAATTTCAAAAAAGAGGACTTCCACATGCACATCTTCTGATAATACTTCAAGAAAAAGATAAATTAGATACTTCTGACAAAGTGGATGCAGTCATTGTTGCTGAACTACCATATCCAGAACTATATGGTAGACTATATGAGATTGTTACTCATCGCATGATTCATGGACCCTGTGGTGATCTTAATCCACAATCACCATATATGGAAAATAAGAAATGTTCCAAAGATTTTCCAAAAGATTATAGAGACAAAACCTATGCCAATTGTGATGGCTATCCACTTTATAAAAGAAGAGAAGGAGATAGTGCCATTATTCGTGGAAAAAAAGTTGACAATAGATATGTAGTACCCTACAATCCACATTTACTCATGAAGTATAACGCCCACATCACTGTAGAAGCCTGCACTTCCATCAAATCCATTTAATTTGTGTACAAATATATTTACAAAGGCTATGATGCAGCTACTGTAGTCGTCAAAAGTGCAGACAACCCTGAAAGTAGTGAGTTAGTACATGATGAACTTGCATCTCATGTAGATGCTCGCTATGTCAGTGCACCAGAGGCTATGTGATGGCTATTTAAATTTGAAATGCATGATAGTTTACATGCAGTATATAGATTAGCAGTACATTTGCCACAAAGACATTTAGTGTATTTCCATGCTGGAAATGAAATTAATGCATTGGCCCAAGGTGAAGATCGTCACACTACACTAACTGCATGGTATGAATTAAATTCCACAGATTCACAAGCAACACAATTCTTATATATTGAAATTCCATATCACTATGTTTTTGTGAATGGATTATGGAGACCGAGAAAAATCAGAGGCAATAAAATAATCACAAGAATTTACACAGTCAGTCCAAGTGATGTTGAACGTTTTTGCTTTAAATGTTCCTGGAGCACAAAGTTTTGAACACTTAAGAACTGTTAATGACATAGCATATGAATCCTTCCATTTATATATTATATATTATTATATTGATAATACAGAATGGGAAAGATGTTTAGAAGAAGCAGCACTATGTCAAATGCCATGGCAGGTGAGAGAACAATTTGCATTTATTTGTATCTTCTCAAATGCTTCAAATGCATTAGCTTTGTGGGAGACATTTAAAATTAATTTGGCTGAAGACTTTATGCGACGATACAATGAACCGATTGCACACTTAAAAGCGTTAATGGAAATCCAAGAAGTATTTTTAACTCATGGATTAAATTGTGCAAGTTTTAATTTGCTTGATCCAGGTCTTATAGATGACATAAACTTTGAAGACTATGACATTCAACTACAAGTAGAAAGAACAGAAGAAAGACTTGCAACTTTAAATACGTTACAATTGCAAACATTTAATGCCATTAAAAATGCAATAGATGATGACATGGTGACAGAGCGTTATTTCTATCTTGATGGACCTGGCGGATCAGGAAAAACGTATCTATATAATTTATTAATGAGTTCTGTACGAGCACAAGGTCAAATAGCAATGGCGTTTGCCACTACTGGAATTGCTGCACTTTTGTTAGAAGGTGGAAGAACTGTACATAGTGGCTTTAAACTGCCAGTGCCTATTTTAGAAACTTCTGTGTCAGATATTCGCATGACATCATTACAAGCAAAAAAATTGAAAACATTTAAATTAATTATAATAGATTAGGCACACTATGGAAACATTTTACCCATCTTCAACTGCAACAAAATATGAGATCAGAAGGCCAAACTGATTTCAATGATTGGCTTATTAAAATTGGAGAAGGCAGAACAGAAAAAATACCACATTTACCTGACGACACTGTAGAGATCCCACCACATATGATTTGTCAACAAGATATTATATCGACTATATTTGAAGGTAGCATACATAACCAGGAATATTCAGAGCTTGCCAACCAAGTCATACTAACGTGTAAAAATAAGGATGCATTAATCCTCAATAATGAAATCTTAAAAAAAATGAATGCACCACAAATAAATTATCACAGTGCTGATTCTGTACTTGCTGATGACAATGAAAGTCAAGCAAACTTTTCTACTGAATTCATAAACTCACCAACTCCTTCTGGAATGCCACCACATATTTTGCAGCTAAAGAAAGGTGAAATTGTCATGTTACTGCAAAATATGAACCCCAAAAAAGGCCAATGCAATGGAACAAGATTAATTGTTCAACAATTAAAGGACCATTTTAGAGATGCTGAAATTTTAACTGGTACCCATAAAGGAGAGAGAGTTTTCATACCAAGAATAGATTTAGCACCAAGTGAAAGTAGTCTCCCTTTTATACATCAAAGAAGACAATTTCCTATTATTGTAGCATTTGCCATGACCATTAATAAATCACAAGGTCAAACGTTCAAATCTGTGGGTATTTTCTTGGAAGAACCAGTATTTGCACATGGTCAATTGAACGTTGCGTTATCACTATGCAGAAATCCACAGGCTATTAAAGTTTACATTGAAAAGAATGAAAGTCAAGGTGATTTATTAGAAGATGTACGTATTTTTACTTAAAACATTGTCTACTATGAAGTACTATAACTTTTCATTAAAGAAATAAAACCCATGCAAAACAAATTTAAAAGCATTCAAAAATACAAAACAATAAACAATTCAGTCATAATTAATGGAAGTACCGTTTATGGATGATTTGCCTCACAAAACACTTGCCTTGCATTATTTTTACAAATTATGTTAAAATGGTAACTATGTTACTGTTTCTAATGTTACAAGTTTGAAAACAATATTTTCAAGGTCATTACTTAGACTGATAAGAAAGTTCAGGTTTAAAAAAAATATACTTTCAAGTTCTTTACTTCAACATATTACAACGTTCATGTTAAGAGCTCAACCACGTTTTAAGTCACAATGTAAATATTGTCTGTTATGTTAAGATTACTCCCTGGATTAATGTTTATCGACAGTTCATGGGGTAAGGAAGGAATTAATTTAATTGGATACGTTTCAACAAGGGTTTTTACTGTTTGCTTTCCTCTGGATTCAATGTATATTGAAGGTAACAATTCTTCAGAGACAAATTGCATGTTAAAAAAAACATTACCTCAAGTTTACAATACTGAATAATTTAAAGTTCAACTGTTCTTACATTCAAATGTTAATACTTTTAATACAAAATGCTTTAAGACATATTGTTCACCAAGAGAACATTTTACAAAACTAAACATGTTTAATATCACAATACTTACAAGTGTCAAATATGTATACTAATAACTAAACAACTTTCCAAACATACACATCTCATTGCCGTAATTTTTTGACGGGCAAGTCGCTAGTCATTAATATTTACAGTGGATTTCAACATTTGCATATTTCTGTCATTTCCAACAGACTCTGCCTGAAGAGTGTCACTGACTAGATTGCAGCACTGCACAGTGTAACACAGACTGTAAACTCTGCAGAAATTTACAGAAAAGAAATTACACCAAACAGGTAACGTACAAAAATACATTTGCTTAACAAAAATAGTATGGTCAAAAAAAAAAAAGGAAAACTTAAAAACATTTGCATTTCTGTTTGTCATTTTCCCCAGACACTGCCTGAAGAGTGTTGCAGAAATACTGGCTGCACGGGATGGTTCCACACACCTCTGTAATTTTTACACAACATATTCAAGACAACAGGTACAGTATAACAAGTAACAAAAAATAAAAATAATCTATCCTGTTTGGTATGCGCCAATGTGAAAACACACTGCAACCTAACTAACCCTCTAAGCCTAACCCTATAACCTAAAACCCTAATGCCAACAGTGGTGCACACAAAACCGGATAGCACAGCAAATATTGTTAACATAAACAAAATGTAAGGATTTATCCTGTTTGGTGTGTGCCAATTTTAAAATGCACTGTAGTCTAACTAGTCCTCTAACCCCATAAATATAAGCCCATAATGACAACAGTGGCACACACCAAACAGGATAGGACAAGAAATGTTGGGAACACATACTAAATGAAAGGATCTCTACTGTTTGGTGTGCCCCAAGGTGTAAACGCAATGCAACCCAAGTAACTATCTAAGCCTAACCCCTAATGCCAAAACTGATGCATACAAAACAGGATAAGACAAAAAATAGGTACCCTAACCCCCTAATGCCAACAGTGGTGTACACAAAACAGGATAGCACAACAAATGATGTTAACAGATACAAAATGGAATGATCTATGCTGTTTTGTGTGCGTCACCCTCTAAGCTTCACCCCATAATCTAAACCCCTCATGGCAACAGTGGCACACTCCAAACAGGATAGGACAAGAAATGTTGGGAATACATACAAAATTAAAGGAAAAAAAAGGGATTGAAAACTTAATTTAACATTTTCATCTCTCTCTCTCTAATTTTCTACAGACACTGCCTGAAGAGTCGGAGCATCTCTACAGGAATTTATACACAACAAATTGAACACAAGAGGTACAGTATTACAAGTTTGAAAACCTATTTGAAAATGCAATGCAACTTAACTAACCATCTAAGCCTACCACCATAACCCTAAGCCCCTAATGCCAAGATTGTCGCACACAAAACAGAATACTACTCAAAATAAAAGGTACTCAAACACCTAATGACAATAGCGCCACACACAAAACAGAATAGGACAAGAAATGCTGTTAACACATAGAAAATTGAAGGATCTATTGTCTTTTCTGTGCCCCACCCTCTAAGCCTAACCCTATAACCAAAACCCCTAATACCAATAGTGGCTGATACAAAAAAATATACCACCAAAAAAAAACCTAAGGAACTAGACTGTTTTCTGTGCACCTTTGTGGAAATGCACTGCAACTTAACTAACACTCTAAGCCTGACTCCAAAACCCTAACTCCATAATGGCACACTGGTGCACACAAAACAGGATAGGACAAAAAATTTGGTTAACACATAGAACATAGAAAGATGTATCATGTTTTCTGTGTGCCTTTCACAAAATGCACTGCAACCAAACTGACACAAAACAGCATAGGAGAAGAAAAAAGCAAAACAAAGAAAGTTGCATTAAAAAAAAAAAAAGATCCTATGTACTATCTATATTTACAGATTTCTATGGTGGATAACGAAAACAAAGAGGAACAAAAAAGACGTCAAACATGAGAACGTGCACAAAGATGGAAAGATCGACAGACGGCGAAGGAAAAGAAAATTAGATGAGAAAAAGAACCCAAGAGAATCGCAAGCAAAAGACAGGCACCTGAGAAAGTAACATCCAAGCCCAAGAAGAGAAATAAAAAACAAAAACATCTAGAAAATGTATCAGAACAATCTGATAACAATTATAATGTTGATTTACAGAGTCAGATTGATATATATTCTAACAATTGTCCTTTAGTTAAATCATTAACAGTAGAGGTTCATAATTGTGGTATGATGAATATTGTCTGTCAGTTTTGTGGGGCTTATCATTTCAAACAGGAAAGACCCAGATATGGCGAGTTTGTTACTTGCTGTCAAAAAGGCAAGGTAAGACTTCCACAAAGACAACAATTCTGAACATATTTAAAAAGCATTATGACTGAGCCTACTTTCCCTAACTACCAACATTTCAAATTAAACATAAGATCTTATAATAGTGCCATATCTTTTGCATCTATGGGTGCAACATAAGCTGGTAATGTGCCAGGACAGTACAAGGACAAATTTACCATCATACTTCACATTTACATCCAGAGGAAGGAGAGCAAAGAAAATGTGTTCAACTATATGTCCGAGATACAATAGAAGCTGTTGAACAACGTATGCAGCTTCAAGAAAATAAAAAATGCTTACCCATTGTTTTTATAGAGCTTGATAAAATTATAGCCAATAACCCCTACACTCAAGCTTATGAAAAATTGTCAGAAGTAAAACAGGAACAACAAATTCATGCAGAAATACATCAATTACCAATCTCAAAAGTCAGTTTGGTTCTTAAAAGAGATTGCCATACTGATAAACGCCATTATAACTTGCCAACATTGAATTAGGTTGCAATGGTCTTTCAAAATGACAAGGGAGTACCGCCATTTCAGAGGGATATTAGAATATATCCCAGAAATGATGAGCCACCTTTCATTAACATAAGTATCTTAAGTACTTATTTGGATCCAATGACATATCCCATTTTTTTTCCACATGGGGAAGCAGGTTGGCTACCCAAATTAACACTTGACAGTTACCCAAATTCTAAAGCACATGTCAGAAATAATATTTCCATGCTTGAATTTAAAGTGGCTCAAACTGCCATTCGAGATGGATTTAATCCCATTTTATGTGGAGGAACACTGACACAACAATGGATCATTGATTCATATTTGCAAGTTGAGGCAAATAATTTAAACTTCATTAAATATCAACAAGATAACCTATGTATAGAACAGTATTGTGGACTGATGGATTATGTCGCTGAGGTAGTAACAAACAGAGAGCTTGCAGCTGGCAAAGCCATCATTTTACCTTCTTCTTTCAAAGGATCTCCTCGCAATATGTGATTTGGAAAACCAGATTTACTTATGACATTTACATGTAATCCACAATGGCCAGAGATTGTACAGAATCTGCTGATTTAACAAACTGCTTCCAATAGACCAGATTAAGTGGCAAGAGTCTTTAAAATAAAAATAACTTAATTAATACAATACATAACCATAAATCAGTTATTTGGTAAATGTCTAGCTTATGTGTATACAATAGAATTTAAAAAAAGAGGCCTTCCACATGCACATATTCTTATAATCCTTCAAGAGAAAGATAAATTGGATAATGGTAGTGATGTCGCGAACATCAAATTTTCGGTTTTCTCGAACAGCGGACACGAACTTCCATCAAATGTTCGTGAACGGGCGAACCGGGCAAACCGCCATAGACTTCAATGGGCAGGCGAAATTCAAAACCCACAGGGACTCTTTCTGGCCACAATAGTGATGGGAAAGTTGTTTCAAGGGGACTAACACCTAGACTGTGGCATGCCGGAGGGGGATTCATGGCAAAACTCACACAGAAAATTACATAGTTGATGCAGAGTCTGGTTTTAAGCTATAAAGGGCATAAATCACCTAACATTCCTAAATTGTTTGGAATAACATGCTTTAAAACATCAGGTATGATGTTGTATTGATCATGTAATGTAAGGGTTACACCCGCTTCACAGTAACAGACCAATCTCCCCGTTTAATGCACCGCAAACAACCGCAAACAGTACCTTTGCACAACCCCAAACTCCCCATTTGCACAAGGTTGGATACCAAGCTAGCCATGTCCCGTTCCTTGTCCTCGCTGATGTCCCTGAAAGGGTCCCTGAAAGGTGACAACAAGCCCCCTGGGACGCCTGCTGTGTTTGGTCTTCCACCTCCTCAAAGCCACCTTCCTCCTCTGACTCCTCTTCTTCAGACTACTCTCTCTGTGTTGCCTCTGTCTGCGTTATTATAAGGTGTGTACTGTTAAGTAGTACTATTCCTATCGGTTTAATCCCTGTTACGTCCACTATTAGGGGACGTGTATATGGCATTGATTTTTGGAACAGGGAGATGGAAAAAGATGCTTGGTCGGACCTCCTACTTCGAATTTGGGGCACTGCACGTGCAATGTAATGTGCCACCAGATAGCAGTGGTGTATTAAGTTGTACTATTTATTCCTATCAGTTTGATACCTGTTACGTCACCTATCAGGGGACGTGTATATGACATGGATTTTTGGAAGCGGGAGATGGAAAAAGATGCTTGGTCGGTCCTCCCACTTCAAATTTGGGGCACTGCGCGTGCAATCTAAGGTGCCACCAGATATGAGTGTCACTGTGCACTGGAGAAAGTTGGCAGAGTAGGCGCTGTAGGCCTCACACACATGCCTGTAGGTAGGCAACTGATATTCAATCTATTACAGTCCAAAAAGTGTTGTTTTACTAAGCACAATATAAGCTGTTAGGTGTTAGCCTGTCACACACACACACACTGGCAGGCAGGCATATGCAATTAGATTACACAGAAAAAAATTATAAAATAAAATAAATGATGTTCTAGCCCTAAAAAGGGCTTTTTGGGTTGCTGTCCTTCAGATGGAAGGCTCTGGAAGGGAGTGTATGCTGCTGATTGGCTGGAATGTGTCTACTGACTGTGAGGTGCAGGGTCAAAGTTTCCTCAATGATAAAGTATAGGGGGTGTACCGAAAAGCGCATGTGTTCGCCGTCCGCTGCGAACG
The DNA here is from genome assembly GCA_027410445.1 of Discoglossus pictus. Taxonomy (NCBI): domain Eukaryota; kingdom Metazoa; phylum Chordata; class Amphibia; order Anura; family Alytidae; genus Discoglossus; species Discoglossus pictus. Next base: position 325,601,779 of record CM050164.1, on the reverse strand, counting down.
CGAACATGCCAAAATCGCTGTGAATAGTCTGCGGGCGAACAGTTGGCGACATCTCTAGATACTGGTGATAAAGTGGATTCAGTGATTATTGCTGAACTACCAGATCCAGAAATACATGGTAGACTATATGAGATTGTAACTCATCGTATGATTCATCGAACGTGTGGAGATATGAATCCACAGTCACCATGTATGGAAAATAAGAAATGCACTAAAGAATTTCCAAAAGGTTATAGAGACAAAATGTATGCTAATTGTGATGGCTATCCATTATATAGAAGAAGAGAAGGCTAAAATGCCATTATTCGTGGAAAAAAGGTAGATAACAGGACTCATCCAGGATTTATAGACAACATAAACTTTGAACACTGTGACACTCAGCTTCAAAACCAAAGAACACAAGAAAGACTTGCAACTTTAATTATATTACAATTGCAAGCATTTAATGCCATAAAAAATGCCATTCGAGCACAAGGTCAAAAAGCACTGCCATTTGCAACCACTGGAATTGTCGCACTTTTGTTAGAAGGTGGAAGAACTGTGCATAGTGGATTTAAGCTGCCAGTTCCCATTCTGGAAACATCAGTGTCAGATATTCGAATAACATCATTACAAGAAAAAAAAATTAAAAAGGTCAATTAATTATAATAGATGAAGCTATAATGATGTCATGCCATGCCCTACAATGTATTGACCGTTTGTTACGTGATTCATGGATAATGATTTGCCATTTGGTGGAAAGGTAATGTTAATAGGTGGAGATTTTAGACAAACATTACCTGTCGTTGTACATGAAAATTGAACAGACATTGTCGAAACATGTATAAAGTCAAGTACACTATGAAAACTATTTACCCATCTTCAATTACAATAAAATATGAGATCAGAAGGAGAAAATTAATTAAATGATTGGCTCATTAAAATTGGAGAAGGAAAAACAGAGCGAATACAAAATGTACCCCGATGATAACGTGTAAATTCCATCTCATATGATTTGTAACCAGGACCTCATATCGGCTATATTCCAAAATACAATAAATAACGAGGAATATGCAGAGCTTGCAAACAAAGTAATACGAACATGCAAAAACAAGGATGCGTGGTTTCTCAGTAATGAAATATTAAAAACAATAAATACACCACAAAAAATTTAGGGCACTGCGCGTGCAATCTAAGGTGCCACCAGATATGACGTATCACTGTGCACTAGCAAAAGTTGGCAGAGTAGATGCAATAGGCTTCACACACACGCCTGTAGGCAGGCAATTGCTATTCAATCTATTACAGTCCAAAAAGTGTTGTTTTACTAAGCACAATATAAGCTGTTAGGTGTTAGCCTGTCACACACACACACACACACTGGCAGGCAGGCATATGCAATTAGATTACACAGAAAAAATTATAAAATAAAATAAATGATGTTCTAGCCCTAAAAAGGGCTTTTTGGGTTGCTGTCCTTCAGATGGAAGGCTCTGGAAGGGAGTGTATGCTTCTGATTGGCTGGAATGTGTCTGCTGACTGTGATGTGCAGGGGCAAAGTTTCCTCAATGATAAAGTATAGGGGGCGAACCGAAAAGCGCATGTGTTCGCCGTCCGCTGCGAACTCGAACATGCCAAAATCGCTGCAAATAGTCTGCGGGTGAACAGTTAGCGACATCTCTAGATACTGGTGATAAAGTGGATTCAGTGATTATTGCTGAACTACCAGATCCAGAAATACATGGTAGACTATATGAGATTGTAACTCATCGTATGATTCATCGACCGTGTGGAGATATGAATCCACAGTCACCATGTATGGAAAATAAGAAATGCACTAAAAAATTTCCAAAAGGTTATAGAGACAAAATGTATGCTAATTGTGATGGCTATCCATTATATAGAAGAAGATAAGGCTAAAATGCCATTATTCGTGGAAAAAAGGTAGATAACAGGACTCATCCAGGATTTATAGACAACATAAACTTTGAACACTGTGACACTCAGCTTCAAAACCAAAGAACACAAGAAAGACTTGCAACTTTAAATATATTACAATTGCAAGCATTTAATGCCATAAAAAATGCCATTCAAGCACAAGGTCAAATAGCACTGCCATTTGCAACCACTGGAATTGCCGCACTTTTGTTAGAAGGTGGAAGAACTGTGCATAGTGGATTTAAGCTGCCAGTTCCCATTCTGGAAACATCAGTGTCAGATATTCGAATGACATCAGTACAAGCAAAAAAAATTAAAAAGGTCAATTAATTATAATAGATGAAGCTATAATGATGTCATGCCATGCCCTACAATGTATTGACCGTTTGTTACGTGATTCATGGATAATAATTTGCCATTTGGTGGAAAGGTAATGTTAATAGGTGGAGATTTTAGACAAACATTACCTGTCGTTGTACATGAAAATTGAACAGACATTGTCGAAACATGTATAAAGTCAAGTACACTATGGAAACTATTTATCCATCTTCAATTACAACAAAATATGAGATCAGAAGGAGAAAATTAATTAAATGATTGGCTCATTAAAATTGGAGAAGGAAAAACAGAGCGAATACAAAATGTACCCCGATGATAACGTGTAAATTCCATCTCATATGATTTGTAACCAGGACCTCATATCGGCTTTATTCCAAAATACAATAAATAACGAGGAATATGCAGAGCTTGCAAACAAAGTAATACGAACATGCAAAAATAAGGATGCGTGGTTTCTCAGTAATGAAATATTAAAAACAATAAATGCACCACAAAAAAAATATCACAGTGCCGATTGTGTACTTGGTGATGACAAAGAAAGTCAGACAAACTTTTCAACTGGATTTGTTCATTCATTAACTCCATCTGGAATGCCACCGCATATTTTGCAGCTAAAGAAAGGTGCAATTGTCATGTTACTGCGAAATTGTAACCCAAAAAAAGGACTATGTAATGGGACCAGATTCATTGCTCAGGAATTAAAGGACCATTTCATAGAAAATAGCTGAAAAACTGGTATCAATAAAGGATAAATCATTTTCATACTAAGAATAGATTATGCACTAAGTGAAAGTAGCCTCCCTTTTGTACTTCAAAGGAGACAATTTCCCATCATCATGGCATTTGCCATAACCATTAATAAATCACAAGGACAGACTTTTAAATAGAACCGGTATTTGCACATGGCCAACTGTATGTTGCATTTTCAAGATGCAAGAATCCAGAAGCAATTCAAGTTCACATAAAAAAACAGTCAGGTGATTTATTTGATGATGGCCGCATTTTTACAAAAAACATTGTCTACTATGAGGCGCTGTAACTTCAATTAAAAAAAGGATATCAATACAACAGATATATAAATAGACAGAAAAAAACTATGCATTTACCTCACAAAAAAAAACAACAAACATAGAGAACAGTGGTTTTATTTCGAGGACAAATTTTTATGTCACTCTGGCTCTTTTTGGAGGACCACTATTTCACTAAGAAACTCTATACATTGGCAAAAAAAATAGAGAACAGTGGTTATACCTCACGGACGAACTATTATCTCTGGTGGTCTCTTTTTAGAGGACCACTATTTCACATAGGAAACTCTATGTGCCATTTTCAATAACTGCAAAAACCACAACAAAAAGTGAACAGGGGTTATATCCCATAGACAAAGTTACAAGTCTGCTAGGCTCTTTTTAAGGGAACCACTTGGACAAAAACTAAAAATTGGAATATCTTGGAAGTGACCTTTTTATCAGGATTGGCCCCACAAAACAGTTATGTTATGCATTTTATTACTATTCCAGTTTAAATGTTATTAAATGAAGTTACTGATTGTAATGTTAAATTAGAATTTAAAAGGCGTGCAAAGCTCTTCCATTGTATGTAATTAAGTGTTTATATCAGTAGCAGAATGATAATTTCTTGAAAAATTCAAATTTATAATTAAATACAGGATATTGATCCAGAGAGTAATCCGATCGCCAGTTACTGGGGTCAGGAAGAAATTAATTTTTTTCCCACTTTCAAACAATTGGCTAAGTTTCACTGGGTTTTTTTCTGTTTGCCTTCCTCTGGAATAAATATTCCATATCACTGCATTTTCATATGATTTAAGTTGAAATGTTATTACATAATGTTAATGTTTGCATTGGTAAATTATTTCACAAGGTTTGCAAAATTGTTTTATTGTATCTTATTAAGGGTTCATGTGAGGAGGAGCATAATAATTTGTTGCACAATTGAAATGTATTATAACATAGAGAGGATTGAGCCAGGGAGTAATCCGATCGCCAGTTTATGGGGTCAGGAAGGAATTCATTTTTTTCCCTTTTTGATACAATTGGCCAAGTTTCAATGGGGGTTTTTATTGTTTGCCTTCCTCCGGATTCAATACCTATGTGGGTTAACAGTACTTGAACTAAAAGTTGCATGTTACAAAGCATTATGTAATAGTTTAAAATACTTATTCATACAAAGTTGACCTATTGTTATGTTACTCATGGATAGCTCAGTATCACATATATAGTTGTGAGCGTACGAGTTGTTGCTAACGCTGCGGGCTCGCGTAGCGAGCCCGCGGCCCTCGCGAAGCGAGTCGCGGGCTTCGCGTAGCGAGGGCCGCGGCTCGCTTAGCGAGCCCGCGGCCCTCGCAAAGCGAGGGCACTGTGCCAGGTTCTCAGTTGCTGGCTTGGAGCGCCACAGGCGCTCCATGCCAGCACCTGAGGACCTCGCAAAGCGAGGTCTTCAGTTGCAGCAACTGCGACCCTTGCAAAAAAAAGTTTACGTCGCAACACATTACGACACTCGCAAACAACATACGACACACGTTCACACACATTACGACACTCGCAAACAACATACGACACACGTTCACACACATTACGGCCTCGCAACACTCGGACGCAACTCGCGAACATTACAAAATTACAAACACAATACATACACACAGCACATACATAAAAACCTTACCTACACAAACAGGAAGCACCCAGGACCTCAAAAATGCAACTTACAACTTAATTGCACTCAAAATAAAAGAGTTTAGACACTAAATAGTTTGTTAAGCGACACAAAAAATGGCCGACGAAGAAAACGAAAACGAGGCTACACACGCAAACACCATACGAGACACGTTACCACACATTACGACTTCGCAAACATCGGACGCAACACGCCGACATACAAACATTTAAAACTTAACAAAGACACACAACAAACACACCTACAGCAAGAGGAACCAGCCAGCACCTCAAAAAAACAAGTTACACCTACATTTAAATCAAAATAAACACTTTAGACACTAATACCATCGCTAAGCGAGAGAAAAAATGGCCGACGAACAAAACGAAAACGAGGCTTTAGACGTAACTATACTACACTTACTCGCAATAATGAAACACATACTATGCGGAACGTATCACAATCAGATTAAACACCATTTTGAACAGTAATACGCAGAAAATGGCGGATGGAACGCAAATTGTAAGCTGGAACGCAAAGAGCGCATGCGTATTGCGTTCTAACGGTCTCACTTTCCAGAACTTTCTACAAGTTTATAAATACTGCCTATTTCAAACAAAAAAATACATTTCTCCTCAGGTGATCAACGGAGTGACTTCTGAGATAACTGCTGCTTTTACTTGAGAAGACAATTCTTTACTAATTTACTACTTTGCATTGTGCAAATTACAACTGAGAGGTAAGCTATAATATATTACATTTTATTATCAGGACAGGTCAAACAAATAAAAAAAAAAACTAGGATTTAGTTAGTCATCATGTATGGCACATTTATGTGTATAGGCTCACAAAAAAAAATACGGTTCATTTAACAAAACAACAAAAAAACATAATTTAATATTAAACAGAGCTTTATGTATAGTGACTGACACGCACATATATTATGTCTATAATGTATAGTGACATGTGACATGCACATATATGTCTATAATGTATAGTGACATCTGACACGCACATTTCTGTGTATTGCCCCTTCATAGTGACATGTGACACGCACATATATGTCTATAATGTATAGTGACATGTGACACGCACATTTATGTGTATTGCCAATGCAACAAAATTACCTTACAACAAAATCAGTAAACAACTACATTTAAATGACATTATATTTCATGTATACTGATATGTCACACGCACATATATGTATATCATCTATAGTTACATCTCACACACAGACATTTATGTGTGTTGGAAAACAAAAATATAAGGTTAATTTAACCATTTAAATTTGACTCATGTATACTGATATGTCACACGTACACAAAATAATTACATTAAACTATGGAATGTGCTTCATGTATGTGACATATGTGTGTAGCCCCCAACAAAAAATAAGGTTAATTGAAAAAAATTACACAACTATATTTAAATTACATTCCTTTTCTGCAATTCAATAGATCATAGAAAGCTGAATCTTTCTATTTCTTTTAATATTCAAACAGACTCTGCATCAACAGCGTCTCTCAACAATTTGCACCGTGCACTGTGAAGCACAATCCCTTTTAAAGAACACCAACAAAGAAGAAGAGGTAAGATACAACAAGACATTACATGCTCAAAAGGCCATGCTTTGCTAGATGAAAAATTATAAATATAAAAATAACTATTTCACTTTATTTTTCAAACAGACACTACAAGAAGACCAGCGGATTAAGATTGGCAGGAGGGGACCGTCTGTCATTCAAAACTTCAATCAAGGTAAAGTATTAAGTATAAACAAGAAATAACCATGAGCCTTATTCAATTGCGACTTCCTCAATTGAATAGGGCTCTATATAAGCACATAACATATTTTTGATACAGAACTTTTTAGTTACTGAATTTCTAACCACAATCAAGGTTTTCAATAACTAAAAACTTTGCTCAATAAATATGTTATGTGATTATATAGAGCCCTCTTCAATTGGCAAAATTGCAATTCAATGAGGACCTATATGTCTTTAATGGCCAAGGGCCTCACTCAAATGTGATTTGCCCATTTCAATAGGGCTCTATATAAGCACAGAGCATATTTTTTAAAGGAAATTTTTCTTTTGTGAACACGTTGCTTTTAAATACAAGGGCCCTCATTCAATTGTGATTTGGCCAATTGAATAGGGGTCTAAATAAGCACATAACATATTTTTTTTAAATAAGTTTTTAGTTAGTGAAAACCTTGCTTTTGGATAGATGCTTACTAACTAAAAACTTCTTTAAAAAAATATGTTATGTGCTTATTTAGAGCCCTATTCAATTGGCCAAATCACAATTGAATGAGGGCCAAGCTCACTAAATACAAAATTCCGTAAAAAAATATGCTCTGTGCTGATATTGAGCTCTATTCCATTGGACAAAACACAATTGAATGAGGAGCTCACAATATAACAAATGCAGTAACCAAAGGCCCTCATTCAATTGCTATTTTGGACAATTAAATATGGCTATAAATAAGAACTTTTAGGCCCTTATTCTATTTTAAAAAATATATGTGATGTGCTTCTTTACAACCCTATTCAAATTTCTACATTGCAATTCAATTACGGCCTTAGAGTACTATTACATTGTAAAAAATGCAATTGAATGAGGGCCAAACTATGCAACATATGGTACACACAAAGACCCTCATTCAATTGCGATTTGGCCAATTGAATAGGGCTCTAAATAAGCACATAACATATATTTTTTAAAGAAGTTTTTAGTTAGTGAAAACCTTGCTTTTGGATAGATCTTTACTAACTAAAAACTTCTTTAAAAAAAATATGTTATGTGCTTATTTAGGGCTCTATTCAATTGGCCAAATTGCAATTGAATGAAGGCCATAGGACCTAATTCAATTGTAATTTGCCCAATTGAATAGGGCTCTAAATAACAACATAACAATTTCTTTAAAATAAGTTTTTAGTTACTAAAAAAATATCAAAAATAAAGTTTTTTAATGACTAAAAACTTATTTAAAAAAATATGCTATGTGCTTATTTAGGGCACGATTCAATTAGCCAAATCGCAATTGAATTACACACAAACTGCTACACACAAAACAGAATTTCTTATTCAATGTTTAACAACCTATAAGCCTTACAAAGAAGCAAAAATAGGAATAACAAAAGTGTTGTGCACCTAATAGCATTGTACAAAAAATCACACAAACTCATAGCAAACTATATTAACATTCTTCTTTAATGTTTAACAACCTATAACCTGTACAATCAAGAAGAAATAAGTTTTGCACAAGTGATGCGCACCAAACAGGATTGTCAAAAACTAACACAAACACATAGCAAACTACATTAATTATATTATTTCATGTTTCACTAACTATAACCATCCCAATAAAGGTTAAATAACTATACCACAAGTGGTGTGCACAAAACAGGATTGTACAAAAAATAACATAAACACATCTTATTTAATATATCACAACCCACAAGCCTTACTAAGAACCTTCAATAAGAATAACAAAAGTTGTCGGATTGTACAGAAAGTAAAAAAAAACAAAGATAGAAAAAAATAACCATAACTCATACAATACAGTCAAATTAATACATTTTTAAATTATTTAAAAGACATTTCACTCAAACAACATTTTCTATTTTAGATTACAACAGATACTAAGTGAAGACAATCGGACGAGGACTTTTTCCACAGGACCGGACCATCGGACGAGGACTCGGACCAGACCAGCAGACGAGGAATTTCAACACAGGACCAGACCAGCAGACGAGGAATTTCAACACAGGACCAGACCATCGGACGAGGAGTTTCACCAACGGACGACAACATCGGACGAGAGATATCGCCACAGGACCACAATATCGGAGGGGGGATATCGCCACAGGACCACACCATCGGACGAGGACTTCAAACAGAGGACCACACCATTGGACAACGATTTTGAACCGAGGACCAACAAACATTCGGATTTAAATCACACTTCAACCAAGGTAAAGTATAATAAGTACTAAAGTATAAAACTAAAGAAACTGCTTTCAGTTGCATCCGTGTCAACAGAAAAATAAAATAATTAATTTACTATCTCCCTTATTTTATTTAAATTGCTACTATGCAATACATAGCTCAATAACCACATCACTTTTTTTTTCACCAAAGAAGTTTTGCAGTGGTAAATATCTATCCACAAACAACGTTTTTAATAAATAAAACCATTATTTTAAATAAATATGTTACATGCTTATTTACAGCAGTATTCCATTGGCCAAATTCTTACCCAGTGAGGACAGGAATTATAAATTTAACTAAATATAAATGATACATTCATGATTTGCCTTTTATTTCACCAATTGTGCACAAGAATCTTTAACAGGAATTACAAATTTAAATATACACAATTACATTTAGTTTTTTTCCTTTACAGATTAATATGGCTGATAACGAGACCAAAGAAGAGAAGAAAAGACGTCAAACTAGAGAAAGACAAGAGAGATGGGCCGCCCAGCAGACACCGGAGGAGAAAGAAATTCGAAGAGAAAAAGAACGCAAAAGACTTGCAAATAAAAGAATATGAGCTGCAAAAATGAAAGATACAACCAAAAAAAATAAAAAAATAATAAAGCATTTACAAACTGTTCCTAAAACATCAGATGACATTTTACAACATACCAGTCAAAAAAAGCAACTACAAAAACAAAGCATTTACAAACTCTTACTAAAAACTTACAGGACATTTCAACCAAACAAGTCCAACATATACCAAGAAAATCTACGAAAAAAACTAAACATTTAGAACCTGTTGTTCAAACATTTCATGACTTTTCATCTGATGAATATGAAAGTCAACATCCGATATGCTTTGCAAATTGTCCTTTACTGAAGTCTTTAGCAGTAGACGTTCATAGTTGTGGGGACATGACTACTCAATGTCAATTTTGTGAGGCTTATTATTTTAAACAGGAGAGACCCCGAGATGGACAATTTATTAGTTGTTGTCAAAAAGGAAAGTTCAAACTTCCACAAAGGAAACAATTTCCAACCTTTTTACTAAATATTATGACTGAACCTACTTTTCCAAATTACAACAATTTTAAGACAAACATAAGATCCTACAATAGTGCCATATCATTTGCATCTATGGGGGCAACATTGGCTGCTAATGTACCAGGACATGGTCCTTACTGTTTTAAAGTCCAAGGACAAATTTATCATCGGACTTCACATTTACATCCAGAGGAAGGAGAGCAAAGAAAATTTGCTCAACTATATGTCCTAGATACAATGGAAGCTGTTGACCAACGTATGCAGATGGAAGAAAATAAAAAATGCTTACCCAGTGTTTTTATAGAGCTAAATAACATTATGGACAACAATCCCTACAGTAAAGCTTACAAAAAATTGGCAGAAGTAGAAAATGAACAACTACTTCATGCACAAAGACATCAATTACCCATGCCAAAGGTTAATATGGTGCTTAAAAGAGACAGACATACTGATAAACGTCGTTATAACTTGCCAACATCAAATGAGGTTGCAATGGTCTTTCACAATGATGAAGGAGAACCACCATTTCAAAGAGACATTAGAGTATATCCCAGAAATGAGGACCAACCATTTATTAATATTAATATCTTAAGTCCAAATTTAGATCCAATGACATATCCCATCTTTTTCCCACACGGAGAAGCAGGTTGGCAACCAAAATTAACCCTTCCCAGTTACCCAAATGCTAAAGCCAGAATCCGAAATAATGTTTCTATGCTTGAATTTAAAGTAGCTCAAATTGCCATTAGAGATGAATTTAATCCAATTTTATGTGGTGGGAAACTAACACAACAATGGATTATTGATTCATATTTGCAAGTTGAGGCAAATAATTTAAACTTTATAAAATATCAACAAGATAAACTACGTGTAGAACAATATTGTGGACTCATGGACTATGTTGCTGACGTGGCTACAAGCAGAGACATGACAGCTGGCAAAGCCATAATTTTACCATCTTCCTTTCAAGGATCTCCTCGAAATATGAGAGAAAGATACAATGATGCTATGGCTATTGTGACAAAATTTGGAAAACCAGATTTATTTGTGACATTTACATGTAATCCACAATGGCCAGAAATTAATCAAAATCTACTTCTTGGACAAAGTGCTTCAGATCGACCAGATTTAGTAGCCAGAGTTTTTAGGATAAAATTAAATGAATTAATACGTGACTTCACTATAAATCAGTTATTTGGCAAATGTCTTGCTTATGTATATACCATTGAATTTCAAAAAAGAGGCCTTCCACATGCACATCTTCTCATAATACTTCAAGAGAAAGATAAATTAGATACTTCGGACAAAGTGGATGCAGTCATAGTTGCTGAACTACCGGATCCAGAACTATATGGTAGACTATATGAGATTGTTACTCATCGCATGATTCATGGACCCTGTGGAGACCTTAATCCACAATCACCATGTATGGAAAATAATCAATGTTCAAAAGATTTTCCAAAAGATTATAGAGACAAAACATATGCAAATTGTGATGGATATCCACTTTATAAAAGAAGAGAAGGAGATAGTGCCATTATTCGTGGAAAAAAAGTGGACAATAGATATGTAGTACCCTACAATCCACATTTACTCATGAAGTACAACGCCCACATCAACGTAGAAGCCTGCACTTCCATCAAATCCATTAAATATGTCTACAAATATATTTACAAAGGTTACGATGCAGCTACTGTAGTCGTCAAAAGTGCAGACAACCCTGAAAGTAGTGAGTTAGTACATGATGAACTTGCATCTCATGTAGATGCTCGCTATGTCAGTGCGCCAGAAGCTATGTGGCGGCTTTTAAAATTTGAAATGCATGATAGATCACATGCAGTATATAGGTTAGCAGTACATTTGCCACAACGACATTTAGTCTATTTCCATGCTGGAAATGAAATGAAAGCATTGGCCCAAAGTGAAGATCGTCACACTACACTAACTGCATGGTTTGCATTAAATTCCACTGATGCTCAAGCAACACAATACTTATATATTGAAATTCCATATCACTATGTTTTTGTGAATGGATTATGGAGAGCAAGAAAAACCAGAGGCAATAAAATAATTCCACGAATTTACACAGTCAGTCCAAGAGATGTTGAACGATTTTGCTTACGGATATTACTTTTAAATGTTCCAGGAGCACAAAGTTTTGAACAATTAAGAACTGTTAATGACATTGTATATGAATCCTTCCATTTAGCTGCAAGAAATAGAAACTTACTCGCTGATGATACAGAGTGGGAAAGATGTTTAGAAGAAGCAGCACAATGTTAAATGCCACGACAGATGAGAGAACAATTTGCTTTTATTTGTATCTTCTCAAATGCTCCAAATGCATTAGCTTTGTGGGAGACTTTTAAAAGTAATATGGCTGAAGACTTTATGCGACGATACAATGAACCCATTGCACACTTAAAAGCGTTAATAGAAATTCAAGAAGTCTTTTTAACTCATGGATTAAGTTGTGCAAGTTTTAATTTGCCTGATCCAGGTCTAATAGATGACATTAACTTTGAAGACTATGACATTCAACTACAAGCAGAAAGAACAGAAGAAAGACTTGCAACTTTAAATACACTACAATTGCAAGCATTTCATGCCATTAAAAATGCTATAGATGATGACATGGTGACAGAGCGTTATTTCTATCTTGATGGACCTGGCGGATCAGGGAAAACATATTTGTACAATTTATTAATGAGTTCAGTACGAGCACAAGGAAAAATAGCAATGGCGTTTGCCACTACTGGAATTGCTGCACTTTTATTAGAAGGTGGAAGAACTGTTCATAGTGGATTTAAACTGCCAGTGCCTATTTTGGAAAATTCTGTGTCAGATATTCGCATGACATCCTTACAAGCAAAGAAATTGAAGAAATGTAAATTAATTATAATAGATGAGGCCACAATGATGTCATGCTATGCCCTCCAATGTATTGACCGTTTGCTTCGTGAAGTCATGGATAATATTTTTCCATTTGGTGGAAAGGTAATGTTGTTGGGTGGCGATTTTAGACAAACATTACCTGTCGTTGTACATGGAAATCGAACAGACATTATTGAAACATGTATAAAGTCAAGTACAGTATGGAAACATTTTACCCATCTTCAACTGCAACAAAATATGAGATCAGAAGGCCAAACTGATTTCAATAATTGGCTTATTAAAATTGGAGAAGGCAGAACAGAAAAAATACTACATTTACCTGATGACACTGTAGAGATCCCACCTCATATGATTTGTCAACAAGATATTATATCGGCTATATTTGAAGGGAGCATAAATATCGAAGAATATTCCGAGCTTGCCAACCAAGTTATACTGACGTGTAAAAATAAAGATGCATTAATACTCAATAATGAAATCTTTAAAAAAATTAATGCACCACAAAGAAATTATCACAGTGCTGATTCTGTATTTGCTGATGACAATGAAAGTCAGGCAAACTTTTCAACTGAATTCATTAACTCTTTAACTCCTTCTGGAATGCCACCACATATTTTGCAGCTAAAGAAAGGTGCAATTATCATGTTACTGCGAAATATGAACCCCAAAAAAGGCCTATGCAATGGCACAAGATTAATTGTTCAACAATTAAAGGACCATTTTATAGATGCTGAAATTTTAACTGGGACCCATAAAGGAGAGAGAGTTTTCATACCAAGAATAGATTTAGCACCAAGTGAAAGTAGTCTCCCTTTTATACTTCAAAGAAGACAATTTCCCATTATTATGGCATTTGCCATGACCATTAATAAATCACAAGGTCAAACTTTCAAATCTGTGGGTATTTACTTGGAAGAACCAGTTTTTGCACATGGTCAATTGTACGTTGCGTTGTCACGGTGCAAAAATCCACAGGCTATTAAAGTTTACATTGAAAAAAATGAAAGTCAAGGTGATTTATTAGAAGATGGACGTATTTTTACTAAAAACATTGTCTACTATGAAGTACTATAACTTTGCAGGATACAAATTAAAGATGCCAACATTTTTTAAAAGCATTCCAAAATACATAACAATTGGTTGTTTAATTCAGTCATAATTAATGAAAGTACTGTTTATGAATGATTCGCCTCACAAAATACTTGCCTTGCATTGTTAGTAAAAATTATGTTAAAATGTTAAGTCACTATGTTAATGTTTCTAATGTTACAAGTTTAAAATATATATTTTCAAGTTATTTCATTCAACAGATTACAAAGTGGATGTTAAGAGGTCAAGCACCTTTTAAGTCACAATGTAAATATTGTCTGTTATCTTAAGATTACTAACTACATTAATGTTTATCGCCAGTTTATGTGCTCAGTAATGAATTACTTTAATTACGTACGTTTTAAGGAGAGTTTTACTGTATGCCTTCCTCTACATTCAATGTATATTCAAGTTAACAATTATTGTGATAGAAATTGCATGTTAATACTGATTAATTTAAAGGTCAATTGTTTTTACATTCAAATGTTAATACTTTTAATAAAAAATTAGGTTACAAAATGTATTCACTATGTTCCTGTTTATAATGTTCAAAATGATATCAATGTTTTCTCAACTTCTAAACTTACATAAAAAATAAAGTTCAAGTTTCAAAATATATACTTTGAAGGTTATTGCTTACATATATTTTAAACTTCATGTTAAAATTCGCAACGTTTCAACAAGGCTTTTTACTTTTTGCTTTCCTATTCATTCAATGTAAATTAAAGCTAACAATTCTTCAGATACAAATTACATTTTAAAAAACCATTACATCAACATTTTACAAAAATACACGTTCATATTAAAATACTTACAAGTGTCAAAAATATATGTTAATAACTAAACAACTTGACAAACATATACATCACATTGCCGTCATTTTTTGACGGGCAAGTCGCTAGTTCACATTGTGTGGCAAACAGCATTCCCAGCCTTAAAATTTTATTGCCATAATTTTTTGACGGGCAAGTCGCTATATATATATATATATATATATATATATATATATAAACTGTATGTATATATATATATGCGTGCAGAATGCTGGTGAGGCCGACGGGGTCGGGAGGATGGGTGATCAGGAGAGGGGCTCCAAAAGGAAAAATAAAATGTAATTAAAAAAGTAAATGTTGATAGTTCTGGGAGCCCCCATTGCATTGCACCAAGTGCACCAGTGGTAGTACCGCTCCTGTATATACAATATAATGCATAATATGTAAATATATATAAGGGATATATAATCTGGGATGCTGCCCCACGCTGATGATAGGCAGTAACCTTGAAACGGCTGTCCATGGGTAGGATTCCCAGCTTGTATATAATCCAACCTTAGCTTTGCAAAAAAACTGTGCAATGCAGCGGGCATAAGCTTAAAGGAAGCCATGTTTAATGGATTGAAGAATTAAGCATTTTTAGGAACCTTTGCATGTCCCTGCTCAGCTTCCCAGAGTGCTGTACAATAACTGTATTTCTCATAAATTATGAGCAGGAAATGAAAAGCGGGATCCTGGAAAATGATTGACAGGGGGAGATAATAAAGCTGCGTTCCAAATGCCCATGCATTGACTGTGTGATTCTTCTGAAGTAACACGCGGGTCCCAGAGTGGAGGTTGGATAGAGAGAGTAGGTGATATTGGAGATCAGGTTCTTACACTTATATTATTTTGTATTATCAGCATAACTATTTTACACATACATTTTGATTACACATATATACTGATTGCACATAATACAAATACACATAAGGTAAATAACACACATAGATACACATAGAGCTAGGTGAACACATCCCCCCCCCCCCCATCACCACTACCACCACCATAGCCCAACAGTTAGCAATTACACATAAAACATAATTTATTTTTACATCAGAAATACATACACGCATACTTATTTTTATTAATCCTTTATTTATTTTTGGGTTTGAATTAGATGGAGAAGAGAGGAGTAGAGAGGATGGGAGGAGAAGAGGGCGAGAGGCGAGGAGAAGAAAGAGGAGAACGAGGTGGCCACGGGGAGTGTTGGAGAGAAGGCAGAGGAGGTGGTGGAAAGTGGAGGAGAGGAGGATATGGAGGAGGATGCGGTGGAGGTTGAGGAGGAGGTGAAGGAGGTTGAGGAAGAGGTGGAGGAGGAGGTTGAGGAGGAGGAGGAGTTCGAGGAGGAGGTGAGTAGAGAAGGAGAAGAGGAGGAGGGTGAGAGCGTGCGAGAGGAGGTGATGGGACATAGTGTAAAGGGGGTGGTGGGAGGGCAAGTGCCATATAATAGGCACATCATGCTCAGGGTCAGAGGGGGAGGGGCCAGATTCCAGGTGCGGTGGTAGCGGGGATGAGGGACAGGCCCCCGGGACAGTTAGGCAAGGACAAGATCCCTAACCACAGTCGGGAGGGCAAGACTCTGGGGGCAGGCACAGGGCCCTAAATTACTCCCCACAGGAGATGGTGGTACTCCTGCGTGCCATCCGTTAGTGGCCCACTATCCTTTCAGGGGGTAGCAAAGGAGGTAGGTAATGTTCCACAGTAACAGCAATTGGGCACGGGGGTAATGGTTTGAGGTCTGTGAAGCACAGGTTCGATGACGTCAGGGTCCTGGTGAGGAGGAAGATGGCCAAGGAGATGGATGCAGACTCAGCAACAAGTGGTGGAAACAGAGTGACCGTCACCTATAATGCGTCGGAGAGGGACCTCAAGAACTTACTGAGCCGGGTACCTGCTGCTGGAGCATCAGGCCTGGTGACCCAGAATGATCCAGCCTCCATATAAGGGGAATATCACATACACAACATGTCAACACATGTAGATCACACACACTACACAAGTACAGGATGTCCAACAAGGACACTGATATGTCAGCTCCATGGAATTTACAAGGGATAGATGGATCAGTCATGCATCATTAAATCCATGAGGCTGACAAATCACTGTCTTCAGTGGGCACAACAACATTAATCAACCAACAGTCAGTCCATGTACCAGTGTGCCCACTGCAGTGTATGCAGTCACAGACTGCAGCCAGAATCAAGAGAGTGATGGGAGCCAAGAACATTCAAGATCAAGAACCCAACAAAAATCACATCTAAAGTGATCTATTGCTTTATTGTAATGCCAATAAGAACAGTTAAACATCTGTTCTGTGATTTCTCCTGAGCAGTAAGTGTGTTGTGTACTTGTGCATTGATTAGTGGCAGCTGAGAGGGGGTGTGGTTTTGCCTGTGTAAAGCTATATCAGTGTGTGGCTTTTTGTGGTCTGTTTGCCTCTGTTCTGTGATTTCTCCAGAGCAGTAAGTGTGTTGTGAACTTGTGCATTGATTAGTGGCAGCTGAGAGGGGGTGTGGTTTTGCCAGTGTAAAGCTATATCAGTGTGTGACTCTTTGTAGTCTGCATGCCGCTGTTCTGTGATTTCTCCTGAACAGTAAAGTGTGTTGTGCACTTGTGCATTGATTAGTGGCAGCTGAGAGGAGGCGGTTTTGCCTGTGTAAAGCTATATCTGTGTGTTGCTTTTTATGGTCTCCTTACATCTGTTCTGTGATTTCTCCTGATCAGAGAGTGTGTTGTGTACTTGTGCATTGATTAGTGGCAGCTGAGAGGGGGGGTGGTTTTGCCTGTGTAAAGCTATATCAGTGTTTGGCTTTTTGTGGTCTGCTTGTATCTGTTCAGTGATTTCTCCTGAATAGTAAAGTGTGTTTGTGTACTTGTGCAGTGAGTAGTGTGCAGGTAAGTAGTAAGAACCTAATATAAACAGGGGAAGGAGCGAACTTGTGAGCTTGCAAACACTTCTAGTATAAGAGCAGTTCTAGTATAAGTGTAGGAGTTTAAATAAAAGGAGGAAGTGCAAAGAAAAGGGGAGCACATTGCAGTGCGTTATATAATTTTTCCCAAACTGTAATTATGAGTCAGTTCAGTGACAACCTCACTCAGTGTGCATCCTGTCACATGTATGAACTACTGGAACAGATGATCCAGAGTCCATACCTCTGTGACAGGTGTGAGCATGTTGCCTATCTTGAAACTCAAATTAGAGAACACAAGAGGAGAATTGCAGCACTTAGTAATATTGCTTCACTGGAACCCCTTTCACGGAGCACAGTTTAGCTGGGCCTAGCATGGAAGGTGGAGATGCAGCTTGTGAGGATGTCCAGGGAGGTAGCTGGGTTACAGTTACAAGGGGAAACAGGGGGAACAGTAGCAGGAGGCAGGCCATTTCTGAGTTGGCACACACTAACTGATTTGCCAGATTGAGTAAGACTGTTGGGGGTGTCCATTCAGGAATGGCAATGCCAGATAGAGTTGTTCCCTCTAACAGCCGGATGAACAGTTATACTGGAGGAGGGGGAAGGCAGCATAGGCAGAGCAAGAGAAAGGTTTTGGTGGTTGGGGACTCTATTATTAGGAAGGTAGACAGGGTGATTTGTCACCCAGATCCCAGCAATCGAACAGTTTGGTACGAATGACAAAGTTAGTGGAAGATGGAGTGTCCTAAACAATGATTTTATAGAACTAGGTAATAAGCTGAAGGTAAGCACCTCCAAGGTACTATTTTCTGAGATACAACCTGTGCCGTGTGCTAGCCCAGGGAGACAGAAGGAGCTTAGGGAGGTTAATGCGTGGCTAAAAATGTGGTGCATTAAGGAAGGGTTTGGGTTTTTAGAGCACTGGGTTGACTTCTCACTTGGGTACAATCTCTATAGCAGGGATGGATTGCACCTTAATGATGAGGGAGCTTTTGTGCTAGGGGATAGGATGGTAGAACGGCTGGGGATGTTTTTAAACTAGTAGGTGGGGGGAGGGACGAGATAGAAGTAATGGGGCAGAAAGTATAGAGGAGGTAAGGAACGAATTAACTAGTCAAGGAGGAGGAGATGGTGGGAGGGTAGAGTCAATAGGGAGGTATTGATAGGTAGCTCAAGTATAGTGGCAGGCACTTCAGAACTACAGACTCATAACATAAGGTGTATGCTCGCTAATGTCAGAAGTTTGCCAGGGAAAATGGGAGTGTTAGAATTATTCACAGTTAATGAGAAATGGGATTTAATAAGAATTACTGAGTTGTGATGGCATGAATCTCCTGACTGGACTGTTAACCTGGATGGTTATAACCTAATTAAAAAAGATAAGGGCAATGGTAAAAGAGGAGGAGGGATTTTTCTGTATTTTAAGCCTGAATTTAAGCCTATAGTCGAAGAAATCCAAAAGAGGTTGAAAAATAATAAATGTTAATAAATCCCCAGGTCCTGATAGAATACATCCAATGGTACTGAGGGAACTGGGCTCTGTCATAGCAAGACCATTAATTTAATTTTTCAAGATTCACTCAACACAGGGTCTCTACCAGACGACTGGAGAAAGGCAGAGGTGATAGCTGTGTTTAAGAAGGGAGCAAGTACAAATCCAGGAAATGATAGACCTGTAAGCCTCCTTTTGTAGTGGGAAAGCTTTTAGAAGGGTTAATAAGGGATAGTATAGAAGAATATGTCAATTTAAACAGAATTATAAGTAGGAGCCCACATGGATTTAAGAAGGATAGGTCATTTCAAACAAACCTAATTAGTTTCTATGAAGAGGTTAATAGGAACTTGGATCAAGGCAACTCAGTGGATGTAGTCTTTTTGGATTTTGCAAAGGCTTTTGATACAGTGCCACGTGGGAGACTATTGAGCAAATTAAGGGATACAGAAATTGCAGAAAATATTTGCTCATGGATTGAGAGCTGGCTGAAAGAGAGGAAGTAAAGTTTTTTTTGTAAATGGAACATACTCGGATTTGACTAATGTGGTAAGTGGGGTTCCTCAGGATTCAGTATTAGGTCCCCTCCTTTTTAACATATTTATTAATGACTTGGAAGTGGGATTGGAGTGTGCTGTCTCCATTTTTGCTGATGACACGAAGTAGTGCAAGGTAATTAAACCAGAAAATGATGTACCTTCCCCCCAAAGGGATTTACATAAACTAGAGG
The DNA here is from genome assembly GCA_027410445.1 of Discoglossus pictus. Classification (NCBI taxonomy): domain Eukaryota; kingdom Metazoa; phylum Chordata; class Amphibia; order Anura; family Alytidae; genus Discoglossus; species Discoglossus pictus. The sequence goes on along the minus strand of CM050164.1, from coordinate 325,581,880 downwards.
AATGGGCATCTAAATGGCAGATGATATTTAATAAGAATAAATGTTAAGTTATGCACCTGGGAAGGAAAAATATCCATGCAATTTATAATCTTAATGGAGCAAATCTAGGGGTTTCATATATTGGAAAGGATTTGGAAGTACTTGTGGACAGCCACCAAGGTAACAGTGCTCAATGCCAAGCAGCATCTGCAAGGGCAAGTAAAATATTAGCATGTATTAAGAAGGGCATAGAAGCAAGGGAAGTAAATATAATTCTGCCACTAAACAAATCCCTAGTACGCCGTTATTTGGAAAATGGAGTAAAATTTTGGGCACCACTGCATAAAAAGGACATTTTAGAGCTAGAAAAAGTACAGAGAAGAGCAACAAAAACTAATAAGGGGAATGGATGGACTAAGTTATGAAGAAAGACTAACCAAATTAAATGTATTTTCTCTAGAAAAAAGGTTTCTAAGAAGGGATATGATTACCTTATATAAATATATCCAGGGTCAATACAAAGCTTTGTCAAGTGAACTTTTTGTGCCAAGATGTTTTCAACTGACAAGAGGACATCCTTTGAGATTAGAAGTAAAAAGATTTCACCTTAAAGAAAGAAAGGGGTTCTTCTCATTAACGGTGGTTAATCTGTGGAATTCTCTACCAAAGGAGGTAGTGACAGCGGAATCAATAGATAACTTTAAAAAGGGATTGGATATATTTTTAAATAAAAAGGGCATTCAGGGCTATACTGGATAGTTAGAGAGGGAGTATTGATCCATTAATACCCATTAATACAGACATGACACAAAGGTCAGCAGCCAGATTCAGTGTTACTTACATGAGACACAAGGATCTGTTCTGTACTGATATTGAGGTCAGGATTACATGCTTCACTAGTGCATATACTAATGCTGGCTGTCATTAACTAGCTTTAATAGCTTTAATATTGTGGGAGCTACATGTTAAGTGGGGGGGGGGGGGGGGGGCTGTCATTGAAGGAATGTCCACCTAATAGGCACTGGGAAGCTCTTACACTTAATACATTTCCTATACAATGCTTGCAGATGCAGAGGTGCCTTCATGGACCTGAATTGTGCCTAAATCAAACAAAAAGAAAACAATAACTTGCTACATAAAGCCTTAAAAAGATAGGCACTGCAGCATCTCTTCTCGACAGCATTCCTCAATGACCATCAGTTGGTGAAATGCCATTGAGAAGGCACAAAAATATGCATAGGCCCTACATCCTGCTCCGCCTAGCATCAGGGCCCCAATCCCCAATGTGCAGCCACAGTCTCACAGGTGCTGGGGGGCAAGGGAAGACATCCGCCCATGAGGCAGCAGCACAACCAATGGCGGTGCTGGTGGTGGAGGCATGGGGGGAGGAGAGGAGTGGTATGCGTGGGGTTGCTTCTGGGGTGGATGAGGCGAGGCTGGATGAGGCAGGCACAGCAAACTGCATCCGTTGTCACCTGCTGAACCGCACTCTGGCCCGCCACTATCCTGAGCAACTCTGTCATGAGATGGTGCCTCCTCTAATGCCTTTTTCACCTGGCCAGGCTGCTCATTGGGTAATTGTGATTGGAGGAGATATTGGACTGGATCCCCTGGAGACACTCCAAGATCGTCTTGAGATGGCCAGCATCTCTTCCTGAGCAGCCTGACTTGGTGGTACTGGGAATGAAGGTATGGCTGCAGGGCCCAGTGGTGGTGGAGGTGGTGGTGATTGCCCAATCGGGAGGGGCTGTGGCCTGGCCGTTGCCTGGCTACATTCTGGTGGTGGTGATGGTGGACCTGGTGGTGGGAGACAGGCCGACAAACCGCAGGAGGAGGAGAAGGTGGGGGCATGCCCCTATCGTTCCTCCAAAAGATGTGCCCCAGTGATGGCTGCAGCTGCTGGAGGAGGCGGGTAGTGTGGCCGAAGTCAACTGGGGTTCCAAGTTTACTGAGTGTTTAGCTGCTGGCTGATTAAATTCCTGTAAGCAGGTGATATAGGGTGGGGTGGATGGGGCTTGTATGTGGTGGCCTGGCTCAATGTGTATCTATGTGTGTTATTTACTCTATGTATATTTGTATTATGTAATCAGTATATATGTGTAATCAAAATGTAAGTGTAAAATAATATGTTAAATGTTCTTTGAGGCAGAGGCTGTTAATCAGCACAGTGTCTGCAGACAAACCATAGACTGTATATGTTTAATTGTTCTTATTTAAATTACAATAAAGCAATAGATCACTTTAACATAGAATATTGTGCTCTTTCACAAAATTAACATCACCTATAGTGAGGTAACTGTTCCTTTGAGTTCAACTCTGAGTATCTATAATTTGCTAGATGTGATCTTTGTTGGGTTCTTGATCTTGATTCTTCTTGGCTCCTAACACTCTTTTGATTCTGTCTGTGGTCTGTGGCTGCATACACTGCAGTGGGCACACCCATACATGGACTGTCTATTGGTTGATTATTGTTGTTGTGCCCACTGAAGACAATGATTTGTCAGCCTCTTGGATTTAATGACACATGACTGATCCATATATCCCTTGTAAATTCCATGGAGCTTACATGTCAGTGTCCTTGTCGGTCATCCTGTAGATGTATAGTGTGTGTGATGTACATGTGTTGACATGTTGTGATGTACATGTGTTGACAGGGTAGCGTCTGACGTCAGACGCCAATTCTTGTAAACAAGCCAGCGCTTCCTATGCAGCTAAATGCAGCTCCGTGACGACTAAGTCCATATTCGCTGCACACTTGGTGCTTCAGTCACAGCACATAGGAGAACTCAGTGTCAAACTCTAACTAGTAGCGAAATCATAATTTAAATCACACACCGCTGTAAAGGAGTTCACTGAGTCCCTAATAGCTGGACACTTGGTGCTTCAGCTCCTGTATTTGGGAGTAGCCCAGTGTACACCAATATACCCCTATATATGCTGCAATTGTACCTCAGACACACGGAAAAACTTATATAGTTTTCCTGAGTAAAATAACATCTTAAGCGGTACATCTAACTCAAGTGGTAAATATAAGAAGACCACATAAGGAGATATATACATAACTGTCTATGATTAGTATATCTCATATTAACATTCATAAGAGGAGATATTCCCTATATATCAAGTCATATAAGAGATCAGATATATATAATACACCATATAAGGAGTACCACCATCGCCTGGAGGAATTTGGGGCTCTGTGCCTGCCCCCAGCCTCTTACCCTCTTGACTGTTTATGGGATTCTGTTTGCCCTTAACTGTTCCTAGGGCCTGACCCTCATCCCCGCTACCACCCCCCCCCCTTGGATCAGGCACCTCCCCCTCTGACCCTGCTTTAGGTTTGCCTATCCATATGGGCACCTGCTCCCAACCTCCCCCTTGACACTACTTCCCACCTCCTCCACCCACTTTACCTCCTCCTCCACCGTCTCCTCCTCAACCTCCACCACCTCCTCCTCCACTGCCTCCTCCTCCTCCACCTCCTCCTCTACCTCCTCTTCCTCCATCGCCTCTGCCTCCTCTCCTACACTCTTCTCCACCTCCTCTCCAACACTCCCCATGGCCACCTCTCTCGCCTCTCTCTCCTCCTCACCTCCTCTTCTCCTCCAATACTCTCCACTCCTCCCCCCCTCTCTACTCCCTCCATTTCAATCCCAAAAATAAAATAAGGATAAATGAAAAAAAAAAAGTATTTGTGTATATATTTGTGATGTAAAAAAAAAAAAATATGTTTTATGTGTAATTGCTAACTGTTGGGTTATAGGGTAGGAGGTATAGGGTGGGGTGGGGTTTTTATGTGGTTACCTATGTGTATCTATGTGTGTTATTTACTCTATGTATTTTGTATTATGTGTAATCAGTATACATATGTAATCAAAAAGTGTAAAAAAGAATTTAGAATTATGAAAAGGAATAAAACCGTAAGATCCTGTTTTGCAAATTCACCTACTCTCTCTCTCTCTCTATAACCAACCACCAACTCCGGGACCTGTGTGCTACTTCGGAAGAATCTACAACACAGTCAATGCATGAGCGTGTGGAGCGCAGCTTATCTCCCCCTGTCAACCATTTTACGGGAGCCCGCTTTTCATTTGCTCTGAGGCCTGTAATAATGGGATTGGATTGTAACTGCGGACCAGATTTCTTCCAGCCCACTGTCAGCTTGCAGAGATAGGAAGGGTGTACAGGCTTGAGGCTTTGGCCCTGTGGTTGTGGCCTTTTCTGATTTAATTGCTCTATAACTCCGGTAATTTAATAGGGCCCCTAGAGTAGCAAGATTAGTTCTGTATTTATCTAAACCTAGATAATCTACAAACTCAAGATTGAAACCTTACTATATGACTAAAAATTTATGAACCTTTCTTATTATATCTGGGTACCAAAACGATAGACCTAGGAAGCCTCACAATTTAAGTATCTGTAATTGAATAGAGGACAAATTTAAGCTTAGATCCCACCCTCTCCATTGACACCAATTCTCCAAAACAAAGTGTTCCCATTAGGACTACACCCACTACACTTTAAAAACATAGAACAAGATTCTAGAAAGATACAAATATTTATATCAGTAATAGATAACAGTAACATTCAAAGACTTGCAGCAAATACATCAGATAAGCATAAGTCATGTAAGGTAAAGTCCTCCTACATGATAAAGTGGGAAAGAGAATTTGGACCTGAAATTAATTAAGATGACTGGCAGGATATCTTAGAAATATATAACAAGCCCTACATGTGTGGAGTAGGATTATAAAACCTTATTCAGGTAGTACATTACTAACATAAATTATACAGAATTGGCAAAATCCCAAACCTAATGTACTTTAGAGGGTGTGGATAAATAGGTATATACTTCCACAACTGGAGAATGTGCCAAGGTAAAAAAGACTCTGGAATCAAACAAGCAATTCAATTGGAGATATACCAATAGATCCATACATGTGTATCAAAATGTTACACAGAAATTGCATCTATCAGCCACTGTCCCTCTGGGCGCCAACAGTCTTGCATTAATTACCTCATCTATCCATCCCCGTCTCTGCCGTCCCCTTCTTTTAGTGCTTTCAATCTTTTCCAGCATCAGAGTCTTCTCTAGGGAATCCTTTCTTCTCATAACATGGCAAAAATATTTGAGCTTCCGTCTCATAATGATAACTTCCAGTGAATAGTTTGCCTTGATTTACTGAATTATTGATTTATTGGATATTCTTGCAGTCCAAGAGCAGCTTTCGCCAACACCACAATTCAGAGCAGTCAATTCTACAGCTCTCAGACTTCTTAATGGTCCAGCTCTCACATCGATTTTTTGGGAATACCATACTTTTTACTATGCAGTCCTTTGTTGGTATTTTAATATCTTTACTTTTTACTAACTTGTCCAAGCTTGCCATAGCTTTCATGCACAGAAGCAAACATCTTTTAATTTCATGATGACAGTCACTATCTAAGAGATCTTGGATCCCAGAAAAACAAAATCTGTCACTGCCTACACTTCTTCCTCATCAATTTGCCAGGGACTGAGATTGCGGTTTGCCATGATCTTCATTTCTTTAAAGTTGAGCAGCAAACCAGCTTTTGCACACTCTTCTTTCACCCTCATCAATAGGTCCTTTGATTAATCAGCCATCAGAGTAGTATCATCGGTGTATTTTAGGTTTTTGATATTCCTTCCAGCAATATTGATTCCAGCTTTGGATTTATCCAGCCCGGCCTTACACATGATGTAGTCCACTACAAGTTGGATAAATAAGGTGACAATATAAAACCTTGTTGCACTCCTTTCCTGAACTTGGACCATTCTGCTGTTCCATGTTTGGTTCAGACAGTGGCTTCTTGGTCCACATACAGATTGCTTAGGAGGTGGACGAGATGATCAGGTACTCCCATCTCTTTTATAACTTGCCACATATTGTGATACACACAGTCAAAGGCTTCAGAATAGTTCATGAAGCAGAAGTAAATTTTCTGGAACTCTCTTGCTTTCTGTTTTATCCAGCGGACATTGCCTATTTGAATCTCTTGTGGCCCTTCCTCTATGGAACACGGCTGGGTATCTGGTAGCTCCCTATCCATATATTTTTGGAGCCTGGCTTGTAGGATCTTAAGCATTACCTTGCTTGTATGTGAAATGAAAGCAAACTTTTTTTTGGATTAAGATGTAGACTGACCTTTTCCAGCCTATTGCCCATTGTTTTCAAAATTCGTTAGTATAAGGCAAGCAACACTCTCAAAGCATCATCGTCTAGGATTTTGAAAAGTCTTGCTGAGATTCCATCAACTCCTGCAGTCTTGTTATTGACATGCTAGAGCCCATCTCACTTCACTCTCCAGGATGTCTGGCTCCATCTCCTTGGATAAATTATTGAAGTTCTCTGTATAGATCTTCAGCGTATTGCTGTCACCTCTTCTTTATCTGATCTGCTTCTGTGCCTACCATTTTTGTCTTTTATCACTCCCACTTTGGCATGAAAGGTTTCTTTGAGGCACCCAATTTTCTTAAAGATATCTCTTGACTTTCTCATTCTGTTATCTTTTATCTCTTTACATCAATCATAATAGAATGACTCCTTTTCTCTTCTTGCTATCCTCTGGAATTCTGCAATCAGTTGAACAATTCTTTACCTGACTTTACTACCTTTTGCTTTTTTTCTTTCCTAAGTTTATTTCAAAGCTTCGTCAGACAGCCAGTTTGTATTCTTAGTTTTCTTTCTTGGAAGGCCCTCATTGCGAGCCATGCGATGAGCACCGAAGGCGCTCAGCACAAGGCATTGAGCGTAGGAGGTACTCAGAGTACCAAAACCTTGACATTGTGTTGCAAACAGCATTCCCATGGCTTCAAATTTTATTGCCCTGTCAAGTTTGACGGGCAAGTTGCTAGTTATAAATACTGTATAGCCCAATGTTATATATTCTGTTTCCTGTCAAACAGGTCCCATATTTATAGTGTTTTCTTATAAAGAACTAGTATTGTTCATTTGTAAACAGTTTTTTAGTAGGTAAAAAACAATCATACAGCCTTGTATTTATTAACTATCATACGCAATTAAACTTTGCAGGTAGCCACCATTGTAGAGTCTGATTATATGATTTGGCATTAGAGAGGAAGTCTAGGACACTTGTAAGCTTTTATTAGAAATGAATAGAAGTCTTATCTGCCTACATGGTCACCTACCACGTAACCATTCGGGGTAACAAAAAACATTGTCAAACCCCTTTGAATGATAGGATATACAATTTAATAAATTAACATTTATTTTAATCTATTTTATAGATAACATATACACATTCTATTATTTCCTTAGAAAACTATGATCTCTGCAAAATTAGCTCTAGATTAAAGTTTCCTAATATACTAAGTTCTTTTAAAATCATTTTTATAAAGAAATATGTTGTTTCTCAGAGAAGCTCAAATTGTCTGTGTACTATTCAAGGTCACAGTGGCTGCAAATACCATATGCCACAATTTATTTATTTATTTTTTAATCAGGTTGCTTCAGTGGATGTAAGAAAATCTCATTAATTTAATTAATGGGTCCCAGGGATGACGATCTGTGTATTAACATGAATTAATTCATTATAGAGCACATTAAATAATTGGTGGGTAAACAAGCAATTTTGTGACCTACAGTCACCTACACAAAACAAGCTGTGACAGTCAGCATATTAGGAAGTAAATTACTTCATACTGGCAATAGAGATTGAGGCATTCCATGATATTGCAGAGATCTCAATTTACACTTTGTATTATACCATAAAGAACAGAAAGTGTTCTTAATTTTTTTTATTTTGCACAGTTATATAATTATTACTAGTGAATTGCCCGTCAAAAAATGACAGCAATAGAATTGTGAGTCAAGGAATGCTGTTTGGCACACAAAGTAAGTGTTTTGGTTGTGTGAGTACATTTGGCGCTGATTGCGAGCCTCTGAGTTGGTGTTTTTTTGGTCCTCAGAGCCCGTTTGGCGCTGATTGCAAGGTCCATGCTGATGGCCTTTTGGCGCTCATTGCGAGTCTCTCCCCTGGTGTACTTTTGCTCCTGTGAGCACCCTTGGTATATGTATTTTTTATAATAATTAATTAATTAATTAAATCATCAATTAATATACTTTACCTATTTGTAATGAATATATGCAGCAACCAATATGCTGAAGAACTAACAATCTGTTTCAAAGTTCCTGCAGAATACAACATAGATTTTCATTCTTGTTGACCTGAGGTGTAAGTGTCAGCATTGTGTGAAGTGTGTAGTGTAAATAGGTTGCGTGCGCGAGGGAAAACGGTTTGTGTAGCTGTGTAGTTCCGCATTTTGTACTCTGAATGTTAGTATGTTCAAGTTAGTGGTGTAAAATGTCAACGATTATGTATGTGTTAGGTGGGTTTGGATCATTTTGCTTCCTTCGTAATAGTGTATTTCATACCTCGTACAGTCCTGTGTAAAAGTTGTATGTGTGTGCGTGTTTAGGGGTCGTGTAGCCTTGTTTTCGTTTTTGCAGTTGATGTGTAACATCCCTTCAAGACGTCCTGGGTGCCCCCCTTGCTTGTGGTTTTTCTTTTTGTCTTTAGTGTGGTTTTGGGGTTCGGCCATTAAGTTTGTATTTTTTGCATCTTGTATTTTTTTTTATGTAAGTCGCAGCTTTCTTTTGTAAGTGTTACGAGCCGTATTTTTTTTCATGCAATTTTTTCAAAGGGCAACGGGTCTTGCAGTGAGAATGGTGTATTTGAGTTTTCTGTTGATGTGTAGTCCCGCGGGTCGTAGGTATGATGGTAAAGTCGTGCAGGGTCATAGAAATGAGCGCCATCGGCGCTCATCTCCACCAGCGCAGTGAGCGCCATTGGTGCTCCCTGCCTAAGTGCTACAGGGTTGTAGGGATGAGTGCCTATGGCGCTCATCTCCACTAGCGAAAGGAGCGCCTTCGGAGCTCATTGCCTGGCCATAACCAATTTTCCCCGTTGCGTTACCAACAGATTTTGGCAAGCCCGGCTGCTGACAACTATATATGTGATTGTACATTTCATGACGAAAAAACTTACACAATTCATAATCACAGTCAAGCATGAATTGCCAAATGACTCCCTTAAACCACATAATGGTAGTCAGATCAGCTACAGAAAGGCAGGGGACTATTTTTCTGAAACTCTAGAATGTTTTCTCTAGCCGGGGTTTTCTGTGAGATAGTTTAAAGTGTCTGGTGGAAATATGGTTGTAGCTTAATAGTTTTTGTGATAACAAAAGCTCCTTCAGAGACTGTATTTTAGACAGGAGTATTTCACCAATACAACTTATTACTCATTCCAGTTTATTGAAAGGTGCTCTCAAGTCCGCACATTCAGAGACCGTGTGAAACCATGCGGCGCAATGAAGGAGAAGACTGGGCTCGACCTCGGCCGAGGCAGGATCCCGCCACCCCGTGCAGCGGGCCCACCGCCGGCCTGTCTCGTCCGCTCCGTCGGTGAGGTGGAGCGTGAGCGAGCGCGATAGGACCCGAAAGATGGTGAACTATGCCTGGGCATGGCGAAGCCCGAGAAAACTCTGGTGGAGGTCCACAGCGGCGCTGACGTGCAAATCGGTCATCCGACCTGGGTATAGGGGCGAAAGACTAATCGAACCATCTAGTAGCTGGTTCCCTCTGAAGTTTCCCTCAGGATAGCTGGCACTCACGCACCCGCAGTTTTATTCGGTAAAGCGAATGATTAGAGGTCTTGGGGCCGAAACTATCTCAACCTGTTCTCAAACTTTAAATGGGTAAGAAGCCTGGCTCGCTGGCCTGGAGCCGGGCGTGGAATGCGAGCGCCTAGTGGTAATTATCAGAAAGTAGTTAGTCGGTGGGGGAGCTCCTTGGAGGAGGAGCTTTGTAAGTAAAGTTAATATTTTTTTCAAACAGCAACAGTTTGATTTGGAGGACTTTTTTGTGGGCCGAAGGTAAGGAACCATAGTTCTTAAGCAAGATAGAAGATTATTGGATCTATAACATGGATGTTCCTGTTTATTAATGAATGAAGATTGAGCACAAGGGAGTTACAGATCATTGTTGGAGGGCTGCCAAAGGGTGGCTAAGAATAATTTCCCACCCTACAGGCTTAACATGATTATTTTCTGCAATTTTTTTTACATTTTGTGTAGTGTTTTTTTCTGTAATTATTTGTTGTTTTAAAATGTCATGCATTTAATTGTGTTATGGTGTTAGGGACTATGGGGTCATTGTAAATTCCATGTGGAGTAGAGTCCATGTGGGTCCATAAGATCCCTATGTTAATAATAATGGTGCCATGGGGATCCATAGGGACCCCCATGGTAGGGGGTAAGGTTTAGGTATATAGTTACGGTATAATATATCATGGAGGTCTGTAGGGACTCCAATAGTATAGGGGTTAATATTAGGTGCTATGGGAGCCCATAAGGACCTCCATGGTTATAGCTTAGGTTACCATGGAGGTCTGTTTTGGGTGGGAGGATGAAGCTATCATAGGATGCACATGGTGTGAGGTGAGAGGTATTTTAGTATAGGAGAAGGTTTAACAGTTTACCACCTTTTGGATAGAAGCTGGGATAAAAATCTTCTTCATCCTTAGCATGCTTAGAGACCAAAATTGGGAAGAGTAGAGTTTTGGTTGTGGAATTAGGGAGCCATGTTTTGTGTCTTATTTAGTAATGTTGTGGAATACTTACATAGTTACATAGGCCCTCATTCAATTGCAATTCGGGCCAATTTAAAAGGGCTCTAAAGAAGCACATAACATATTTTTTTAAAGAAGTTTTTAGTTAGTAAGCATATATCCAAAAGCAAAGTTTTCACTAACTAAAAACTTCATTAAAAAAAATATGTTATGTGCTTCTTTAGAGCCCTATTCAATTGGTCAGATCCTAATTGATAGAGGGCCATAGTATTTAAGGTTGAAAAAAGACTTTCAGTCCATCAAGTTCAACCATTTAATATCTCCTCTATTAATTAATTAGTTGCATAAAAAAAAAATCAATTCCCTCCTGATCCCAGACACCGGAGACCGGACTTCTCCCTAGATCAATACTGCCTCTCTAATTATCCATGAGAACCCTGAATTCCATTTTTTATTAGAATTAAATCCAATCCCCTTTTAAAGTTATCTATCGAATCCGCTGTCACCACCTCCTCTGGTAGAGAATTCCACAGATTAACCACCCTTACTGTGAAGAACCCTTTCCTTTCTTTAAGGTGGAATCTTTTTACTTCTAACCTCAAGGGATGTCCTCTTGTCAGTTGAAAACCTCTTGGCAAAAAAAGCTTCCTAGACAAATCTTTATACTGACCCTGGATGTATTTATATAAGGTAATCATATCTCCTCTTAGACACCTTTTTTCTAGAGAAAACAAGTTTAATTTGGTTAGTCTTTCTTCATAACTTAGCCCCTCTGTTCCCCTAATTAGTTTTGTTGACATCCTCTGTACCTTTTCCAGCTCTAAACTGTCCTTTTTATGAAGTGGTGCCCAAAATTGTACTCCATATTCCAAATCAGGGCGTACTAGAGATTTGTATAGTGGAAGAATTATATTTGCTTCCCTGGCTTCTATACCCTTCTTAATACATGCTAATATTTTATTTGCCTCTGCAGCTGCTGCTTCACTTTGAGCACTGTTACCTAGGTGGTTGTCCACAAGCACTCCCAAATCCCTTTCAATATCTGATACACCTAGATTTTCTCAATTAAGATTATAAATTGCATGGCTATTTTTCCTTCCCAGATGCATAACTTTACATTTATTCATATTAAATCTCATCTGCCATTTAGATGCCCATTCCTCAATTTTATGTAAATCCCTTTGGAGGGAAAGCACATCACTATCTGATTTAATTACCTTGCACAACTTCGTGTCATCAGCGAAAATGGAGACACCACACTCCAATCCTAACTCTAAGTCATTAATAAAAATGTTAAAAAGGAGAGGACCTAATACTGAACCCTGAGGAACCCCACTTTCCACATTAGTCCAATCGGAGTATGTTCCATTTAGAACAACCCTTTGCTTCCTATCTTTTAGCCAGCTCTCAATCCATGAACAGATATTTACTGCAACTCCTGTATCTCTTAGTGTGCACAATAGTCTCCCATGTGGCACTGTATCAAAAGCCTTTGCAAAATCCAAAAATACTACATCCACTGAGTTGCCTTGATCCAGGTTCCTACTAACCTCCTCATAGAAACTAATTAGATTTGTTTCACATGACCTATACATCATAAATCCATGTTGACTCCTACTTATAATCCTGTTCAAATAGACATATTCTTGTATATTATCCCTTATTAACCTTTCTAAAAGCTTCCCCACTGCAGAAGTGAGGCTCACTGGTCTATAATTCCCCAGATTTGCTCTTGCTCCCTTTTTAAATATAGGTATCACATCAGCTTTTCTCCAGTCATCTGGTAGAGACCCTGTGTTGAGTGAATCTTGAAAAATTACATATAATGGTTTGGCTATTACAGAACCCATTTCCCTTAGTACCCGTGGATGTATTCAATCAGGACCCAGGGCTTTATTAACATTTATATTTTCCAACTTCTTTTGGATTACTTCCTGTGTTAACCAATTATTTGGCAAAGGAAGTGTAGCCCCATTATGTTGCCGTGTCCCAACCACTGGTACCTCCCTTGTGTATACCAAAGAAAATATCCTATTTAGCTCATCTGCCTTTTCCTGGTTACTATTTATCAGACAGCCTGTGTCACATTGTAATGTTCCTATAGCTTCCTTCCTCGCCTTCTTCCCATTAATACACTTAAAAAATATTTTAGGGCTAGTCTTACTCTCTTTTGCAATTCATTTTTAATTTTCTATTTTAGAAAGTCTAATCGCGCTTTTGCAAGCCTTGTTGATTTCCTTGTATTCCTGTAAAGCAGTCTCTGTCCCCTTTTGTTTGTATAATTTAAATGCCTGTTTTTTTAATTTGTATCTTGATCTTTAAATCATTGTTAAGCCACATTGGATGGGATTTACTCCTTTTACTTTTATTCCCACATGTTATATGCCGATGTGTATGTATATTTAGAAAGGATTTAAATGTTGTCCATTTATGTTCAGTATTTTTACCTGCCAGTTCTCTGTCCAAGTCTATACTTTGTATTGCTGCCCTTAGACCGTTAAAATCTGTACGTTTAAAATTAAGAGTTTTCAATGGCCCCTTAAAAAAAATTTTTTAATTCAATCTCAAATGAGACTGTGTTGTGATCACTGTTTCCCAAAGGTTGCCCTATTCCAACATTTGATACTTTATCAATATTATTTGTGATGAGTAAATCTAAGATAGCTTCATTTCTAGTAGGCTCTTGTACAACCTGGGCCAGATAATAATCCCTGAGTGTACTCAAGAACCTGCTCCCCTTAGATGAACTGCTGGTCTCATTTATCCAGTTTATTTCATGGTAATTAAAATCTCCCATTATTAGAACTAGCCCAAGCTTAGCTGCATTGTCAATCTGTAACAATAATTGTATTTCCTCACTTTCAGCTATATTTGGAGGTTTATAGCATACTCTTACTAATATTCTTTTGGAGTTTGCTGCTCTGCTATACTACTGGTAGTATCTCAGAAAATACAACCTTGGAGGTCCTTGCCTTCAGCTTATTACCTAGTTCTCTAAAATCATTCTTTAGGACACTCCATCTACCACTAACTTTGTCATTGATGGATTCGGAATGTAACAATTGAAACAATTAGATTAAATGATCTATGATGGTATATGATTTCTAGAGGGTGATGTGGTTGCTCCTATGTGGAAGGGGTGGCCTGAGTATTAGAAGGGGTCAAGCCCTAGTCTAATACTGAATAGACGTATGTAATGAATGAATATAGTAATTGATAATGGTTGGCTTTATATGCTTAGAAGATGGTGATAGGTAGGTTTGGATAAGATGAATTTGAGTAAGGTGTGGAGGGTTGTAACTGAGCACCAGGCATTGTGCGTAGGGTAGTAAGATATCGGCATGGGTTTACGGCTACTTTTTGGAAAGCAAAGAGTCAGTATATAGTGGTCATTTGAAAATGTGATATCTTGCTTTGTAATATAAAGTGGATGGCCATCAGGATGACTGCAGTAATTGATAGGAATATTTCTGGTATCGACGAGCCTCTTAAATTTAGTATTATCAATTTGCGTTTTTATGCTGTAATTTCGCATGAGAGTCCGTGAACAAGTTACTTTTTGGTTGTCAGGTGGAATTGAACATGTGAGGTATGTTTTTATGGTTTTATAGTGCATTTTGAGGTGTATGTCACAATGAGCTGATTTTCCAATCTGTAACAATAATTGCAATAACTCCCTTTCAATTTTATTTGTGGATTTGTAGCATATTCCTACCAATATTCTTTTAGAATTTGTTCTTCCACGATTTAACTCAAGCTTTCAACATTAGGCTTGATTTTCTGAACCATGAAAAAAAAATTATTGTTTTCTCCTTTCCCCCTTCTCTTTTCCCCTTACTTCTGCTTTATTCAATTTTTTTAACTACAATGTAACCTCTTTTCTTTGAACTTCCTCCTTTTTTTAAATTCCCACACTTACACTATAATTGCACTTTAACAAGAACTGTTTTATGAGCTTAAAAGTTTGCTCCTTCCCTTGTTTAAATGAGATTAGGACTACTTACCTGTACAATAATCAGTGCATACAGCCAAGAAACACCCTTTTCAGAAGTAAATCACAGTTGCAAACAGACCCACACAAGTAACACACTTACATGTAAGTTAATACAGGCAAAGTCACTCCCTCTCACCTGTACAATAATCAGTGCACACAGCAAAGAAACACCTTTTACTTTTCAGAAGTAAGTCATGGAGGGTTTTGGTCCATGGGGGTCCATAAGGATCCCTATGGTATGAGTTAGGATTCCATGGGGGTCAATAGGGAGTCACATGGTAGGGGGTTATGTTTAGTACCATGGTGGTTAGTTTGGCTATAGGTTATATTTGGATCTTATGGAATTTTTGTACCTGGCACACTTACATTTCAATAAGTCATACCAGGGCTGCTTAAAATTAATTTAAATAAAGGTTTATGTATGTTTACAATTTGCAAATGCTTTATATATATTAAATAAAGGATAAAAACATTTTTATAAGAAACCCAGTTGTGCTGCTGTTCTATTTTTCCCCAGAACTAGATTCTGGGAGATAAATATCAGTATCAATACTTGAGATGTCATACATTTAAAAATATACAAAGGAATGAAAATGACATCCTGCTGACCTGTGAATTACAGAGAGCCCGATTCAATTGCAAGCACGCAACTCGCGTGATGTAGGCCGTATGTCTGCAGTTGTGCTGCAGGTTCCCATCTGTCTCCCATTCCAGAGCTATTCAATTCATCGAGATCGCAAGTTACTGGCCCAAAGTCGAAACCGTAAACCATGCACTGGTTCAAAGCAGTTCAGGGCATGAACGTGATCAATTAGGCAAGATCGTAACCTCCCATTTGTAATCAGCCAATAGAAAATGAGACCGTCATTATTACAGCAGTAAAACATGGAGGTTACAAGTCAATCAATTTGTTTTGAGGGTCCGATATGCGATCAGACTTTTCAACCCTCAAAATACAATTTTTTTTAAATGAATGCCAATACTGTTCTAGTCCATATGGGTGTCCGGATATGTAATATCGATTTTAACCCCGAAATTAAACATTAAAAAAAATATTATTTCCTGCCGATTTGCGAGCTTGAGACTGTTGTGCAATGAACTTTAATGTCTTTCGTCGCTTTCCCCGTTATTTACGGGAGGCTTTAAGTTACAGGTTTAAACATCGCAAAATGTTCAAGGTCGGAACTCGTAACCCATTTGGAGCCGCATAAAGACACCAATTAAATAGCAAATTAACTTGCGACCTCCCTTACGGGCTACAGTAACATGTGAAAGCGCTATTGAATCGGGCACAGAGTTTGCACACAATAATTGAATATCAAAGAGGGACATCAACTGTAAGATATATCAGTGAATGAACAAATCATTATAAATCTAAATATATTTAGTTCTATGGTTTCAAAGTAACAGTGAGGGGGAAAAAGTGTTTGATCCCCTGCTGATTTTGTCCACTGACAAAGAAATGATCAGTCTATAATTTCAATGGTACGTGTATTTTTACAGCGAGAGACAGAATAACAAAGAAAAACAAACAAGAAAAACACATGTCAAAAAAGTTATAAATTGATTAGCAGGTCAATAAGTGAAATAAGTATTTGATCCCCTATCAATCAGAAAGATTTCTGGCTTCCAGGTATCTTTTATATAGGTAATGATCTGAGATTAGGAACACTCTCTTAAAGGGAATACTCCTAATATCAGCTCATTACCTGTATAAAAGATACCTATCCTCCTGTCAATCAATCAGATTCCAAACGCTCCACAATGGCCTAGACCAAAGAGACCAGCAGCTTGATGAGAAGGTGACAACAGTTGGTGAGATTATTCGCAAATGGAAGAAACACAAAATAACTGTCAGTCTCCCTCGGTCTGGTGCTCCATGCTAGAACTCACCTTGTGGAGTTTCAATGATCATGAGAATAGTGAGGAATCAGCCCAGAACTAAACAGGTGGATCTTGTTAATGATCTCAAGGCAGCTGGGACCATAGTCACCAAGAAAACAATTGGTAACACACTATGCTGAGAAGGACTAAAATCCTGTAGTGCCCGCAAGGTCCCCCTGCTCAAGAAAGCACATGTACAGGCCCATCTGATGTTTGCCAGTGAACATCTGAATGATTCAGAGGAGAACTGGGTGAAAATGTTGCGGTCAGATGAGACCAAAATTGAGCTTTTTGGCATAAACTCAACTCACCGTGTTTGGAGGAGGAGGAATGCTGCCTATGTCCCCAAGAACACCATCCCCACCGTCAAACATGGAGGTGGAAACATTATGCTTTGGGCGTGTTTTTCTGCTAATGGGACAGGACAACGCACCCCATCAAAGGTATCTTGGGTGAGAACCTCCTTCCCTCAGCCAGGGCATTGGGTCCTGCATGGGTATCCCAGCATGACAATGACCCAAAATACACAGCCAAGGCAACAAAGGAGTGGTTCAAGGAGAAGCACATTAAAGTCCTGGAGTGGCCTAGTCAGTCTCCAGACCTTAATCCCATGGAAAATCTTTGGAGGGAGCTGAAGGTTTGAGTTGCCAAACATCAGCCTCAAAACCATAATGACTTGTAGAGAATCCTCAAAGAGGAGTGGGACAAAATCCCTCGTGAGATGTGGGCAAACCTGGTGACCAACTACAAGAAACGTCTGACCTCTGTGATTGCCAACAAGTGTTTTGCCACCAAGTACTAAGTTGAAGGGGTCAAATACTTATTTCACTCATTGACCTGTTCATACCGGAATCTTACTGCTGCTGTAGCATATCCACTAATACTTTGAAGAGTTCTCAATTTGAGCTATCTAACTACCTATCTATTGGAAGGATCCGTTTTGGTCATGTGTATCTTCCCTTCTTTGTAGCACCTCTCTTTGTGCCCTAACCTCCAGTCTGCGCAAGTCTCTTTGCATATCTGTCCCCTGTGGATTTCCCAGAGGAGCAAATGATGATAGGACTCCACCTCCTCAAATGGCATCTGAATTGGCTCTTTTATTTCTCCCATATCAGTTGATTCCAGTAGGTTGAGCTGTGGTGGTGGTGATGGTTGATATGGTGGCTATTACATCTGCTGCACCACTATTGGAGCTGATGCTGGTGGTAGTGCTGGTCATGATGCTGATACTGGGGATGGTTTTGACTTAGACCTAGCATATGGAGGTGGAGCAAAATATGCTGGTTCGCCCAATGTGAATATCCCAATGCAATTGTGTTTGCAATTATGTATTACATTGCCAATACTCACATGAAATCTTTCAACTTAAATGCTGTGATGTGTAGGTATATCTTTCATGATGTTAGATACCATGTTAATGTTTGCAACTGCTGTTTAACCGCTGATGTATTAGCTACTTGCTGCTTCACTGACTTGTCAAGGGTCCATGGATTGACAAGTTATAAACTACACCCTGTAATTGAGGTTTAACATGGACTTTTCTTATGTGACTGATAATGCTTCAGAGCTAACATTTTGTGACTAATGATAGATAAATCACATACTAGCGTGTGCAGTTCTGGGCAACTTTAGTAAGCACTGATGACCCCACAACTGAATGTCTTTTAAATTGGCAATGCAGCTGTGTAAAACACCCAGTCAAATGTGAAGTTGACCATATCAGTGAGTTATGATGCATGGTTGAAATGCAATCAAATACTCAACTTGCAGCATCTCTGGCCTCTGAGTGGCCAAGGTTTAAGGGCTACCAATAACAGCTGGGTCCACCTTAGGAGCTCCTATGATCAATGGCAGGACACCACTAACGATCACCCCTATGAGCCCAGAGAACCCAGGCAAAATTCCTTCCTTCCACCCACTAACAGAAATCCCTGTAAATTCCCTTCCCCGCTCAGCCCAATCGATACATAGATATTTAACCACGGGTCTCTATTTAGATTACCATGGCACCTAACCATTAACCCCTCCTACGGTCCCCATCCCATACTAAATGAACCCCTATGCACACTAAATGAATTCTTGGGGTTCCCTTATGCACATGGGAGGGGATATCCCTGAGGTTCCCCTATTCAATGTAGGGGTACTAGGGGGATCAATAAGATCCCCCAAGTATTGGAGATGTGTAGTGTGTTAATGTGTAGTGTGCATGCTACTAGCCCCTTAATTGTGATGGATATGAGAAGTCAAGCCTAAACGACTCATTTGAGATATTAGACTGTTGATAGCATCATATCTGATAGTTTAATAATTCTAGAGGAATTTTTAGACCTTTATGGTTTGTCATCAGTATATGTAGGAATAAGGGGGAGGAAAAAAGGACTTATGCACAGTAAGTAACTGGCTTGAAGCATAGGTAGATCCAATTGGGATGACTTGGATGGAATTTTTAATGTGACAACTAGCCATAACAGCTCATTTTACTCTATTCTATGTTGCCTTCATACCGTGTGGATCATGGCTCCCATCTTCATTTGAACCTAATAACTAAGAGCCCTATTGTATTCTCTATATCTCAAAGTTACACCATTAGGAAGTGCAAAAGAGCTACCCTGACTGAGGTAAGTCAGAGACGCAAATTACGGCAAGATTTACCATTGTGTTTTTCACAGCCAAAATAATATGAGTGTCTCTATTTGACTTTTACACCAAAACCCTATTCAACTGAGACTTTACTGAGCACTCACAAAATACAGCAGACCCGTAAATAGGACACATTTAAGGAAAATTTACAGGTACTAAATAGAACTTGAAAATGGTTCTAAGCCCATTTATGAGAACTGGAGCAGCACTAAAAGTGACAACATTAACAATAAAAAAGCATGAAAGTTCATCAGATTCATCAGATTTTGATGCTTAACATTCATATAGGTGCATATGTGGAATTAAAAAATATTATATATTTATTATTAGGTCTGTGTCATTATATATCATCCAGGGTAACACATAACTCAGTACTCAAAATGTTAATACATAACAGGAAACCTACATGGACTAGAAACAGATGCTCTAGTGCCTTGCCTATAAATATGCTCAAACACTGGAGACCATGACAACAAATTAAAAACACTGAATATTTCAGACAGAAGGGTCTCAAACCCTGTATTACTACCTAGAAAATAACCACTGCCATCAAAATACCCCATAAACACTTGTTAAAATATAAAACAAAAGAAAAAACTTCATGTATAATTCTAGTGACCACATACCATCCAGTTTTAGAGAAAATAAAGAAAATAATCAAAGACTTACAACAATTTATAACCGAAGATGCACAACTAAAAAATATATTCCCCAAAACCCCAATCCTTCCCCAATTCCCCAATCCTTGCATTTAAACAACCACCAAACCGAACTTGTCAGCAGAAGATTGGCCAATGAACACTGAAGAGAGAAATTGAACTACACCTTGTAACACAAGTGTCTGTAAGTTATGTCAACACATAACAGCAATACCTATAACATCAAATGATCATATACATGTACAGCCTCCAATGTTGATTATTTAATACAATATAATATATGTGAAACAGGCTGTTACATTGGAGAAACCAGCCAAAAATTGCACAGGATGAATTTACAAAGACATTCACTAAAAAGGTACAATAAAGATAATGATTGTGTCCTAAAAAGAATAGAGCATGGAGAATTATAGAACTGCTGGTGATGGATTACTATTGAAGATACAGATATTCACAAGAGAACAAGCCCTAGTCCAGCCACTCTGTGAGCTTCGTCCAAATATAGCAATTCCTGCCAGAAATGAAGAAAACTGTGTACCTAAGGAAAGAACTGTTAGATTCTGCAGTGACTTTAATAAACTGAATTCAGTATCTGATTATGAACTCTTATCCCATTCCCAGATTGGATCAATTGGTATACTGGCTTGGAAAAGCAAGATTCTTGACAAGACTGCATTTAACAAAGGGATTTTGGCAGATACTCATGAAACAATCGTTAAATGGAAAAAAATGCATTTTCCACTCTAGATGCTCTGTTTCAATATGAAGTCCTCCTCAGAGCTAGAACTCATCATGAGAACGTGGATGATTTGTCTTGCATACACTGACTCACTATGAACCCCATAGTGTTGAGCTAGGGAGTGGGATGTGTTACAAAGCTATTCATGTATGCCTCAGAATTTTAAAGGTCTCATTCCCCAGTAGGACTATAGGTGTTAACATTCCTGCTTAGTTAATTAGCTGCACCTGGGCAGCCATAATTTAGTACTGCACCTAGAGTATGAAAGTGCAGCTGAGGGATTGGATTATGTTCAGTTGTTCAGACTTGTGTGTGAGACACAGAGAGAGCAAGAGAGAGAGAGCAGAACTTTTTACTATATTTGTTTTTGTTTTTATTTATTTTTACTATTTTGAGTAATAAATATTTTGCTGAAATATTCTACTTGGTAGAGGGCTGTATAGTGAGGAAATTGTGTATTAGTTAAAGTAGTGGAAGCTAGGCCTATTATTTTCTTTGATTAGTTTAGGTTTGTTATTTCTGTATCACTGGCTAAATTACAGTAAAACTCAGAAAATTATTATAGCCTAAGTATTGTGTTCCTCCATCAAAGTGCCAGAAACATGGGCACAAACCCAGAGGAGACTTGTCACAATGTGAATAATGCTAGTAATGCTATGTAGCTTTCAAGAGGCTTTGTTCCAGGTCCAAATTTGAAATTATTGACATCCATACGTCTAAGCATGTGCACAGCCATTGTCAAAATCATAACTCCATCCTATCTGTGCCTTTGATCTTTCATGCCCGCAAATGTTACAATTGCTAAAATCGCAAATTGAGATTTAATTGCAACATTTTTTTTATTTTTTATTACGTTTCATTTCCGTGTTATATCAATCTCAGGAATCAAGGAGTTAATACATATCAGGCTACCCACATGGACTATAAGAGTTTGGCCATTAATTTTTATTGATTTTTACATTGCTGGATTGCGAGCCCAATCTCATTTCGGATGTCTAAACGCTTGATTGACATTTAAAACACATGTTTTACTGATGTCATGATGACGGTCTCATTTACTATTGGCTCTTTCTAAATTGTAACTTACAGGCTTGCTTAATTGATCATTATCTGAAATGCTACTTACGGGTTCATGGTTTACGGTTATGGCTTTAAGCCCTTAAATTGCGGGCTTGTTCAATTAAATCCATGTGTAACTGTTGCAATTTTTAAGCTCGCAGATTTACGGAATTAAATGAGGCACCTTGCCTTCAATGTATGTGATTTTTTTAAATTAAACAGTAATGAAAAACAAATTATAAAATGCATGTATATATAGTGTTAAAGTTGCGCAGGTTAGCATACATATACTGTATATAAAAGGGCAAGATAAACTATAGCCTTAATTTAATTTAACTGACAAAAGGAGGCACTGGTAATTCACACCCCTGGATTATAATCAGTAGGCCACTTGGCTATACACAGCTTTAGATATTGACAAACTATCTATTCTAATTTTTTTATTAATAATATCAGCATAATGACAAGAACGAATAAACATATACAAATATGGCAGATAATGTATAAGGTGTATATACAAAAGGATCCTTCAAGTTATTGTGCATCATTAAATAAGCTCTGTATAATTGTTATTGTTTACAGTTATCTCTTACGCAAATAAAGTATACAGAATTTAGTTTTGGAAGGAAAGGCTATATATTGACATCTCTCAAATCTGTGGGCAAGTGTTCAAAGCGGTACCCTACTGATGCAAATGCAGGGTAGATGATTTTGCACCAAAAGTAATTATATTCTCAAATATTTTAGCATCTAAAAGAAAAAGGGAACAGTGCAAAGTTATAGATAGATATATTGAATATTGAATAAAAGTTACTAGTGCTCAATTTAAAAAGTATAATTTACTATAAGTGAATAAAGAATTTTATATCTATATTATTACACTAATACTAATACACAAAATACTTGGTAAAATGAGTGACTCGAATATCAGCCGAGGGTGGGAAATGTGCTGCCCCCTGTGGCCCTCTTGTGTCCTCTGTGTCCCCCTCTTGTGTGCCCTTTTCTTGTGTCCCCCTCTCTTCTCCCGTCTCCCTTCTCTGTGTTTCTTCCCCCCTCTCCCTTCCCTATGTCTCTTCGCCCCCTCCTCATTCTCAACCTCCCTCCTCAACCCCACTCCTCCTCCTCAACCTCCCTACTCATCTTCCCTCCTCATCCTCAACCTCCCTCCCCAACCCCCCCTCCTCAACCCCCTCCTTAACTTCCCTCCTCATCCTCAACCTCCCTCCTCAACCCCCATCCTCATCCTCAACCCCCCCATCCTCAACCCCCTCCTCAACCTCAACCCCCCTCCTCATTCTCAACCCCCTCCTCAACCTCCCTCCTCATCCTCAACCTCCCTCCTCATCCTCAACCTCCCTCCTCATCCTCAACCTCCATCCTCATCCTCAACCCCCTCCTCAACCTCAACCCCCCATCCTCAACCCCCCTCCTTATCCTCAACCTACCTCCTCAACCTCCCTCCTCAACCTCCCTCCTCAACCTCAACCTCCCTCCTCATCCTCAACCTCCCTCCTCATCCTCAACCCCCTCCTCAACCCTCCATCCTCAACCCCCTTCCTCATCCTCAACCTTCCTCCTCAACCTCCATCCTCAACCTCCCTCCTCAACATCCCTCCTCAACATACCTCCTCAACCTCAACCCCCCCATCCTCAACCCCCCATCCTCAACCCCGTCCTCAGCCCCCCATCCTCAACTCCCTCCTCAACCTCCTTCCTCAACCTCAACCTCCCCATCCTCAACCCCCCTCCTCATCCTCAACCACAACCTCCCTCCTCAACCTCCCTCCTCATCCTCAACCTCCCTCCTCAACCTCCCTCCTCAACCCCCCTCCTCAACCTCAACCCCCCATCCTCAACCCCCTCCTCAACCTCAACCCTCCATCCTCAACCCCCTCCTCAACCTCCCTCCTCAACCTCAACCCCCTCCTCAACCTCCCTCCTTAACCTCCCTCCTCAACCTCCCTCCTCATCCTCAACCCCCTCCTAATTCTAACCCCCCTCCTCATTCTACCCCTCTAAATACCTCCCCCTCTCCCTTTCCCCTCACTTACCTGCATCTGAAGCTTCTGCTCCGGCCTCCGCTCCTTCCAGCGTCTTGACGTGGCACAAATGTATATGCTAATGAAGTGAAGTCACATGCTCGCCATGTCAAGACGCCGGAAGCAGCGGAGGCCGGAGCAGAAGCTTCAGATGCAGGTAAATGAGGGGAAAGGGAGGGAGGGAGGTATTTAGAGGGTAGAATGAGGAGGGGTGGTTTAGAATGAGGGGGGGCGGTTGAGGATGAGGAGGGGGGAGGGAAAGAGACACGGGGGGGTTAGAGAGACACAGGTGGGGTAGAGAGACACAGCGAGGGGTAGAGAGACACAGCGCGGGGTAGAGAGACATGGGGGGGCCCTTTTTAGCCTAAAAAAGGGCTGAAAAACTCGGCTTATACTCGAGTATATACGGTAATTCTTAATTCTTGTTTATAATTATAAAGTGCAATCTGATTTCTTTGAATGGTTCCAACAATAAATATGTGATGATGATAACTACTTAATTAAAAAGCAACACATATTGTACTTTTACACTCATGACTGTTCATGAAAATTAGTATCACTAATGTGATATCCAATCTGTTCTTTTTTTCTCTAGGGCCACAGTCCTTGGTAATATCTTTCTTCTCTAACATCACAGGAAATGGAAAAAAAGAGAGAGCGAGTGAAAGGGAAATATATATGGTAACATTTGTCTTTACACAAATAAAATATCCCAAAGGAACTTACAAAATTCAGAGTTAAGCCTTCCTGTAAGGTTTTTTCATTTCATCCCAGATATAGAAATCACTTATATAGTTGTGAGCGTATGAGTTGTTGCTAACGCTGCAGGCTCGCACAGCGAGCCGCGGGCCTCGCGAAGCGAGGGCACTGGGCGAGGGTCTCAGTTGCTGGCATGGAGCGCCGTAGGCGCTCCATGCCAGCACCTGAGGACCTCGCAAAGCGAGGGCCGCAGTTACTGGTATGGAGCGCCGAAGGCGCTCCATGCCAGCAACTGTGACCCTCGCAAAGTTCAAGTCGCAACCCAAAGAGCACAACACACACATTACGACACTCGCAAACAACATACGACACACGTTCACACTCATTACGGCCTCGCAACACTCGGACGCTACTCGCGAACATTACAAGATTAAAAACACAATACATACACACAGCACATACATACAAAACTTACCTACAGCAAGAGGTAGCATCCAGGACCTCAAAAATGCAACTTACACCTTCATTTCACTCAAAATAAAAGAGTTTACACACGAAAATATTTGCTAAGCGAGAGAAACAATGGCCGCCGAACAAAACGAAAACGAGGCTACACACGCAAACACCATACGAGACACGTTACGACACATTACGACCTCGCAAACATCGGACGCAACACGCCGACATACAAACATTTACAACACAATAAATACACGCAACACACACATAAAAAGCTTACCTACAGCAAGAGGAACCATCCAGCACCTCCAAAAAACAAGTTACACCTTCATTTAAATACAAATAAAACACTTTACACACAAAGAAAATCGGTAAGCGAGAAAAAAAATGGCCGACGGACAAAACGAAAACGAGGCTACAGCACTCTCCACACGTAAAACACCACAACACACTCGCAAAACACCACACGGAAATCGAAAACCACTACGAGGCACCAACGGAAAATCCGCTAAGACGGACAACATATAGAAACCGCCATTTTACGCAAATGCGGAAGTACACCACTACTCTAACGGTTTAGCCTCGCGCACGCACACTATTACACTGCACACATTCACCACGCTTATAGAGCAGCTCCACAACACTAATGCTGCACCAAATTCAAACAAGGTTCACAGCTCTTCAACACAATGCTTCAAAATAGGTAAAGTATATTCCTTTATTAATTGATTACATGTTTACTATTACACACAAAACAACATTAGCTCACTTACAATAACATTGCCGTCATTTTTTGACGGGCAAGTCACTAGTAGTATATAATAGAGAAACATGCATACAAAATGTAATGTAGGAGATAAATATAACTGTTTTCCCTTACTCCCTGAATATCAAATGTCTGATCTATTCTTACATGTACCATTCTATTTATAATTGTTTTTCTTTATTATCTCAAACGTATACAGTAAAAAGTATCAGTGTCTTATTGTATGTATGATAACACTAAAAGCTGATTTTACCTGTAAAACATATTTCACATTTCTTTAAAATTTTGTAAAGTTAGGATGTCCCTGACATGAGCTCCTAAAACATATTTACAATAAACCTTAAAGGAAATTTTCCTGGAATTACACAATTTCTCACAAAAGCATATGGTTCTAAAGTGAAGGGTGGCAGAATGAAGGCTAATGCATTAAAGCTATACTTCACAGAAACAAAGGTGAATACGGAGAGAGACCATTAAACTGAAATGGAAGTGACATGTACAATAAGTGCTTTCTAAAATGTTTAATTCATCCCTTAGATAATACCAAGTATGAAGGAAATATGTGTGTGTTTTTTCACCTATCATACTACAGTGTAACATTTAGAATATTTGCTAAAATACATATAAAATCCATGCAGAAGCTGTAAGACATACATAAGGAGTCTCTGAACTGAATAATAGATTGATATCATCCACTGTGCATCTCCATTCAAACATTCACCATTATCTACACACTCCTAAGAACATACTGTAATTGCTGTTTAGAAAGATGTTCTATAAAAATATATTCTGAAATATTAATTTATCTGATTGTTCAAAAAATAAACAGTATATAATGTGTTGTTGGTACAGTGCATAATGTGTAAGTACGATACGTATAATTAAGCCAGTGTGGGAAGGTTGCATTTTGAAGACTATAGAAAAGTATATTTTTCAAAGTAATATAAAATATGTACAAGAGGGGAAAAAAAAGGAAATGCAAGATGATATAGTTTTTTCTGTTATTTTGTACAACATAAATTTCAGATTTATGAAATTCATAACGTTCAACTGTTGAGACTGCATTGGTGTTTATTCAATTATTTGGTCATTTTTGCAGTTGTACTAGTGTGGCATTTAACAACTATTCTGTGAGCTAGTCAGTCATCCCTGCCATTGAGATAGAAAAATAAAGAAATAAATAAACTGTGAATACACTCAGAAAAAAAAAAAAACTTGAAGCAGTTTAAGTACTAATGACCCCACAGTGCGGTAAGTACATATACAAAGTATATTAACATATAAGATATAAAACTGGCATTTAACAAACACCATCCATATATATTATTGTAACACATTATCTGCCTAGCATGCAATTAAAAGAGCATACTAAACAATTACTTTTTCATGTAATAATGAGCTCTGAAAAGTTAAATAATTTAAATGTATTACTCTCTGTGATGGAGTATACAGAAGCATCACTGGGGTAAAGAGGCACTGCAAAGGGAGGATTTAGTAAGTGTAAGAACCTGTCTATCATGTTCCACCTTTGCTGCACACACCATTTCCTTGCCAAACATGGAACCAATTGGGCCTGCACCCGACTTAAGTAGAGAGCTATATGAATCAACTTGCTGAGGCTCTGGCAGGCCAGTGTAGTCTGAGGGAGGCACCTGTTAGACTGTGTACTGTACAGACATGTGCTGAAAGTTTGTTGTATTTGCTACATTGTATACCTGACAAGGAAAGATAATGCTAAGCGGAGAATAATGAATGATTTGAAAATCTATCCGTTAATGTGTTACACCCTTACATACAGCAATGTTAAGACTTCCTTAAGTCAGCTGAAGTATTTTCTTCTCTAGCACCCTTTTTCCCCATTACTGTTCATTGTTAAGAGCATCTCATTCAGATCCCTCAGGGAAGCTATTCTGGGTTAGACTGCTCTCTCTTTAGCGATTATCCCCTTTATTCTGCTTATGACCTGAATATTTTCTCTACTCTTGTTATACTCTCTCACTCTCATCTGCAAATTACTCAGAAAAATAGTTTTCATCTCAAAATAAGAAATAAACACTACCATAACACACAACAACAAATCACAAACTGCTTCAAATATACAATGTGGATAGATCTGAGAAGCATTTGACTATAAACAGAAGAGTACTGGGTGCACCATGTGTTTGCAGATGGTGAATACAGGAATTTGGAGATCCATTCCATTCAAGCCTATGGAGTTTCAGGTAATAAATTGTTCTTAGTATGTTTTGTTTCTTAAGTTGAATAAGTCTATTACTAACTCAGTTTACATGAGCAAGCAATTGCTGCCAGTAGCCACAATGAGTCCCAGTAAATAGGCCCAAGCCAATCACTGTCACATTGTATTTTTTTGCTTTGCAGCTTATCTGTCCTGATTTATGTCCTGATAATTTAAACATAGTTACATAGTTACATAGTATTTAAGGTTGAAAAAAGACCTTCAGTCCATCAAGTTCAACCTTTCAAGATCTCCTCCGATCTGCAATATGCGGATTAACTATTAATTAATTATTTGTATAAAAAAATACTGCCTCTCTAATTATCCAAGATAACCCTGAATTCCCTTTTTAATTAGAAATAAATCCAGTCCCCTTTTAAAGTTATCTATCGAATCCGCTGTCACCACCTCCTCTGGTAGAGAATTCCACAGATTAACCACCCTTACTGTAAAGAACCCTTTTCTTTCTTGAAGGTGGAATCGTTTTACTTCTAACCTCCAGGGATGTCCTCTTGTCAGTTGAAAACCTCTTGGCACACAAAGCTCCCTTGACAAATCTTTATACTGACCCTGGATGTATTTATATAAGGTAATCATATCTCCTCTTAGACGCCTTTTTTCTAGAGAAAATACATTTAATTTAGTTAGTCTTTCTTCATAACTTAGCCCCTCCATTCCCCTTATTAGTTTTGTTGCCCTCCTCTGTACCTTTTCCAGCTCTAAAATGTCCTTTTTATGAAGTGGTGCCCAAAATTGTACTCCATATTCCAAATGAAGGCGTACTAGAGATTTGTATAGTTGCAGAATTATATTTGCTTCCCTGGCTTCTATACCCTTCTTAATACATGCTAATATTTTATTTGCCTTTGCAGCTGCTGCTTGGCTTTGAGCACTGTTACCTAGGGGGTTGTCCACAAGCACTCCCAAATCCCTTTCAATATCTGATACACCAAGATTTGCTCCATTAAGATTATAAATTGCACGGCTATTTTTCCTTCCCAGATACATAACTTTACATTTATTCGTATTAAATCTTATCTGCCATTTAGATGCCCATTCCTCAATTTTATGTAAATCCCTTTGGAGGGAAAGCACATCACTATCTGATTTAATTACCTTGCACAACTTCATGTCATCAGCGAAAATGGAGACACCACACTCCAATCCTAACTCTAAGTCATTAATAAAAATGTTAAAAAGGAGAGGACCTAATACTGAACCCTGAGGAACCCCACCTACCACATTAGTCCAAATGGAGTATGTTCCATTTAGAACAACCGTTTGCTTCCTGTCTTTTAGCCAGCTCTCAATCCATGAACAGATATTTACTGCAACTCATGTATCTCTTAGTGTGCACAATAGTCTCCCATGTGGCACTGTATCAAAAGCCTTTGCAAAATCCAAAAATACTACATCCACTGAGTTGCCTTGATCCAGGTTCCTACTAACAATATAGAAACAAATTAGATTTGTTTGACATGACCTATCCCTCATAAATCCATGTTGACTCCTACTTATAATCCTGTTCAAATAGACATATTCTTGTATATAATCCCTTATTAACCCTTTTAAAAGCTTCCCCACTACAGAAGTGAGGCTCACTGGTCTATAATTCCCCGGATTTGCTCTTGCTCCCTTTTTAAATATAGGTATCACATCAGCTTTTCTCCATGCATCTGGTAGAGACCCTGTGTTGAGTGAATCTTGAAAAATTAAAAATAATGATTTGGCTATTACAGAACCCAGTTCCCTTAGTACCCTTGGATGTATTCAAACAGGACCCGGGGCTTTATTAACATTTATATTTTCCAACCTCTTTTGGATTACTTCCTGTGTTAACCAATTATTTGGCAAAGGTAGTGTAACCCCATTATGTTGCCGTGTCTCAACCACTGGTACCTACCTTGTGTATACCAAATAAAATAACCTATTTAGCTCATCTGCCTTTTCTTGATCACTAATTATCAGATATATGTTCATATAGCTTCCTTCCTCGCCTTCTTCCCATTAAATACTTAAAAAAATATTTTAGGTTTAGTCTTACTCTCTTTTGCAAATTCATTTTTCATTTTCTATTTTAGCCAGTCTAATCGCCCTTTTGCAAGCCTTGTTGATTTCCTTGTAATCCTGTAAGGTAGTGTCTGTACCCTCTTGTTTGTATAATTTAAATGCCTGTTTTTTACTCCGTATCTTGATCTTTAAATCATTGTTAAGCCACATTGGATGGGATTTACTCCTTTTACTTTTATTCCCACACGTATATGCCGATGTGTATGTATATTTAGTAAGGATTTAAATGTTGTCCATTTATGTTCAGTATTTTTACCTGCCAGTACTCTGTCCCAGTGTATACTTTGTATTGCTGCCCTTAGACCATAAAAACTGCCCTTTTAACATTTTCAATAAATAGTTATAAAAAATAAAACCCAAGTAATATAGTGATGCCACTGCATTCTGGTAGACTGGACAGAGACATGCAAATTAGCTCACAATATATTTCATGTTTTAAATCTGAAAAACTTTTAACATTGCCCCTTTATTGCATGTGACTGCCATTAGAATGCAGCTTTTGAGCATAGCACAGGATGGATATGTATAAATCCAGTTTAATAAGAAGGAAAAATATATAAATAAGTCACTTGAGATCTTTATCTAATTAGAATAAATCATTTTAATTCTTAAAAAAAGGTATACAATAATAAATTGACCTAAAATGTCAATATCCTGGTGCTTAACACTTATAATTGATAACAAATTACTTTAATAGGATACTCTAAAACCAGAAAAAAATGTAATTAAAAAGTGCTGTAAATAAGCAGACCTAGACTATGCGAAAATAAACATATTAGAGTATAACTCTGTATATATAAAGGTCAATAAACCTGTCTCTAGAAGCTGGAGTAATCCCTGTCATATACATAACTGGCCCTACGGGCAGTAAAGACGGTATATGCAAAAAGAATAGCTAATCCTAGGATTGCTACAAATATAGCACAATAAACATATTAATAATAGCATTTCCAGTGTATATACAAAATCATAAATGAAACCATATACTTGCAGTACGTCTGCTTGTTAAGTAGCACAAATTGGTATGAATAACCATTATTTGTGGCCCAAGCACACTGGATATATAGGCTCCCTTTTCCTCCACAAAAAAAGAATATGCCAATGGTCCATTTCACTCCCAACTGAGCTTTCTCAAAAGCTAATGTATTTCCTATCTCTCGGACTTTAAATAGCCCTATACTTCCGGTATTCGGAATGTCACTACGCCATGGCATTAATGACGTCATTACGTCAGTGCGTCACTACGTAGCTACGTAGCTGCTTTCTATAAGCGAACGCGTTATTAACAATTAGACAACTTAATTGAGCACATATATATCGCTCATATATATCCATATCGGCTATTAGAGCAAAATGTTGAGTCTAAACCATATAAAAGATGTGTACGTTATAATTGGTGAGAAAAACATATGTGTCAAATGATATCATTGCTATGAGTCATTTTTAATTAAGGTTTTTTTTACACTACAATAGAATGTGACAATAGAGATGTCGCAAACAGTTCGCCCGCGGACTATTCACAGCGATTTTGGCATGTTCGAGTTCGCAGCGGACGGCGAACACATGCCCTTTTTTCGCCCACTATACTTTATCATTGAGGAAACTTTGACCCTGCACCTCACAGTCAACAGACACATTCCAGCCAATCAGCAGCATACACTCCCTTCCAGAGCCTTCCATCTGAAGACAGGCTAATATTCTGCTCTGTTTCACCAGTCATAGTTGATGTACCATACATTTAAAAAAAAAAAAAACATTTTTTTCTTTAATCTAATTTCAGTTGCCTGCCTGTGTCAGGCTCACAGCTTATATTGTGCTCAGTGAAATAAAACAACACTTTTTTGACTGTAATAGATTGAATAGTAATTGCCTGCCTACAGACGTGTGTGTGAAGCCTATTGCATCTACTCTGCCAACTTTTGCCAGTGCACAGTGATACGTCATATCTGGTGCAACCGTAGTGTACAGTGACATAAAACAACACTTTTTTTGACTGTAATAGATTGAATAGCAATTGCCTGCCTACAGGCGTGTGTGTGAAGCCTATTGCATCAACTTTGCCAACTTTTGCCAGTGCACAGTGATACGTCATATCTGGTGCAACCGTAGTGTACAGTGACATAAAACAACACTTTTTTTACTGTAATAGATTGAATAGCAATTGCCTGCTTACAGGCGTGTGTGTGAAGCCTATTGCATCTACTCTGCCAACTTTTGCTAGTGCACAGTGATACGTCATATCTGGTGCAACCGTAGTGTACAGTGACATAAAACAACACTTTTTTGACTGTAATCGATTGAATATCAGTTACCTGCCTACAGGCGTGTGTGTGAGGCCTACAGCGCCTACTCTGCCAACTTTTTCCAGTGCACAGTGACACTCATATCTGGTGGCACCTTAGATTGCACGCACAGTGCCCCAAATTTGAAGTAGGAGGTCCGACCAAGCATCTTTTTCCATCTCCCTGTTCCAAAAATCAATGCCATATACACGTCCCCTAATAGTGGACGTAACAGGGATTAAACCAATAGGAATAGTACTACTTAACAGTACACACCTTATAATAATGCAGACAGAGGCAACGCAGAGAGAGGAGTCTGAAGAAGAGGAGTTAGAGGAGGAAGATGGCTTTGAGGAGGTGGAAGACCAAACACAGCAGGCCTCCCACGTGGCTTGTTGTCACCTTTCGGGGACCCTTGGTGGCTGGGTGGAGGAAGAGACCTTCAATGACATCCTTGAGGACAAGGAACATGGCTAGCTTGGTATCCAACCTTGTGCAAATGGGGAGTTTACGGTTGTGCAAAGGTATTGTTTGCGGTTGTTTGCGGTGCATTAAACAGTGAGATTGGTCTGTTACTGTGAAGCGGGTGTAACCCTTACACTACCTGATCGATACAACATCATACCTGATGTTTTAAAGCATGTTATTCCAAACAATTTAGGAATGTTAGGTGATTTATGCCCTTTATGGCTTAAAACCAGACTCTGCATCAACTATGTAATTTTCTGTGGGAGTTTTGCCATGGATCCCCCTCTGGCATGCCACAGTCCAGGTGTTAGTCCCCTTGAAACAACTTTCCCATCACTATTGTGGCCAGAAAGAGTCCCTGTGGGTTTTGAAATTTGCCTGCCCATTGAAGTCTATGGCGGTTCGCCGGGTTCGCCCATTCGCGAACATTTGCTGGAAGTTCGCGTCCGCTGTTCGCGAACCGAAAATGTGATGTTCGCGACATCACTAATTGACAATGGCAACACTAACGGTTATAGCAGAATGTGTGTAACTGGTTATAAAAGAATATTACATTAAGACTTATTAAGCCTTATTAAAGATTTAAGATTTAACTAATTTTATAATAAAAAAATAATATGTATACTTATATGATTAAACTAGATTTAATGCACACAAAATTAATTTAGATTTTTTGTGAATTAATTAAAATATTATAAATCTAATGGGGAATGATTCATAAATTGTGTATGTGGGTAAATTCTATACTGAGTGATGGTGCTAAATTATGTAAATAAAAATACATATATATTACTGCTCTTAGAGATGACACATATGAATAATGAATTAAGTGAATCGGTTTATAAGTGATTAAATGTATTACATTGAAAGTGTTATAGGGATAGAAATATTTCCATACTAATTAAATCCAAAACTAAAGAAATGCAAGTGATAACTAGATAAAATTAATGAACAATACTGATAATATAAAAATATAAAAATATTAGTTAAAAATATGAATACAAACATATATAGATAATGTACAAAAAAGGGTATATAATCAATAGTAAATTACAACATTTCCATCATGGTGAGCTAAAACAATTATGTATTAGAAT
Organism: Discoglossus pictus; assembly: GCA_027410445.1. Classification (NCBI taxonomy): domain Eukaryota; kingdom Metazoa; phylum Chordata; class Amphibia; order Anura; family Alytidae; genus Discoglossus; species Discoglossus pictus. The sequence continues at coordinate 325,548,196 of CM050164.1, read as the reverse complement.
AAGTTCACACTAGCCCCATCTTTTTGTAGTGTTAAATAATGTAAAGGAATGCAGAATATGAGAAAACCTTGTTTAGACCTTTCAGATATTTTGAATCCAACATGAAGATCCATTTACTTTCTAATTGCAAAGGTTGTGTATCTAAATTACCACCTCTAGGGACTAGAAACACCTTATCAATTACAAAGAATTCTATGGAATCCGGTCTGTTATTATGGAAGTATTTCACTTGTCTCGAGACGGGTGTATCTTATTTTGTAACCACTGAGTATACTGTACATGTTCAAGGATTCTTCTTTACAGCTGACGTGTAGTTTTTCCTTCGTAAAGTTTATGACAGGAACACTTAATGGCCAGTGGCGGAGCTATTGCTTAGGGGGCCCCAGTGCAAAAAAAAAAGTGAATACAAACATATGTGGGTCTGTGTCTATATATATATATATATATATATATATATATATATATATATATATATAAATATATATATATATATATATATATATATATGAAGAGTGAGGTAGCCGTGAATGTCCAGTAATCCAGATGAATAATTAGAGTATTGCAGTATATAGTGATACCTTTTTTATTGGACAAACAGAATCATAGGTTTCATGACGAGCTTTCAAGAGCGTTCCTCTCTTTGTCGAGTCAATACTGATTATAGATTCACAAATACAGCAAAAAATTCCATGATTAACAAATAATGTTCTGATCAGCCAGCCGTGCAAGTGTGTGGGGGGGTGCAGACCAGAGTAAGTAAATTGAGGTCGTAAATAGTTTCTCATCTAAGGAACCATAGAGCTGTAACCAAACTCAAGATGAAGGCAGGGAACAAAAAATTAAAAAAATCAATAAACACACATAAATATTTACAATCATGAATGTTGGAGGTTATAAGAAATTTTGATAATGAGATAAGAATGTAATGTCTACATTAAGGCCTGACTTATTACTGTTAAAGAACATAATCATTTTAATTTCAAATGTCTTTCATTCCTTAGTGTTTTTAAAAAAAAACTTTGAGTATTTTGATTTTGAGATTTTTCATGGAGTGTTTTTTCTGGGTGAAATGGTGTCCAACTGGAGTACAGTAAGTCTCCTCATTGTGCTTATTGATGGAATGTCTGTGTAGATTCATCCTCATATGTAATTTCTGGCTGGTTTCTCCAATGTAGCAGCCTCTCTCACATGCAGTACATTGTATCATATAGACTACATTGGATGACGTACAACTTTATGATCCTCTGATGTTATAGGTCTTCTTGTTGTGCGTCGCTGTGTCCTCTTTGCAGATGTGTTTACACAATTTACACCAATTTTTTTTTAAGGTGTTTTTTTTCTATGTTAAGCTCTTCATTGGCCAATCTACTGTTCACAAATGTTTGTCTGAGATTTGGTGGCTGCCTAAATGCCAGAGATGACCAGGGGAGTCACAGGTGACCTGCGAGGGCCACAGAGGATTGATGGAAGCCACAAGGGACCCGCAAGGGCCACATAGGATCTAGGGGGCAACAGGAGGGCTGTGGGAAGGCCACTGGTGCCGCAAAGGCCACATGGGATCCGCAGGAGGTCCTCGGGGGCCCCTCAGAGTTCAGGGGCTTTGGTGCCTTGCACATCTGCACCGGCAGTAGCTCCGCCTTCATGACATAAATCACATGGGTGGTGCAGCAACTTACGAAGCCTTTCACTTGAAATTTCGCTTCCATCCTTGGATCCACAAAAAAAATGGTTGGGCTGAATATACTTGCAAGCCCTACAGCGGCCACATCTGTATAATCCACATGTTGGTTTAAGTCATGTTTGTTCAGTATTGTTCATTAATTTTCTCTAGTTATCACTTGCATTTCATTTGTTTTGGATTTGTATCTCTTGCATTTCATTAGTTCTGGATTAGTACGGATATATTTCTATCCCTATAACACTTTCAATTTAATACATTTAATCAGTTATCAATCGATTCACTTAATTCATTATTCATATTTGTTAGCTCTAAGAGCACTGAAATATATGTACCGTATATACTCGATATAGATGTATAAGCCGACCCAAGTATAAGCCGAGGCACCTATTTTACAACAAATTGCTGGCGAAAATGAGTGACTCGAGCATAAGCCGAGGTTGGGAAATGTACTGCCCCCTGTGTCCCTCTCTTGTGTGCCCTTTTCTTGTTCCCCCCCTCTCTCTCCCCTGTGTCTCTTCTCACCTCTCCCTCCCCTGTGTCTCTTCCCTTCTCTTCATCCCCTGTGTCTCTTCCACCCTCTCTATTCCCTGTGTCTCTTCCCCCCTCCCTTATCAGCCTCCTCAACTCCCATCCTCAACCCACCCTCCTCATCCTAAACCACCCTCCTCATCCTCAACCTCCCTCCTCATCCTCCCTCCTCATCCTCAACCTCCCTCATCAACCCTCCTCATCCTCAAACCTTCTCAACTTCCCTTCTCATCCCCCCTCCTCAACATCAACCCCAACCGCCCTCCTCAATTTCCACCCCCCCATCTTCCTCCTCAACCCCCATCCTCAACCCCCCCTCCTCATTCGAAACCCCCTCCTCAACCCCCTTCCTCAACTTCAACCACCCTCCTCAACTTCAACTACCCATCCTCAACCCTCCATCCTCATCCACAACCCCCATCCTCAATCCCCCCTCCTCAACCCAGCCATCCTCAACCCCCCTCCTCATCCTAAAGCACCCTCCTCAACCTCCCTCCCCATCCTATCTCCTCAGCCCCCTCCAAAACCTCTCTCCTCAGCCCCCTCCTCAATCTCAACCCCCCTCCTCAACTTCAACCCCCCTCCTCAACCTCAACCCCCATCATCATCCTCAACCCCCTTCCTCAACCCCCCTCCTCATTCTAAACCCCCTCCTCAACCTCCCTTCTCAACCCCCTTCCTCAACCTCAACCCCCCTCCTCAACCTCAACCCCCCATCCTCAACCCCCATCCTCATCTTCAACCCCCCCATCCTCACCCCCCTCCTCAACCCACCATCCTCATCCATACCCCCATCCTCAATCCCCCCTCCTCAACCCAGCCATCCGCAACCCCCCCACCTCATACTAAACCACCCTCCTCAACCTCCCTCCCCATCCTCTCTCCTCAGCCCCCCTCCAAAACCTCTCCCCACTCCTCAACCTCAACCCCCCTCAACCTCAACACCCCATCCTCATCCTCAGTCCCCCTCCTCATTATAAACCCCTTCCTCAACCTCCCTCCTCAACCCCCTTCCTCAACCTCAGCCCTCCTCCTCAACCTTAACCCCCCTCCTCAACCCCCATCCTCAATCCCCCCTCCTCAACACCCCCATCCTCAACCACCCGCTCCTCATCCTAAACCCTCCTCCTCAACCTCCCTCCTCAACCTCTCTCCTCAGCCCCCCCCAAACCTCTCTCCGCAGCCCCCATCCACATCCTCAGCCCCCCTCCTCAACCTCAACCCCCCTCCTCAACCTCAACCCCCCATCATCAACCTCAACCCCCATCCTCATCCTCAACCCCCCATCCTCAACCTAAACCCTCTACATCCTCATCCTAAACCCCCCATCCTCATCCTAAACCCCCATCCTCATCCTAAAACCCCCCCATCCTCATCCTAAAACCCCCCATCCTCATCCTAAAACCCCCTGCTCACTTTACCCCTCCTCATCCTAAACCCCCCTCCTCACTTTACCCCTCTAAATACCTCCCCCTCTCCCTTTCCCCTCACTTACCTCCATCTGCAGCTTCTCCTCCGGCCTCCACGCTCCTTCCTGAGTCTTAACCCGGCCAATGCTAATGATGTGGAGCGCATGTGACGTCACGTCATTCGCATATACAAGGTGCAGACGCAGGAAGGAGCGGAGGCCGAAGGAGAAGCTGCAGATGGAGTTAAGTGAGGGGAAAGGGGGAGGTATTTATAGGGGTAAAGGGAGGAGGGGGGTTTAGAATGAGGAGGGGGGTTTAGGATGAGGAGGGGGGTTGAGTATGAGAAGGGGGGAGGGAAAGAGACACGGGCTGGTTACAGAGACACTGGGGGTTAGAGAGACACGGTGGTGGGGAGTGACTCGAGTATAAGCCCAGGGGGCCCATTTCAGCCTTAAAAAAAGGGCTGAAAAACTTGGCTTATACTTGAGTATATACAGTATATTTATTTACAGAATTTAGCACCATTACTCAGTATAGAATTTAACCACATAAACATTTACACACAATTAATTAATCATTCACTATCAGATTTATAATATTCTAATTAATTCATAAAAAATCTAAATTAATTCTGTGGGCATTAAATCTGGTTTAATCATATAAGTATACATATTAGTTTTTTTTATATATAAAATTGGTTTCTACAAATAGAGCATTGCTATGAGTTAAATCTTTAATAAGGCTTAATAAGGCTTTATGTGATATTCGTTTATAACCAGTTACAGACATTCTGCTATAACCGTTAGTATTGCCATTGTCAACATATTCTCTAGTAGTGTAAAAGAAACCTTAATTAAAAATGATTCATAGCAATGATATCATTTGACACATATGTTTTTCTCACCAATTATAACGTACACATCTTTTATATGGTTTAGACTCAACATTTTGCTCTAATAGCCGATATGGATATATATGAGCGATATATATGTGCTCAATAAAGTTGTCTAATTGTTAATAACGCGTTCGCGTATAGAAAGCAGCTACGTAGCTGCGTAGTGACGCACTGATGTAATGACGTCATTAATGCCATGGCGTAGTGACATTCCAAATACCGGAAGTATAGGGCTATTTAAAGCCCGAGAGATAGGAAATGCATTAGCCTTTGAGAGAGGTCAGTTGGGAGTGAAATGGACCATTGGCATATTCTTTTTTTGTGTAGGAAAAGCTAGCTTATATATCCAGTGTGCTTGGGCCACAAATAATGGTTATTCATACTAATTTGTGCGACTTAACAAGCAGACGTACTGCAAGTATATGGTTTCATTTATGATTTTGTATATACACTGGAAATGCTATTATTGATATGTTTATTGTGCTATATTTGTAGCAATCCTAGGATTAGCTATTCTTTTTGCATATACCGTCTTTATTGCCCTAGGGCCAGTTATGTATAAGACAGGGATTACTCCAGCCTCTAGAGACAGGTTTATTGACCTTTATATATACAGAGTTATACTCTAGTATATTCATTTTTGCATAGCCTAGGTATGCCTATTATCAGCACTTTTTAATTACACTTTTGCTGCAGTTTTTTTTCTGGTTTTTGAAAATTCTAAAAAAGAGTCAACATATAAATTAAATGGAGCTTTAGAACCACATATCATATCTGGCAAATCATAAACAGAAAAGATAAAAATAACAATTCAAGCCTCAAGACAAGAAAATTAACTAGGCATTGATAAATACCAAATATATGGTTATTGTTGCCTCTTGTCTGACCATATTAGATATTTATTTTGAACCACATATTCTTCTGAACCATCAATAAGTATTGGTGGAAAAGCAGAATGGATATGACCTGAGAATGGGTTAGGTTTGTTGGGAGTGAAGTAAAAGTGAAAAATCAGGGTGTATCTTGAGATCTGGAGGTAATCAAAGCTTGTAGGTGACTAGGTTGATGGATTCAATGGCGAGAGAACCAATAATTCTAGCAGTCACTTTCTTTGAAGGACAGGTCAGGTTGGTGTCAGTATGCCTTTAATAGTAGCTCTGGACTCACAGAGGAGGTGTAACTAAGGTTGAAGGGTTTTCAGATGTCTGTGCCCTTCAGGAATAGATTTAGATGTTGGGAATATCTGGGTCAAACTTGGGATGAAATGCATAATGTCATAGAAAGGTGTCATGCAAGAACTGGAGAGTACAGTATTGTTATAGAGGTAATAATAGCCACCAGTCATCTTGCAAATAAGTTGTGAAACAAGTGTCAGGTTTCTCCTCTATCTTTGCCTGTATTTGACAGTTTGGGGATGAAAGATTAATAGGGGCTGTTTCAATAGAAAGGGATTTATAGAATCTATTGGGTTCCTCTACTTGTAAGAATGTTATCAGGGATGCTATATAAGCAAACTACTTCTCAGATGAAGGTAAGAACCTCCAAGTAAAGGTATCTAATGCGCCATCTATGTACTATCACCATAATGGCAGTACAACACTTTGGAGGTGGTCATTCTCTTATAAAGCCCATAGCATTTTAGGACTTGTGGGGAACAGGAAGTGGCTGAAGTAAGCCCAATGTTGGTGGGTGTCCAAGGGCCCTTTAACTGTGTGCAGGTTTAACAGGAATTTATATACAATGCAATGTGATTCTTCGTAGATTGCAACAGAGGTGTTTGCGTACACATGAAATTCATTGGCTGAAGTATGGGTTCTGAAGATAAGGAGTTATCAGTTTCAATTTCATACATGCAAGAAAGATAATCTGCATTTCCAATTTTAGCTCCTGTGCGACAGTTAAAAGACTGAAACTCCCACAAAACAAAGCCAACAGTAGTGCTCTGGATAAGGACAGGATCAGATGTGCACAAACTGAGCTCCAACCCTATCAAGGGCAAATTGGAGCATAAGTTTATAACATATTAAATAAAGTTTTGCTCTATTATATTAACAAAGTAGTGGGGTGTCTTTTAATACCAAACTTGATTTTTACCTGGACCAGTAGGTCTGACCAGAGAGATTCTGTGGCCATTTGCCCTAGGTGTTGCTATAGGTCAATGGTGAGGGCAGTCTTGAATGTACAGGGATCTCTAGCTTTTAAACATGGAAGAGCGCTGCCATTGCTGCGGTTGTGAGGCCGATATTGGAAACTCTGGTGCAGGCTGGCAGCTGCAGTGAAGGTATCTGCTTTCTAAGATCAGAGAAGAAGGCCAAAAGAAAGGTTGTGTTGCCACCTAAAGACTTAAAAGCTGTGGAGCAGGAGCCAAGCAAAGGCTGCAGAATGAAGAGAGAAGTGCGGTCATCTTGGTGGGACTTTGTTGCTGTGTCCCGCTGGTGGTTGAGCGGGAGGTAGGTGAGGAGAGGCATCCTGACCTGCTGTTCGCTACACAGGTAGAGGTGGAATGAGGGCTTTCAGCCAGGCACTGGAAAGAAAGAAGAGAAGATCCATCTGGGTTTTACCTCATGGCTTGGGCTCAGGTTACCATAACACTGATCGAAGAAGTGAGGTGGAGTACTCTGATCTGAGCCTGGAAGGGCTATGGAGGGGAGGAAATGAAGAGAAACTGGCAGGGCTGTCCGATATAGAGGGTTATCTAATAAAAAGCAGACACCTTATTTCAATAACCCAGTTATTTCTGCCAATAGAATGTGGAGGAACCTTATATGTTAGGTAGAGCTCCTACTATGATATAATTATTTTTCATATTCTGGAATCCAGTCCCTGTAATGTAAAAACAATACAGGGCTGATACTCTCACATTCCATTTCTCTATTTTTTGTCTTGTTTTGTACAATAAAGCATCTACACACATTTTGTTGGCTAACTACAGCTTTAATATAGAGCTGCCACTCAAGTCAGAAATGTAGCTTTTGGCTACACCTGCAATAACAATAATACTATTTGCACTCTGTGGTTTCTGACATAACTTTTCCAACTCTATCTGCTTTTTTTCTTTCTGCCCAGAAAGGGATTTCACTTTGTCTTTTGTTAACTTTATAACAACAATAGAGTCAAGTGTAATCTGTTGTTCCTGAGGCAGCTGCTATAACTCAGTTTCTACTTTCTTATTCTATTGGATTTCAAACTAGTGTCTGTGACACAGACTGCTTTTATGCAATTAGATTCCTTTCCTCACAGCATCTACTATGCTATAAAAAGGAATGCTTTCTTTTGTTATGCAATTTCTTTAAGAGCATATCGGACCATTTTAAAAACAGAACTTCAGAATTCATTTTTTTTAACATACTCAAGTAGTATAGACTATTTAATATTTACCTTTTCAATACTGTTTATTGTGGTTATGGTTGCATGTTAGAATTACTTTTTTCCTTACCTGTAGGGATTAAGAGAGAGAGACCATTTGCTCTGTTCTCCTCCCTAGTTATAACTACACAATATGAAAGTTATTTTTTATTGACATATGTAATGTCATGATCTACTCTTTGTTGGGCTCTAAAAGGTCACTAGACCCATCTTACCCACAGGATTCAAGGACAAGTTGCAGATTCTCCGGACCAGTTGTGGAATATCATGACAAGTTGCAGAATTTCACTGTAGTATCACATATTATAATTGTCGAACTATGAGACATCGTCACGCTTTGCGTGGTGTGTACAACTTAGCGATGAGTGCCGAAGGCGCTCATCGCCGGTGAGCCATGCATAGCGTGGCGAGCCGTTACCTCAGGCAGTTTAGGTGGGAAATCCGCCATTTTTAGAATCTTAATGTGCAAATGTGTTGTAAAATCACTGCTTTAGTCTATGTTTTTCACATTGGGCGAGTATTTTGTGTCCTTCCTATTAGTATTTTTCTACCTCGTACATCGCTGGCTATGTTTTGCTCGGTTCGGGTCGTGTAGCCTCGTTTTCATTTTTTTTCTTGCTTAGCCGATTTTCAAGTGCCGAAACAGCTTAAATTCGGTTAAATTCACTTCCAGATGTCCAGGCTGTTCTCCAGTGCTGTATGTGATTTTTTTGTTGTATTTGTTCTTGTAATTTTTTTTTCTTTTTTGTTGTTTGCTTTGCGCGGTTCGGCCGTTAACTTCGTATTTTTCCTATGTCAGATTTTTTTTTCTAAGTCCGGCGTTTGTCAACTGCTAGCAGCCTGAGGCAATCTTGCGTTTTGTAAGTGTTTGGAGGCTAAGTCCCGCGTGTTTCATTACCTTCACTGCTCGCCTTGCAGCAATGAGCGCCTTTGGCACTCATCGCCTGTGCTGCGCGTTTCAGTGGTTTAACAGCTTGCCTCGCTTTGCGAGGTTCACTGTCCTAAGTGGTGCGTGTTTTAGTGGTTTAATAGCTTGCCTCGCTGTCAGAAAGTAAAGGTAAGACTTCCACAAAGACACACATTTCCAGATTACTGACAAAGTATCATGAATAATCCAACAATTCCAAATTATAACAATAAAAAAAAAAAAACATCAGCACTAGAAGTAAAAGATTGGGACACAACTTTAAAATTGACAAATAGATTTATCAAACAAACAACATACAGAGAAACGTTTTTTAAAATAATTAACAATTGGTATTTTACACCTGTTAAAATTGCACAGATTTCCCATATCCCTTTGGAAAGAATGTGTTGGAGAGATTGCGGTAATGCCGCTCATTTATTACATATCTTATGGGAATGCCCGAAACTAAAGTTTTTTTGGAAAAGCTGTTACGATTTTTTGTCTGGTATTGTGGGAAATCAATTTCCTGTTAGGGTAAATTGCAGCTTGCTGCATATTTTTCCAAGCAATATCGTTATGGAGAAAAAAGCTTTTGCTATTTTGACTTTTTAAATAGCAAAAAACATATTAATTACTTATTGGAAAGCGAAAACTGCTCCAAATTTTGCTGATACTGTTTGGAAAATAAAACATATCCGAGAACTGGAAAAAAATTGCGAACAAAAAGGTTTTATCAATGTTGATCCATTAAAATGGAAAGCATGGGACCAAAAACAGGGTATACCTGTTAATATCAAAACTCTAGAGGGGTTGGATGAGGAATGAAAGAGAGAGAATGGTAATGTATTTAATGTATATTTTTTTGTTGTAAAAGCTTTATTAATGTTATCTCAGTATGTTAAAATTCGTTTTTTGTAAATAAAACAAAAAACAAAACAAACATCAGGTCTTATAACAGTGCAATTTTTTATTTGCTTCTATGGGTGCTACATAAGCAGAAAATGTATCAGGTCCAAGGACAAATTTACCACTGCCCTTCACATTTACCCGCACAAGAAGGAGAGCAAAGGAAATTTGCAGTTATATGTCTTAGATACAATGGAAGCTGATGAACAACAGATGACACTTCTAGAAAATAAACAGTGTTAGTGCATTGTCTTTGAACAGCTGGATACAATTATGGCAAAAAACCCATACAGTCAAGCATACAAACAATTAGCACAGGTTAAAAAAGAACAACAGCAACATGCTCAAATACATCAATAGCCAATGCCAAGAATAAATATGGTTTTAAAAAGAGATCGCTATACTGATCAAAGACGATATAATTTACCAACAGTAAATGAGATGGTCACGGTCTTTAAAAATGAAGATGGTGAACCACCTTTTCAGCAGGATATTAGAATATATCCACGCAATGAAGACCAACCTTTTATAAACATAAATATATTAAGTTGTAATATGGATCCAATGACATATTCAATTTACTTTCCAAATGGTGAGCCAGGACGGGAACCAAAATTAAAATTGCAAAGTTATCCCGATAGTAAAGTTCGTGTTAGAAGCATTATTTCTATGCTGGAATATAAAGTGGCACAAACTACTATTTGGAATCATTTTAATCCTATTTTATGTGGGGCAAACTCACACAACAATGGATTATTGATTCCTGTCTACAAGTGGAAGGAATAATCTAAATATGATAAAATTTCAACAAAACAAGCTTTGCTTAGAACAATATTGTACATTGATGGATTATGTCACTGAATTGGCTACCAACAAAGACATTCCAGCTGGAAGAGCAATCATTTTGCCATCCACTTTCCAAGGATCTCCTCGCAATATGCAAGAAAGATATAATGATGCCATGGCTATTGTCACAAAATTTGCAAAAACAGATTTATTCATTACTTTCACATGTAATCCACAATGGCCAGAGATAAAGGAAAATTTGAATCGTGGCCAAAATACTTCTGACCGACCAGATTTAGTGGCAGGAGTATTAAAAAAAAACTCAATTCATTAATACATGATATAACTAAAGCACAATTTGGAAAATATGTGGCTTTTGTTTATACCATTTAATTTAAAAAAAGAGGCCTGCCACATTCACATGTATTTTTAATCCTGCAGGAAAAAGATAAATTGAATACTGCAGAGAGAGTAGATTCAGTAATTACTGCTGAACTTCCACATCCAGTAACATATTCAAAACTTTATGAGATTGTAACACACAGAATGATTCATGGGCCATGTGGAAATATCAATCCAAGTTCACTATGTATGGAAAATAAAAAATGTACAAAAGAGTTCCAAAACTATTTCAAATGCAAACTTATGCTAATTGTGATGGATACCCTTTGTACAAAAGAAGAGAGAGACAAACAGCTATTATCCAAGGCCAAAAGTTCGATAATAAATATGTAGTTCCATACAATCCACATTTGCTGATGAAGTACAATGCACACATAAATATGGAAGCTTGCACTTCCAATAAATCCATCAAATATGTGTATAAATATATATACAAAGGATATGATGCAGCAACTATTGTTGTGCAAGGTGCACAAAACGAAAAGGAAAATCCAATTTTACATAACAAACTTTCATGTTATTTAGATGCTCGCTATGTCAGTGCTCCAGTAGCAATGTGGCGTCTTCTGAAATTTGAGATGCATGACACTGAGGCCAGACAATTTTTATACATTGAGATTCCATATCACTATGTATTTGTAAATGGCCAATCGAGACAACGAAAAAGAGATACTCATAAAATTATACCACAAATTTATACCATCAGTCCAAGAGACATTGAACGTTTCAGTTTAAGATTACTTCTTTTACATGTTCTCGGTGTGCAAAGTTATGAACATTTACACACAGTGAATGACATAGTTTATGATACTTTCCTATTAGCTGCAAAAATGTTTAACTACATACCAGATGATACAGAATGGGAGAGGTGTCTGGAAGAAGCAGCACTATGTCAAATGCAAAAGCAAATGAGAGAACAATTTGCATTCATTTGCATCTTTTGCACCTTTGTACCTGATGCATTTGCTTTGTGGGAAATATTTAAATTAAATATGTGTGAACACTTCTTGAAATGTTACAATGAGCCCATTGCACTCCTAAAAGCGTTAATGGAAATTCAAGAAATATTCCTTGCTCATGGATTAAATTGTGCAAGTTTTAATTTGCCTGATCCAGGACTTATAGATGGCATCAACTTTGATGATAATGACAGTGATCTTCTACAACAAAGTACACAAGAAAAACTGGCAACTTTAAATACTTTACAATTGCAAGCATTTAATGCCATCACAAATGCTACAGATGATGAAATGGTCAAAGACCATCACATATTTTAATTGTCCAACTACGAATCGTCGTCACGCTGTTTGCGTAGTACATACAACTTAGCAATGAGCGCCGTAGCACTTTGGCAATGAGAGACGAAGGCGCTCATTGCCGCCGAGCCTCGCATAGCGAGGCGAACCGTTAAACCCGTAGCACTTGCCGGCGAGGCGAGACGTTAAAACTGTAGCACTTAGGCAATGAGCGCCGAAAGCACTCATTGCCGACGAGCCTAGTGAGCCGTGGAAACAGTATCACTTTTACACAAGGCGCAAGACTGAGAAAAAAAAATGCAAGATGAAAAATATTACGAGATTAACGGCGGAACAAAATCAATAAAAAAACACTAAATAGACATAAAACATTACAAAAATATCACTTACAGCATGGGGGGAAAAGGCAGGACGTCTGTGAGTGAGGTGGAACTCCAATTTAAATCGATTTAAAAAAATGTCCGCCAAAAAAAATTAAAACGAGGCTACACTACTACGAAGTGTGTAAAATACAGCCAGAGACGTATGTGCTCGAGAAATACTGATAGGAAGGATGCTAAATAACCGTGCAATGCGTAAAGCAGACACTAACGACGCCATTTTACAAAACGAAATTACACATTTACGCATTAACAGGGTGAAATGGCGGATTTCCCGCCTAAAACAACGCATTTGTCTCGCGCACAAAGCCTATATATAGGGCACACTTGACACATAACTGACACTTTCTCCTCAGGTGATGACAGTCTGACTGGACATTTTCTGATGCTGAAAAATCTCAAGAGATTGTTAGCTCTTCAGGATACTGCTTCATCAATATTACATTAAAAAAGGTAAATTACATAATTATTAATGATTAATTATTTAATTCATTTTTTAAATAATAAAATAAATGAGAGGAAACAAGAAATTTTAATTTATTTAATTTGCAAATAATATCGTATTTACCTGTTTCAAAGAATTGAAAAAAAAATAATAATGTACTTTAATTAATTAATTAATCATTAGTAATCATTAATGTCAAAAAAGGTTAACGTTTAAGAATGTGCATAAAAAAAGAACACATTGATTCATTAATTATTAATGTACATTATTTTACTAATTCAGTTGTAAGATATTCATTATAAAATACCCCCCCCCCCCCAAAAAAAAATATATGGATTATAGTTATGCTTACATCTTGACGTTATATTTAGTCAGACATCAATTTAATATTAATGGACATTAATTGATTCTTCTTTAAAGACTAACAATAAAAAAAGGTCAAAGAAAAAAAAAAAATTGAAGACGTGGATTGAATAATTGGGATTAATTAAAAGATAAAAATATGATTCATTTCTTTCTAACACTTTCAGTGACGCTGCAGCTGAATCTACACACAGAGTGACCTTTGCAGCCTTTCAACAGCATCTTTACATGTATATCATTCAATTATGTACTTGGGGGAAAAAACATTTATAAATCTTCATAGTTGTAATTGATGACAGTTACATTATTAAGGTGTATTAATATTAGTAAGCAGGAACTAAAAAATACATTAAGGAATATTGATTGCATGTTTTTAATCTATGCTAACATATCTGTGTTAAGGCTGATTGATTGATATATTCATTTCATATTTTTAATCTATGCAAAAATATCTGTGTTAAGGCTGATTGATTGATACGGATGAAGCAACATATTATACATTAATTTTACTTTTTTGCACACTTTCAGCAGACCTGCAGCCGAATGAACAGAGACAGTGACGTTTGGAGGCATTGAACATCATAAGGATAATCTTGACAGGTATAGAATTTAATTATATTACTACAGCAAAACTAAAAAACAAAAACATTTTTTAAATACATTAAGGAATATGCTTTTAGGTTTTTAATCTATCCAAAGATATGTCTGTTGCTAATGATTGAATGATACGGATGAAGCTAAATATTAAAAAGGATTTCATTCTTATTTCACAGTTTCATCGGATCTACAACTGAATCCCATTTTTTAAATCACTCAATAACAGACATTCATATTAATTTACTAAGTAATTAATAATTACCTTTCAAAAATATATACATCTGCAGGCCATTGCTATTTAATATATGTCAATAAAAAATTATTGAAATGGTTTCTTTTTTTTTTTCATTGTAAAAAAGTACAAGATTTTAAAATGATTAATTCGTTCATTCATCCAATTTAATATTAGAAACAGGTAAAAACAATATGTACAGAAAACAAACAACAAAGAATAATTACATCTCTATTTACAATTACAGATTAAAATGGCTTATAATGTAAAAGACAAAATTTAACGAAAAAGAAGATTGGCAAGGTAAAGGAAGCAAAGGTGGAGAGATGCACAGTCACCGGAAACTTCCCAACGCTTGAGAGAAGAAGATTGACAGAGACTTTTAAATAAAAGAAAAATGAGCAAGAAAGCAGCAAGTGAGTGTGCTGGGGCTTCCAAATAAAGAAAAAGTAAACAAAAACATGTTTGTGAACCATTGTCCAATGATTCTATATTGCCTAATGACTCAAATGTAGAGACACATGACACCAATGTAGATATAGAAAGTTGTTATGATCTCTATGTTGACAAAATGCATGACAATGTGTTTAGTAGAGCACTACAAGTAGACACTCATTATTGTGGATTATTTAATGTTGTTTGTCAGTTTTGTGGGGCCTATCATTTTCTAAAGGAAAGACCTACTGACAGAGATTTCATTAGTTGCTGTCAGAAAGGAAAGGTAAGACTTCCACTAAGACACCCATTTCCAGATTATTTAGAAAGTATCATGAGTGATCCAACATTTCCAAATTATACTAATTTAAAAAAAACATAAGGTCTTATAACAGTGCAATTTCATTTGCTTCAATGGGTGCAACATTAGCAGAAAATGTACCAGGACATGGTGCTTACTGTTTTAGAGTTCAAGGTCATATTTACCGCTGAATTTCACATTTACACCCACAAGAAGGAGAGCAAAAGAAATTTGCACTGTTATATGTCTTAGATACAATGGAAGCTGTGGAACAAAGAATGACGCTTCCAGAAAATAAACAGTGTTTGCGCATAGTCTTTGAACAGCTGGATAAAATTATGGCAAAAAACCCATACAGTCAAGCATACAAACAATTAGCACAGCTTGAAAAAGAACAACAGGAACAAGCTCAAAGACATCAATTGCCTACGCCAAGAGTAAATATGGTGTTAAAAAGAGATTGCAACACTGATCAAAGACGATATAATTTAAAAACAGTAAATGAGGTTCCCATGGTGTTTAAAAATGAAGATGGTGAACCACCTTTTCAGCGGGATATTAGAATATATCCACGCAATGAAGAACAACCATTTATCAACATAAATATATTAAGTTGTAATTTAGATCCAATGACATATCCCATTTTCTTTCCAAATGGGGAACATGGATGGGAACCAAAATTACAATTACAAAGTTATCCCAATACTAAACTTAGTCTTAGATCTAATATTTCCATGCTGGAATATAAAGTGGCACAAACTGCTATTCGGGATTCTTTTAATCCAATTTTAAATGGGGGCAAACTCACTCAACAATGGATTATTGATTCATATCTACAAGTTGAAGCCAATAATCTAAATTTCATTAAATTGCAACAAAATAAGTTACGAGTAGAACAGTATTGTGGATTGATGGATTATGTTGCAGAATTGGCTTCCAACAGAGACATTCCAGCTGGAAGAGCATTTATTTTGCCATTCACTTTCCAAGGATCTCCTCGCGATATGCGAGAAAGGTATAATGATGCCATGGCTATTGTCACAAAATTTGGAAAACCAGATTTATTTATTACATTCACATGTAATCCTCAATGGCCAGAGAACAAGGAAAACTTGAATCTGGGACAAACTACTTCTGACCGACCAGATTTAGTGGCAAGAGTATTCAAAATCAAACTCAATTCATTAATACATGATATCACTAAAGCACACTTATTTGGATAATGTGTGTTTTTTTTTATACCATTGAATTTCAAAAAAGAGGACTGCCACATGCTCACATACTTTTAATACTGCAGAAAAAAGATAAGTTGAATACTGCAGAGAGAGTAGATTCAGTAATTTCCGCAGAATTGCTAGAGCAAGAAAAATATAACAAACTTTGGGAGATTGTTACACACAGAATGATTCATGGCCCATGTGGAGAGATGAATCCTAATTCACCATGTATGGAAAATAAAAAATTTACTAAAGAATTTCCAAAACAATTTCAAATGTAGACTTATGCAAATTGTGATGGATACCCTTTGTATAAAAGAACACAAGGACAAACAGCTATTATCCGTGGGCAAAAGGTTGATAATAGATTTGTCATTCCATACAATCCACATTTGCTCATCAAGTACAATGCGCACATCATTGTGGAAGCTTGCACTTCTATTAAATCAATCAAGTATGTGTATAAATATATATACAAAGGATATGATGCAGCAACTGTTGTTGTGCAAGGTGCTGCAAACGAAACCGAAAATCCAATTTTACATGACGAACTATCAAATTATTTAGATGCACGCTATGTGAGTGCTCCTGAAGCAATGTGCCAGGATACGCAGGCCAGACAATTTTTATACATAGAGATACCATATCACTATGTATTTGTAAATGGTCTATGGCGACAACGAAGAAGAGATGCACATAAAATTGTACCACAGATTTATACCATCAGTCCAAGGGACATTGGACGTTTTAGCTTAAGATTACTTCTTTTACATGTTTCTGGTGCACAGAGTTTTGAGCATTTACGTACAGTAAATGACATAGTTTATGATACATTCCTATTAGCTGCAATCAAAACTTCATAGCTGATGATACAGAATGGGAGAGATGTCTGGAAGAAGCAGCACTATGTCAAATGCCAAAGCAAATGAGACAACAATTTGCATTAATTTGCATCTTTTGCAATGTACCAGATGCTTTTACTTTGTGGGAAACATTTAAATTAAATATGTCAGAAGACTTCTTGAAACATTACAAGGAACCAATAGCACTGTTAAAAACCTTGATGGAAATACAAGAAATATTGTTTGCTCATGGATTAAATTGTGCAAGTTTTAATTTGCCAGATCCAGGACTTATAGATGACATCAACTTTGATGATTATGACACTGAGCTACAAAAACAAAAAACTGAAGAAAAACTGGCAACTTTAAATACTTTACAGTTACAAGCATTTCATGCCATCACAAATGCTACAGATGATGAAATGGTCAAAGACCGGTATTTCTATCTAAACGGCCCGGGTGGATCAGGAAAAACGTATCTGTACAATTGTTTGATGAGTTGTATTCGATCACAGGGTCAGATAGCTATACCATTTGCAACAACTGGAATTGCTGCACTTTTGTTAGATGGTGGTAGAACTGTGCATTGTGGATTTAAGCTGCCAGTTCCCATTTTGGAAACATCAGTGTCAGATATTCAACTGAATTCTTTACAAGCAAAAAAATGTAAACAAACAAAACCAATTATCATAGACGAGGAACAATGATGTCATGTCATGCTTTGCAATGTATTGACAGATTCTTAAAAGAAGTGATGCATAATAAGTTGCCATTTGGTGGAAAGGTGATGCTTTTAGGAGGATATTTTATGCAAACATTACCTGTTGTGCCACATGGAAATAGAACGGAGATCATTGAAACATGTATCAAGACCAGTAAACTGTGGCAAATATTTACACATCTCAAATTAGAATTAAATATGAGATCTGAAGGTTAAAATTAATTAAATGATTGGCTCATTAAAATCGGTGAAGGAAAACATCCAGAAATACATGATTTACCAAATGATACCATTGAAATTCCATCAGAAATGGTTTGCAAAGAATCACTCATATCAGCCATATTTCTAAACACTCTTAATAACGAGGATTACTCAGACATTGCAAACAAAGTGATATTAACATAAAAAAATATTGATGCTTTGAATGTAAATAATGAAATTTTAAAATACATAAGTGCACCACAAAAGAATTATTACAGTGCAGATTCAGTTCTGGCTGATGATAAAGACAGTGTATTGAATTGTAGTATCGAATTTATTAATTCGTTCACACCATCTGGAATGCCACCACATATTTTACAATTGAAAAAAGGGGCAATTGTCATGTTATTAAGAAATATGAATCCAAAAAAAGGACTTTGTAATAGGACCAGATTAATTGTGCATGAGTTAAAAGATCATTTGTTACATGCAGAAATTATAACTGGGACCCATAAAGGTGAACGAGTTTTTATACCAAGAATTGATTTAGCTCCAAGTGAGAGTGGTTTGCCTTTTGTCCTTCAAAGGAGACAATTTCCAGTTATCATGGCATTTGCCATGACCATCAATAAATCCCAAGGACAAACTTTTAAGTCTGTTGGTATTTTTTTAAAAGAACCAGTTTTTGCACATGGACAACTCTATGTTGCTTTTTCAGGGTGCACAAATCCAAAGGAAATTAAAGTGCATGTTGAAGAAAACGAAAGTCAGGGTCATTTATTGGAAGATTGATGCGTTTATACAAAAAACATTGTGTACTATGAGGTGTTGTAAAGATAGAGGACAGTGGTTTCATTTCCACGACAACATTTTATGGTACTCGATATGATTGCAGAAAAACAATATTGCAATAAGAAACTCTATAGAATTGCAAAAAAACATAGAGAACAGTGGTTTTACTTCCAGTACAACATTTAAGCACTCTGGGACTCTTTCAATAGGGGACCACTATTTCACTTAGAAAACTCTATGTGCCATTTGCACAAAGTACAAACAGAACAAAAAACTAAAGGAAACAACAAGAAAAACAACAGTAAAAGATCCTTAAACATATTGGAATGGGTTAAAAGTTACATATTCACATGATTGGCCCCACAAAACAATTATCTGACATTTTATTGACTTGCAAGGGTTAAATGTTATTGTTTGATGTTACGATTTCACATGATAACTGTGTATTTTCAAAGTTTTTGAAAGTTAGTTAAATATATATGTGATATAGTCAAAGAAGTTGCAGCATTTCATAATACTTTGACCTGTATAATTTAAAGACAGAGTATTGATTCAGGGAGTAATCAGAAACCACTGACACCTTCTTGGGATCCTTAGTAAGGCCATGAGGAGAAACGATAAACCCAGGAATTCTGCATTTTTCAGGCTTGCCATACAATTTGTAAGTGTTTAACTGGGATAAAACTTGGGTCATGCAGTACCTATGTTATTCCAGAGAGGAGGAAAAGACAAGAATATATTTAAGGTATACCATCATACATCAATTGAGGAAATCTCAGAATGCATCAGTTAGGAAGTGTGAAAAAATCTCTGGGGCATGAGAGGCGCTAAAAAGCATAACCAGATATTTTAGTACATAGCGAGTTCTGAAAGCAGTTTTCCATTCACCCCCTCTCTGATTAAAATAGATTATCTGAAGTTCAGTAATGAAAATCTAGCATATAATCTTCACTTGTTGTGTGGCTCTCTTTTAAATTTCAAAGGGTTACATTTGCAGAATAAGTTTTGTGAGGATTAACATATATTTCCGAGACATGGAATCACAGAATAACCACAGGCTATCTAATGCTGGGTCTTAACTTCATTACCTCCAGTAGGGGTACCTGAGTTTCTGGTGCTATGGGATTCATATGAGAAAAATACAAAGCTAGAGACTGGTGCAGTAGCAGCAGATTTGAATCAGTTTAAAAAGACTTGGAGGTCTTGCATACACATGCTAAGATTCTCTAATTACTGTGCCAAAGAAGGCTCTGGTTCCAGTAGCGAGGTATAACCATATCAATGCAGTAACCGGAGTGAAAGTAAAACCTGAACTGGACAAATAATGTCTGGATTGTACTAAGCACTTGTATTTCTAAATCTTAAAGGCTCTGTACACCTTATGTAAGGCTGGCCTGGGAAGTACAGCGCATTGCATTACTTTGATGCCCCCTCAGAAGCTGGACTGTAGAAGTAGTACAGAAAGCCACAGAGCTGGCAGCAGGAGAGCAGATATTATGGCAGAGAGCCACTGACTAGACTGTATGAACATCAAGGTTATGACAATATTGGTTTTTATATCAAAAATATATATTATGGAGGAACATAACTATCAGTTCTGTCAATTTTGTTAACTAGCTTAAAACTGAAAGAATCACTTTTTGTTTTGCACTGTGAAAGCACTTTTTGGCATGAAACCAACTGGATAAGGGTTAAGTAATGTGACTTTAAACAATTTTTTTCATAAACAGAACCTACTATTTATTCAATGAACCTATTTAAGTAGACATTGTCAAGTGAGTAGAATACACCCATATACAGTACAGTTGTACGTAAGAGTTTTCTTGATATAAAGTTCTCATGACTGTATGTAGGCAACATGCGTGGTCATTTATTTTAGTAAAACAAATATAGCAGTATAAATATTCTTCCTAGAAGAAATTAAAATATTAGCTTTCTTATTTTCTTTTTGTTACTTGTTTTGAGTACCTGTCTATTTAAGCTCATAACTAAACATATAATTTTTTAGTACCTATTTTATCCCATGTAATCAATGTTTCCTTTTCATAATTAAAAAAACAATAATTAATTATTGTTTTTTTGTAGTCCTGAACTATTACTTGCGACCATGATACTGACCAGAAGAAGTGGAATAGAGTGCAGAGAGAGGGAAAAGAAAGGAATGAATGGGAAAGGATGAGCCATGTGAAGGCAGGAAGAGTTCCAATCATTCCTGATTTTAATATAAAGAGTGAAACACATTTAGAAACACATCTAATTTACAAGAGATCTCTACTATTTTTATTTGAATTGTGCAGTATGCATATGATAATGAAAATCTGAAAATATAAGTAATTTGAAAATGCACACACACTAATTCGATTTGCATCCAAACAACCATTTTCCCCTTTAGGTATTGTGAGAAACCTAAAGGTATACAGAAGTTCCCCTGTTTTTAACTTTTTCTAATCTAACACATAGTGTTAGAAAAATTGGCTTCCACACTCCCAGAGATGCCTACATAGGTACCTTGTACTAACCAATAGAAAAACTGTATTCAAGTATGTTTTATCCCTATACTAACCCCCAGCCAGTTGCAGCATAGTTCAGAGATCCAGAGCAGCACTCCTGAGCTGCTTCATTGCAGGGAGAATCAATGTGTGTGGTAGGAACAACATATTATAAATCCCATGATGCTTTGCTGAAGAGACTGAATCCCCACACACTGCTGAAATGATGTAGCTGCCTTTGAATGGCTACAACAAATTACACATTTATGCAAATTTAGTTTGGTTTTTCAGGGGCTTTCCCTCTCAAAATCAACTGCCAGGAAATTGAAAACATTTTGACAAACTTTAGAGTAATTTTATTAATGTTTATTTTGAGTTTTTTTTCATGCATACATTACTGATTCTCCGCTATCAGATGCATTCATAATCTATGAAACTTCCATACCTTTAACAGCATATTCGAGTCTTCCACACATTGTTAAAACCATATGTATAGTTTTTGTTGGCTTTATTCCCAGTGGAGTACTTGTTTTCTAAGTAGTATATTGGAGTTAAGTCTCAAGGTATCCATTCTGTTTCTTCAACTGACATTCAATTCAATGGCTCTGCAGGCAATTTTATGAGCAATATAAAACTGCTGTCTACTCCTAGCGGTTTATGCAACATTTTTTCTTTTTTTTCCTGAGCTACACACTCCCTGTGGTGTCCAGCATTCTACAATCATTTCCAAACCTGCTGCCTTTTTTACAGTTTTCATGCAGGTGATATTACACAAGAATTACTTAAAAGTGATGATTATCATATTAGTGTAAAACAAATTTAGCTTTCCTTCTGACCAACATGAAACAAGCTATTTTCTATTTGTTTTAAGAGAAATATCTGAAAATCAGGTAAGCGCTAATAAAAAAATAGTAATAGTATTAGCTAGAAATAGTCAGTAGTGGCCAAAATTCAATAAGCTTCATGGGGCTGCAATGTTTGCTGAGGCTGCATTGCCAATTTTTCCAAATCCAACACAGTAGTAAAATATATACATAAAATGATAAAATAAAAATTGTGTCAGAGCACTCAGTGCACAAAAGTTATTTATAGTAAAGAATAAAGTAATACAATGAAAGAAACGATTAAAGTACTTTTGGTTACTTTCAATGTTCGCCTTGTATTGTAATAGAAAAGTAATACAAATATTTATTTACAACATCCACTATAAAAATACTTCTATAAAAACCACAGATTAATTTTGTAAAAAGCCATGGAATATAAATTACAGTGCCTTAAAAAAATATTCATCCCCCTTGGCATTTTTCATGTTTTGTTGCCTCACAACCTGGAATTAACATGGATTGTTTGAGGATTTGCATTATTTTGCATCATTTAATTTAAAGAACATGCCCACAACTTTGAAGCTTTTTTTTTATTGTGAAGCAAACAACAAATAGGACAAAATAACAGGAAAAGTAAATATGCATAACTATTTACCCTCCTAAAGTCAATACTTTGTATAGCCACCTTTTGCGGCAATCACAGCTCCAAGTTGATTTGGATAAGTGTCTATGAGCTTGCCACATCTTACCACTGGGATTTTTGCCCATTCCTCCCTGAAAAACTGCTCCAGGTCCTTCAAGTTGGATGGTTTGCGTTTATGAACAGCAATCTTTAAGTCTGACCACAGATTTTCTACTGGATTGAGGTCTGGGCTTTGACTAGGCCATTCCAACACATTTAGTGTTGCTTTAGCAGTGTGTTTGATGTCATTGCCCTGCTGGAAGGTGAACCTCCGTCCTAGTTTCAAATCACGCACAGAGTGGTACAGGTTTTGCTCAAGAATATCCTTGTATTTAGCACCATCCATCTTTCCCTCAACTCTGACCAGCTGATGAAAAACATCCCCACAGCATGATGCTGTCACCACCATGTTTTACTGCAGGTCTGGTGTTCTTTGTGTGATGTGATGTGTTGGGTTTGTGCCAGACATATCGTTTTCTTTGATGGCCGAAAAGTTCAATTTTAGTCTCATCACACCAGAGCTTTTTTTTTGCTGAAAGTAATTACTTTCTTCTGGCCACTCTGCCATAAAGCCCATACTTGTTTGGAGAGTTCCTTGGTTTTCATGGCAGTGTTTGGTTAGTGGTGCCTCTTGCTTAGGTGTTGCAGAAACTGGGGCCGTTCAAAAAATGTGTGTATATGTAATGACAGATCATATGACACTTAGATTGCACACAGGTGGACATCATTTCACTAATTATGTGACTTCTGAAGGAAATTGGTTGCACCAGAGCTTTTTATGGGCTTCATAACAAAGGGGGTGAACACATACGCACATGCTAATTTTCTGTTTTCTATTTCTAAACAAAGTTTTATGTATATATTTTTCTCATTTCACTTCATCAACTTAGACTATTGTGTTCTGATCCATCACAAAAAATTCAGATTAACAAAACATTGAACATAAGGCTCTAATGTAACAAAATAGGTAAAAAGTCAAGGGGGGTGAATATTTTTGCAAGGGACTGTACGTTGTGGCTTCTCTTATAATAATAATCATACTGTTAATGATGCATATACATTGAGTTTATGTGTTTTACTGTTCCAAAAATTATTGTACATGGTGATCATTGCTAAACATTAAAAGTATCACTGTAGGGAGTAATTGGTTCACCATGAAGGTGATAGAAAAACTGCTAGACTAACAGCCCTATTAAATTAGTTCAACGTGTAAAGCGCCCATTAGCCCATAATGTAGGCCGTAAGACTTACGGCTATTAAATTGGCCCCGTAAAGCAAGCCTCTGCCGATGTTCTTTCAAGGCTGTAACTGCTATGTTCCAATTTAGCTATTAAGTTGCAACAAATTCACTGATGTTCAACCCCGTAACACGCAAATGGAGCCAAGAAGCCAACGGGTACCAGAGAGGACCCCCAAGGGGGGTAAGGTCCAATCCATAGCACTTAAAATGCAAATATACACACACTACTGTACTTATATGAAAAGGGAAAGTGATGTTAGATATTGAAATGAATAGCACAACAGTCTGAAGCTTACAAATCGGCAATATAAAATATATTTTTTATGTTTAAATAAATGTGTTAATACATATAATGGAACTCGCATGGACTTGATTATCATATTTACGGCTTTATTAATATTGCATTATTTCTTGAAAGCGGGTACGATCGGAACTCGTAATTGAAACCCATTAGACTTTGAATACCCACCTTCATTTTTCAGTGACATAATTATGACGATCTCTGTTGCCATTGGCTCAATCTAAACCGTAACCACAGATTTGACTAATTGATCACGCTCACTGCCGTGCATTCAACGTTCAACAAATGGTTTACGGGTTTACGTCTCAAGCCCGTAACTCGCGCCCTGCTCGAATTTAATAGCTCTGTAACTATGCCAAATTTCAAGCCTTCAGCCATTGCGGGTCTCACATTGAACTTAAGGGCTTCTAATTTAATAGGGCTGCCTGGCCTCTATTCAATTGAGCAATTGTTGGTTACTGGAGCCCATAATGTAGCCTGTAAACTAATTTGCTATTCAACTGGCGCCTTTTAGAGAGCTGCAAACGGTCTACAGGTTACAGGCTAAAAATCCCTATGGTTGTCAAAACCATAACTTCCAACCCATCTAAGGCTTTGATCTTTCAAGCCTGCAAATGTTACAATCACTAACATCGCAAATCACTATTCAATTGCTGCAATTCCCCAAGGGCGCATTTGTTTTCAAACTGGCAAACGGCAAATGTAGCCAAAAATATTACGGGTTCCAAATGACCAGCAAAAGGTTTACTAGTTTGTAACACTGCAAAAGACAATTAAAACACACCAATAGACTTTAAAATATGGGAAAGCAATGGAAGGTATTAGGATTCCTTAAACAACAATTCTCAAGGAACAAATAGGCATGATTTTCACTGATTTTCATTCTAGCTTAATATCCTTGTGAGCACATCACTTATTAAACAGTCGCGATCTGCAGTTGCAGGATCACAAAGATATTGAGCTGGAATGGAAATCAGTGAAAATCATGACAGCAAGTGCCCTTAAATATGTGTGTAACACAAGCAAAAACCTCTAAAATACAAATTTTTATGCACACTTGCAGTGTAATGCAATGTAATTGGAACAAGCATTTCAAATATGTGTGTCTTTGCTCCTGCCTTAAAACAGTGTCATCTAGTGGCCAGATGCAGCATTACAGTGTGATCCCTGTGTTAAACGTACACATCGTGAATTAGCTGTATAGCTTGTGTGTGTTACATGTGTGCCGCTTGTGTGCAAATAAATGTGCATTTAATAGGTTTTTATTGTGTTACACATATATTTAAGGGCACTTTCTGTCATGCTTTTCACTGATTTCCATTCCAGCTCAATATCTTTGTGATCCCTGGGTTGAACGGAAAAATGCAATTGCACATTGAAACTGAATAATAAGTGATGTGTTCACAAGGATATTGAGCTGGAATGGAAATCAGTGAAAATCATGACAGAAAGTCCCCTTAAATATATGTGTAACACAGTAAAAACTTATAAAATACACATTTGCATATTTATTTTTTTATGAATTTTGGGCTCCAAAAATAGGGGTCGTCTTATACATGAGGGCGTCTTATAGACAGAAAAATACGATATATCAAGTACCAGGGAAACATTTTATTCTTTGTTGTTAAGGCTTTCAGTCATGTCCGACTCTCTGTGACGCTATGGACAACAGCGCACTTAGCTATGTCTCTGTCTGTGCTTATTCATAAGGTTTGCATGACAAAGATGCTGGAGTGGGTTGCCAGTTCCTTCTCCAGTGGGCTGTGATTTGTCTGACTTCTCTGCTATGACCTGCCCGTCTAGAGTGACCCTACATGGTCTAGCTCACAGCTTAATTGAAGTATACAAGCCCCTTCAGCACCACAAGGTAACTATCCAGAAGTGGAACAGGGGAACATGCATCACACTAATCTACTGTAATACAGGAAGGGCCGCAAACACACATGGAGGCTGTGCAGAGGCACGTAAAGCAACAGCCAACTCACCTCCACCAGGGATAATCTCAGCTACGTCCATCCTGGAAAGTCCCACATCATTGCTGGTGCCCATGTGCCAAGATGTATACTCATTATCATTTCGTGAAATCCCATCAAGTGTTTTGCTATCAATCAATTTACATTATCACCTGTCATATTGTAATCAGGCCTTCAGGGGAATGTTGATACTCCACAGTAGCACAAATTGTCATATGTATTACCCCTATATTATTATATGTATAGGCTTGGCTTCGTGAATGAAGATTTAGGAGGGGTGTTCAAATCTATGGGCTCTTAGGTTGCTGAGGAGACTAATGCAGGACAGGCAGTCTCGACCACAATGGTTGCACGGGAAGGTTCGTTCTTGGTTGGGTGCTGTAGTGACACCATTTTTTCTATGTTTCCTCTTGTCATCAAGACCAGCCCTTCTTGTGGTCTCAAAAGAGGAGACAGCCTGGTGAATGGTACTTCTCCATGCCTTGTGGTCTCAAGTTAAGGTGCACCATCGACAATGGACAATATGAAAGGCATCAAGGGACTGTTTCAGTAAGTCCTTGTACCTCTTCTTTGGCCCTCCTCTGTCACTATTGCCAGTGGTGAGCTCACCATATAGCACATCTTTGGAAGTCGATCATCCTCCATCCTAGAGATGTGTCCTGCCTAGCGTAACTGCTTCTTTAAAATATGTCCTCAATGCCGGTGATTTCTGCATGTTCTTCAGTGTTGGGATGTGGTCATTCCAGTGAATGTAGAGGATGGTGCGGAGGCAGCATTGATGAAAGCACATAAGAAGTTGCAGGTGGTGGAGGTAGGTTACCCAAGACTCAGAACCATACAGAAGGGTGGTCAGCACAACAGCTCTGTACACGTTGACCTTTGTGCACTTGTTCAGATGCTTGTTTTTCCAAACTCTTTTATATACCTTGCCGAATGCACCATTTGTCTTTGCCAGTCTGTTGTTCATTTCCTTGTCAACCTTTGCGTCCGAGGAGATGATGCAACCCAGGTAGGTAAACTGTTGGACTGTTTTCAGCTTAGACTTACCAATAGTGATGCGAGGAGGACAGTAATCTTCCTGAGGTGAGGGCTGGTGGAGAACTTCAGTCTTCTTCAAACTGACTGCTAGACCAATGAGCTCGGCAGCCTCGGTGAAGCAAGATGTCATTTGCTGCAAAGCTGTTGTATGGGAAATGAGGGCAACATCATCGGCATAGAGTAGCTCTCAAACAAGTCATTCCACTATCTTGGTGTGGGACTTTAGTTGCCTCAGGGTGAACTGACTGCCATCTGTGTGGCCATACTGCCATCCTCAACATCAAGGTCTGTTGTGGCCCTTTGCAGCATCATACTGAACAATAGCATGAATAGAGTGGGTGCAAGAACACAGCCCTGCCTCCCACTATGGCTTATTGGGAAGGGCTCAGGTTATTGTTGTGCCTAACTTGGCCACGCTGGTCTTCGTGTAGATGGATTATCATCTTGAGGAACTTGGGAAGACATACTATTTGTTCCGGGATTTGCCATAAACCCTTCCTGCTCACAGTGTTGAAGGCTTTGGTAAGGTCGACAAACGTCACATAAAGTCCCCTGTTCTGTTCTCTGTATTTCTCTTGGAGCTGCCTAAGAAAAAAACATGTCTGTGGTACTCCTGTTGGCTCTGAAGCCACACTGACTCTCAGGGAGGAGATCTTCTGCAATAGCGGGCACCAGTCTGTTGAGGAGTACTCTTGAAAGGATTTTCCCTGCGACGGAGAGCAGAGTTATCCCCCGGTAATTGGAGCAGTCTGACTTTTCTCCCGTCTTCTTGTACAGGGTGATGATGATTGAGTCACACAGGTCCTGTGGCAGTTTGCCTTGGCGCCAGCAGCAAACAAAGAGCTCATGGAATTTAGCGTGAAGTGCTGGGCCCTTATGTTTCCAGATATCAGCTGGGATCCTATCAACTCCTGCAGACTTACCATTTTTTCGCTGCTGAATGGCTTTTACAGTCTCTACGAGAGTACGAATTTCATCCAGTTCTGTTTTCATTGTTTGTCGTGTAATGCGAGGGAGAGCTGAGACTGAAACTATGCTGTTGGCGCAGAATAGAGTCTGAAAATGGTCAGACCATCAGTTCAGAATCAACGCCTTGTCTGTAAGGAGTGTATGACCATCTGCACTGCGCAATGTGCTTTGAACCACCACCTTCAGGGTTTCATAAAACCCTCTGTAGTCACCGACGTCTGCCTAACACTGAGTTATTTCAATCAGGTTGGTCCACCACTGGTTCTGAATTACTCAAAGCTTTCGTTGGAAAATGCTGCACACAAGACAGAAAGCTGCTTTCTTGTTAGGGCAAGACGGCTGAGCGAGATGCGCTTGATAGGCAAACCAGTCTTTGTTTTGCTTTGTGGACAAATCTAGGACCTCTTCAGTGGTCTGCTGGATACTGGTATTGAGATGTTCCCATAGAGGATCGGAGGAGCGATCCGTTAGGCATCTGTGATCTTCTAGTCTTGACTGGAGATTTGCCTGGAAGGTTACTTCAGCTGACTGGAGGTTACCAATCTGTAACTTCTTCTTTGGGGCTCCTTTCCCCTTTGAAGTGGAGTCAAAGTTTGCAGCACACCAGACAGTGGTCCATATTACATTCTGCGGTGGGCATCTTGAAGGTCTTGCTGGCACACCAGAATATAGTCTATAAGATGCCAGTACTTGGACCAAGGATACATCCCGGTTGTCTTTAGTCTGTCTTTCTGCTGGAAAACTATATTGGTGATGATGAGTTTCTGCTCAGTGCAAAACTCTAGCATATGGCGCCAGTTGTCATTGTGATTTCCAACACCGTGATTCCCAAGTATACCTTTCCAAGCTTCTGAATCCTTGCCTACTCTGGCATTGAAGTTGCCAAGGATGATAACCATGTCATCTGAAGGGACGTTTTGTACAAGATTGTGCAGGTCGGTGTAAAACCTGTCCTTTTCTGCAGGATCCGCGTGAAGAGTTGGGACATAGACACTAAAAATTGCAGCATGCTGTTTGTTTTGGAGTGGGAGGCGCATAAAAATGATTTGGTCATAGTGACCCTCTGACAGTTTATCAAGTTTGGAGGTGATATGGTTCCTGACCATGAAGCCCACACCAGAGAGACGTTTCTAATTTTCTGGCTTCCCTGACCAGTAGAGGGTATAGCCTGCCCCATGTTCCTAAAAGCTTCCTTCCTCAGGGAGGCGGACTTCACAGAGGGCAGCAATGTCAATAGCCAGATTTGATAGTTCGTGGGCTACTAGAGCAGTGTGCCATTCTGGCTGACTGCTGTCTGTTGTGTCAAGCATAGTTCTGATGTTCCAGCATGCAAGTTTCAGTCCAAGTACACCTTGGGAGGCAGGTGTGAGCCTTTTCTTTTTTACTGAGTTTCAACCGCATTTGGAGATGCTTGTTGCCGCGGCTAGCCAACTGGGTGAAGTAGAGACGAGCTTTCTTTAGACCACCTTTTCTAGGCCCCTCTCCATATGAAGCAAGCAGTGTTGTCCCTAGAGAAGGCTGCTTGGTCGTTCAGGGTGCTGCCGAATGATGCCAGTGACATCTTCCACCTGCTGTTTTGCCCCTTTCCCATTGCTGCAGGGCTTTAAATTGTTGATTGTTCTAGATGTAGACATGCCCCCTTGGGCCTGTGCAATTTAGTTTTTAGGTGAGATGCAGTGTGCGCAATCCTGGTCTCACTCTTTACACTCGGGTTCATCTGTCATGGCCTAGCAAGGTTGGATGGTGACAGTGAGCTCCTTGAGTCGTAGGTGTTATATTGGAGTGTCCTTTTCCTAGATGGATGGCCTTACAAGGCTAACAAGCTGCATCTGCCCAGGTTTTAAATCAGTTTTCCTTCTCCTAGGCTGGCTGCCAACCAAGGCTAATTAGTCCAGCCTACCCATCTGGTTATACCACGAGAAGGTGTTGCTACAGACACAGTAATGTAGGAGAGGCCATATGCAATGACATCCTGATTGGCAAGTCAGCCAGTGGTCACGCGGCAATCACTACATCCAAAAAGGAGAAGCGAGAGAGGCATACACTTTCCCTGGGCGAGTGGGCCATGCCACCCAGGTCACCCACCCCTCTAATTATTATATATTTATATTATGATATATTATTATATTATTATTATTATTATTATTATTATTATATGTATTAATCTATTGCATTGTCACTAGGGCTCATTAGTTTACATATATAGGAATGTAGATTATTTTATAGAAAATAAAGGAACTAGAGTAGCTTATGGATGGATGGTTACTCTTAAAGAGCTAGTGACAACCAATGTCCCATATCACATGCAATCTTCCCTCATATGGCAAAATAACTTTGCTAATCCTTGGGAAGCTTGAAAACATGTGTGTTATTATATTTAGCTCAAAAAAGTGTGATTAAAACCAATTTAGAAAAAAAGCGCACCATTAGTACTCATATGGTTATAAAAAAGGAAAAATTGTAATTATATAGGGAGTACATATAATAATAAATATCTTATATGCAAGTAGTTGAATACACCACTCCTTATTGCCTTAGACTACTAATGCAGACTAGCAATTCAAAGTAGTCACCAGGAGTAAATAAAAATATATTCCAAAGTTGCCAAATATATGTGACCTCCCTTATTGTAACAATCAGCATAACCAGAGTACTTGCGCTTTGTTGAAAATAGTCCCGACGGTCCCGTTTCGCCCCTCCTAGGGCGTACTCATGGGCTACTGAATACAGGTTCAAATTGGGCTTTTATAGCCCTTTTCCATACATTTCCAAAGAAACAGTAATATCTATGCAACAAAAAGAAACTACAGTGGTAAATTTGTCTGAATTTAAACTGAAGGCCTCACATGTATCTTTGCTATCAAAGGGCCTTTCATTTGTCCCTACAAGCAATTCAGATCTTTTTGTAAATGTAAAAGATATAAATTTATTTGTGAGAAAATTAGCGTTTAAAAAATTATTTACACAAAAACGGAAAATAGAACTTAATAACTGGGGCATATGTGATGAAGACCAAGACGTATTTGAAACAATGTTGTCACTAATGGACGAACATAAGTATGAAGACCTTTCTCAAACTAAAATAACCAAGAAGAATAACAGCACCTTTGCGCCTGACTTTAAACAATATGGAAATATTCAGGTATTTGTGGACTTGGTCACTAAAGACTTAAAATGTCTATTTAATCATGTTCAGGATAAAAAAGTAAAACCAAATTTAATTTAAGTATGGAGGAATTCAAATCTCTACAGGAATTGAAAAAGAGCAAAGTGGTGATAAAACCCGCCGATAAAGGAGGTAACACAGTTATCTTGGATGAACAAGAATATTTAAAGATGTGCAACAAATTGCTATTGGATGCATCAACATATAGAGTGTTAAAAAGTAATCCACTCCAAGAATTCCTAAAAGAGTTAAAACTTCTATTGCAAAAAGCTAAACAAGTTAAACTTATAGATCAAAATACGCATGATTATCTTTTTCCAAAAAGACCGGTGATAGCCACCTTCTACTCATTACCAAAGATACATAAAAAGAAATTGCCCGTACCGGGACGACCCATCGTATCTGGTAATGGTAGTCTGACGGAAAAAATAAGTGAATATGTAAATGATTACATCAAAGAAATAGTACCTGAAATACCTTCATACTTAAAAGATACACTTGATCTTTTGAAACATTTAGAGGATATTGTTGTACCCACCAAAACTATCTTGATATCTATTTATGTAGAACAACTGTACTCCAGCATCCCACATGATCAGGGGATTTCAGCAGTAGAATATTATTTAAGTATGAGACCTATAGAAGATGTAAATATGAATGTATTCATCACATCATTGCTTTGTTTTATACTAACACGAAATTTCTTCATCTTTAATAACAATTGGTATCATCAAATCAATGGTACTGCCATGGGGACCCCGTGTGCCCCGAATTATGCAAACCTATATTTAGGCTTTTGGGAAAAAACACACGTATTTTCTGAAGAAATGTCAGGATATAATGATAAAATATTATCCTGGCATAGATATATTGACGATATCATGGTTTTATGGATTGGAGATGTCAAAGAATTCAAAGAGTTCATTGAAAAATTAAATACAAACTCTCTAGGTCTAAAATTTACGTATGTTATGGATGAAGAAAAAATCGAGTTCCTAGACCTAACAATATCAAAGGATTCAATGGGAAAAATACATACATCTACTTTTATGAAACCTACTGCAACAAACTCACTATTAAAATGGTCGAGTCAGCATCCTAGAGCTTTAAAATCAGGAATCCTGATAAGTCAGTATCTACAGGTGAAAAGAAACTGTAGTAATCCAGAAGATTTCAAGACCCAAGCAGATCAACTAAGGGAAAAATTCAAAGCTCGAGGATATCCCAATCATCTATTGAAAAAAGCATATAAAAGAGCTTTAGAATGTGATAGACAGGATCTATTATTTTAAAAAAGAAGGCAGAAACAAATGGCCAAATAAGATGCATTATGTCATTTGGAAAAGACTGGAAAGAAATTAAAGAAATTCTAGACAAGCATTGGTATATACTAACAGAGGACTCTACATTATGTACAAGTCTATCAGAAAAAGTCTCTACTACTTATAGGAAGAATAAAAGTATCAAAGATGAATTAGTGAATAGCTTTTTTAAGCCATCTAAACAAATGAGAACATCATGGTTGCCATCGTCACATAAAACAATTCCATAATAATAAACCTGAAGTAATGAAGTTTTCAATACTTGATCAAATTTCACAGAGACCCAGAGGAGGAGACATTGATAAAGATCTTTTAAGGTTAGAGAGTAAATGGATCTTTTTACTGAATACCCAAAGCCCACAAGGACTCAATGAAGGATTTTCATATTCTGCTTTTCTATAGTTGAGAAATAAATAATCACTATTTAGAAGTTATTGAACATTAATATAATTCACAACCATTATATAAACACTTTAGATGTATAATAATCACATATCCTAGTATTAGCACATAATATATTCACATATATTACCACCACTTTATCATCACATTATGTTATAATCTAATAAACAGACAATATCTGTAACCTTTATGCACTTCATATTTCATTATAATGTAATACACATTCATTATTAATATCTTAGTATTTAAAGTTATCCACTTATATTTCTAAATATTGAGATACAGTATAAAATATTCTTTGAATTGAATTAATGTTCATTGAGAGTAATAATATCCTTTATATTCTGTAAGTCTAAAGTGTTAGCTTCATATTTATATTTAAATGTATATATATCTAGTAAGAATAAACATAGATAAATAATATACTTGGAAAAGTATTAATATCTCCAATAATATTTTTAAAGTTTAAAGTGTGAACTTTATATTTACATTTAGATATATATATATATAGTAATGAATGAACATGATAAATAATATACTTGAAAAGATGCTTTCTTCCCTTAAAAGACTCATAATACTATATATCGTGTAAGATAAGCATTCAGATAGCCTGTAAATGCAATCACATAGTGATAACATTAAGCAAAGACTGGCAAAATAGCGTGTGGTTGGCAAGATTGATCAAAATGGAGTTGGTTGGCAAATCACGCTTGGTTGGCGAATCAACATCCTGGAAGGGAGAGGTAAAAAACGTGGTGAGGTTTTCACGTTGATTACGTCACCACGTAGTAACGTAAACGGCGCAAATTGCTTTCAATAAGGGGAAATGGATGGAAAAGGGCTATAAAAGCCCAATTTGAACCTGTATTCAGTAGCACATGAGTAAGCCCTAGGAGGGGCGAAACGGGACCGTCGGGACTATTTTCAACAAAGCGCAAGTACTCTGGTTATGCTGATTGTTACAATAAGGGAGGTCACATATATTTGGCAACTTTGGAATATATTTTTATTTACTCCTGGTGACTACTTTGAATTGCTAGTCTGCATTAATGACAAACAGTAGTCTAAGGCAATAAGGAGTGGTGTATTTAACTACTTGCATATAAGATATTTATTATTATATGTACTCCCTATATAATTACATTTTTTTCCTTTTTTATAACCATATGAGTACTAATGGTGCGCTTTTTTCTAAATTGGTTTTAATCACACTTTTTTGAGCTAAATATAATAACACACATGTTTTCAAGCTTCCCAAGGATTAGCAAAGTAATTTTGCCATATGAGGGAAGATTGCATGTGATATGGGACATTGGTTGTCACTAGCTCTTTAAGAGTAACCATCCATCCATAAGCTACTCTAGTTCCTTTATTTTCTATAAAATAATCTAAATTCGAATTTGGGTGTTAAGCACCAAGGAACCCTTGTACAGTGATACATTGAATTAACTAATTTGTGGTTTAGTCCACGTTAAAAGACACTTTAAAAATAACGCAAAAAAAAGACATCTTATTCATAACTGGAAGTATAAAAACAAAAATGTATTTTGTTAACCATAGGGACAAAGACAGCAATTATTCCTTTAATTATTTTTTTTAAAAATTTGGAATTAGATTCTCTAAAGCAAAGAACTGGTCAATATAAATAATTAAGAAGGAAATAAAGAAAATGGCACAGTCCAATGTGGACCAGTGGGACTTCACCGAGTTAATTAAGGAAGCAGAGTCCACTTTTTGCATTAAAGAAACAGGGTCACTTAAATTAACTGGTGACCAGAGCATAATAGGAAGCTGTAAAGAATTACTTAAAGGATTGAAAAACCAAATAAGAACTATTTGGGAGATATCAAGCCTCCAAAATGATGTTAAGTCAAAAATTGTCCCTAGAGGATTAAGAATCCAGTTAGCGCCTGCTACGCACTTATTAGCAGAAAATTTTGTGACGAAACGTACTGAAATTGTTGATAAATGTTCGATAGAATTGATGAACCTGATTTTAGAAACGGAAAAAAAGAACTTGGAAATCATCAAACAAACAGTTATAGAGAGCAAAATGATTTCTCAAAATTCAAGGATAATGGGGAATATGATGCATTGAATATAAAATATCATAACAATGTTGAGAAATTTAAGAGAGATCTTATAGCGAGAAAACAAAAGAATTTTTTACGTGACAGCCATGACTATCAAGTTGGAAGAATATACAAATTTATCAGAATTGGACAATCAAACAATACTGATAAAAGCTCCTCAGAGGCAGAAACATCAGAAAGAGAAGATAATACAAAACAATACAGATTACGCAAACAATATGTAGGGGGAACGTTCAGCGGCCCAACAACAAGATCAGGATCTAATCAAACCACACTAGAACATCATTTTTTAGGCAAGGGGTGCGCCCAAAAACGCCATTATACGTCTCGACCACGGAAGGATCAGTAAAGATTGATACAAATAATCATAACTCTATAGAATTTACAAAAAATCTTAATGATAAACAAAATGAAACGATAATCAAAACAAAGGAAGCTCAAATGAAACCAACAAGAATGTCTCAAACACGTAAAAAATTATAAATGATAACATAAATATCAATATACTTTCAACCAAGATACTCTCAAAAGAACCAGTAAAAGATACAGCCCTAACACATTACAAGAAGTTAAAATCACAGAAAGAATGTGCCCATAAAGGCCGAAACGCTTCTGGGGTTTGCTGTTTCTCCTGTTCAGGGTAGAATTGCCTGGTATTTCGGGGCTGGGTCACTCTTTTGAGTGGGACCAGACTGATATACTACAGGATATTTCTCCCTGTGAAGGGCACAAGTGAGCTAAAAGAGGTTGCTCTCAGAGTAGCTTATCATGGCTATAGAACTAACCTATTAAGGTTAGTTCGTTCTCTGATGAGCACCTCTGACTTTGTTATGTTGTTCATTTCTAATTATCTGACAACTAGCCTTGAATATGGATGATTCTCTGATTAGCTATCTTATACTAGCTGTTATCTATTCTTAGGTTTCTGTTCTTGATGGTTCTCGGCTCACAACTCTATCTGTATTACGGCTGCTGTCTGTAACTGCATAGGCTGAACGGGCACACCAATACATGGACTCTCTATTACAGGGGTGTCCAAACTCTTTCCTGGATTGGAAGACAACCCTTCTGTGCACAGGTGAGTCAATCAGGATGACTGAAGAAGCGATTGACTCAACTGTGCGCAGCAGGGTTATCAAATCCAGGCATGTGTGTGGCCCACCAGGACCGAGTTTGGACACACTTGCTCTATTGCTTGATTACTGTTGTGGTGACCAGGAATGACAGTTCATGAATTTAATGATGCATCCATCTATCCCTTGTTCTTTCATGGAGCTGACATGTCAGTGTCATGTCCATGTGTAGTGTGTGTGATGCACATGTGGTGGCATGTTGCTGTATGTCATATTCACCTGCCATGGAGGCTGGGTCCTGCTGCTCCACCGGGCCTGATGCTCCAGCTGCGTCGGAGGGTGCAAGCATGGCCCTTGCAATACCTTCATGGGCAAAATACTTGACCCTCCGCCCCTCGGCATCCTGCACCATCTTCTTTCTCACCATGGCCCTGATGTCGTCGAAACGGTGCTTGATGGACCGCAGACTACGTCCATGGCCCGCCACACCATTCACCAGATCCACCACCTGCTGCCAAGCATTAGCAAGGGGCCCAGCCTTGACTTCCCTACCCCCCGAGGTGATGACGGGGCGGGCATGGATGGCCTCCAGGAGGACCCTGTTCTCCTCCCGGCTATAATTGTCGGCCCTGGACCTGCCGCCAGCCTCTTGCTCTTCAGACTGGGGATGAGGACCCTCTCCACTCTCCTCCTCCCTCCTCCTTCCTCCTCCTCCTACTCTCCTCTCCTCCCTCTTCTCCCTCCTTCCTCTCCTCTCCTCCCTCCTTCCTCTACTCTCCTCCCTTCTCCCTCCTCCTCTCCTCTCCTCCCTCCTTCCTCTCCTCTCCTCCCTCCTTCCTCCTTCCCTCCTCCCTCCTTCCTCCTTCCCTCCTCTCCTCCCTCCTTCTCATCCTCTCCTCCCTCATTCTCCTCCTCTCCTCCCTCCTCCTCTCATCCGTCCTTCCTCCTCCTTCCTCTCCTCCCTCCTCCTCCTCTCCTCCCTCCTCTCCTCCCTCCTCCTCTCCTCCCTCCTCCTCCTCCACTACCTCCTCCTCTACTACCTCCCCCTCCTCAACTAGTACCTCCTCCTCACTCCTCCCCTGCTCTTCCCCACCTCCACGCCCTGGGACTCCCTGCCACTCCTCCACCCTCTGCTCCTCTCCCTCCATCACCACCTGAAAATAAAAGAAAGAGAAATAAAGAAATGTTTTAGTGGGTTTGCCTGCTCCACGCTCCTCCCCCATTCTGATCGCCTCGAACACTATTTCTGCTTGGATATCAATGTTGTAACTAACTGCAGTAATCAACCTTAAGTGGACAGAGCCTGTGACAGCAGTGGGAGGGGTGTACAGCACCTCTCACTCTGGACCTGAGAGGCGCTGATGAAACTCGCTAGATCAATACTTTCCTAAACAATGTGGAAGGGTCAGTTACAGTTTGCATATATACAAGGCATGCAGCTATTTACTGTGTGCTTCTATCATGTGTGGGGAGTGGCCCATGTCTGAGGCCACTAATATCCTATCTGCATTATACTCTGGGCGTGGTACCTATCCTGAAGCCATCTTCTGTACCAGAGGTAGTAGGAACTACATGTTCCTGCTGTTCTAGCCTGAAAATAAGTTCTTGTCAAGCCCCATTGAAGAAGCAGTTTGGAACACCTATATGTATTGCAAATATGTGTAGAAATCTTACTCAAAATCAAACTCAAACTCAATCAAACTCAAATTTAAACTCAATCAAACTCAAACTCAAAATCAAACTCAAAATCAAACTCAATCAAACTCAAACTCAATCAAACTCAAAATCAAACTCAAAATCAAAATCAAACTCAATCAAACTCAAACTCAATCAAACTCAAACTCAAAATCAAACTCAAACTCAAAATCAAACTCAATCAAACTCAATCAAACTCAAAATCAAAATCAAACTCAAAATCAAACTCAATCAAACTCAAACTCAAAATCAAACTCAAACTCAAAATCAAACTCAATCAAACTCAAACTCAAAATCAATCTCTCTCTCTCTATATGTATATATATAGAGAGAGAGAGAGAGTGAGAGATTGAGAGAGAGAGATCCAGATATAATACGAAACAGAAAAATATAAATAACTTACCTCCCTCCACAAAACTCCTCTCCCCACAACAACAAACTCGCCAAACCTATATGCCAACAGAAAAAAAAACACAATTGTACTTCTCGCCAGTGTATTCAGTAAATATAGAAATTGGCAAAACATACAAATAAAAGACAGCTTGATAGGATGAAAAGCATGTACAATGCAACTTACCTCCCTCCAAACCCCTAAGGGCCGGATCAAAGGTCCAAACTCCTCCAAACACCTATAAACAAGCAAAGAACACAATTGTACTTCTCGCCAGTGTATTCAGTAAATATAGAAATTGGCAAAACATACAAATAAAAGACAGCTTGATAGGATGAAAAGCATGTACAATGCAACTTACCTCCCTCCAAACTCCTACGGGCCGGATATAAACTCACAAACTCTCCAAACTCCTCCAAACACCTATAAACAAGCAAAAAACACAATTGTACTTCTTTACATTGGCATCCGTAAATGTAGTAACGGGTTCCTGTAAAAAGAACTTAAACCGCGACTTGATAATAAAGCAACTTACCTCCTCTCAACCACCAAGCTCCTGGAACCGCGTGCTACCTCGTCAGAAATCGCAACACAGTCGAGGCGTGGGCGCGTGTCATTCCTATTTATTCACTCCCACTATCAATCAAATGGTCTATCCCGTAAGTGATTGGCTGTGCGACCTGTGTCGCGCGATGCGTGATTCCGCTATTGGATGGTTCGTGATGGGCGCGGCTAGTCCGTCCCCCTTCCAGCTTGCGTGCGCGCCTAAACGTCACGGCCTTCCTACATTCTGAAGGCTGCGATTCCCGCCTGGCTAGATTTAATTTACGGCCGCATCCGTTGAAGTCCACACGATGCACTTACGGCATTGTAATGAAACCGGGCTGAAGGGGCCCTAAAAGTATAAAGGAAGCAATAAAAGGCATTCGAATTACTGTAAAAACAATCCCCAATGATCAAATATGTTAATAAAAGATATCTTTTTATTGTCATGTACATCCTCAATATGGCGGCCAAATTAACCCTTTAGCACTCAGAAAGGCTAGAATGTGTCTCCTAAACATATCAACATTATCCGATTTACATCTCTTTTATCACATCTACATTTTTTAACACAAATATTGTATATATTTCCACGCAACATTACATACATCATGTAGCATGGGCCCAAATTCAAATGTGGGCCAGAATATTAGGGGTTACTAATTAAAATGGCTCAACAAATACATAATCAGGGAACTTCATAACATGATGAAGCTTAGATACACCAGTGAGCTTTTCCATTTGTGAAATCCACCCGGATAATCACATCTGGGGTAATTAGCAAGCTATATAACCACATCATCATCCATGAATTAGCAAGGCTGAACCATCATGGATAGCAGCAACCCGAGTGCGGCGTATAGGTATGTGAGGAGAGCGCAGCGTCGTAGGAATGGATATTTGTTTCGAATGTTGCAGAGTGTTAACCGGGCTGTCAGGCGTGCGACTGTGGAGTGGCTGAGGCGTGACAGAGAGGGGCGGCTGGGAGTGAATGTGGGTGAGCGTGCTGATGCAATCCATGGTGGTCCGGAACCAAGCCAGGCAAGTGGCTCATCACAGGATATGCCTAGGGTCATGGTGGGGGGTCAGTTAGGGGAGAGAGTCCCAGTGGCACAGGGACAGGGGGATATGAGGGCACCTGCAGACAGGGAGGAGGACCTTGATGTGGGTGATCAGCTGATGGGGGGGCCAGATGAGAGGCCCCTAGAGGGTGTGGCACATGAAGTGGGGGCTCCTGCACAGCCAGACCCACAGGGGGGTGAGCAGGCCCAGGAGCCTGCCAGGAGGATTCGTGCACCCAGGGTGTACAGGGAGACAGTCACATTAGAGGGGTTAACTGATGTGGAAGTGTATGAACGTTTTAGGCTAACCCGTGCCAGCCTGGAGGAGCTCTATGCGGTCCTGAGGGAGGACATGGAGCCTTCCTCACGGACCAATAGAGCCATCCCAGGCATGACACGGATGTTAGCCGCCATACACATCCTATCATCTGGTAGTTTTCAGAACACTGCTAGCATAGTAGGAGGAATGTCTCAGGCAAGCCTTTCAAGGTGCCTGATCACATTCCTCCATGCTATCGTTCCGAAAACTGCCAGATACATCAGTTTTAACCACACTGGGGAAGAGATCTTGAAGGTGAAAGCAGATTTCTTTCGAATGGGAGGTATCCCCAATGTGCTCGGTGCTATAGATTGTACACATGTAGCATTGATACCTCCTAGAGAGCAAGAAGCGCTGTTCCGAAATCGCAATCACTATCATTCCATCAATGTCAAGGTTGTTTGTGATGCAGACATGCGCATACAAAATGTGGTTGCAGGCTTCCCGGGAAGTACTCATGATGCCCATATCCTGCGTCAGTCATCCACCCATCTTTTTTTTGAGTCTGGAGAAGCTCCACCTGGGTGGCTACTGGGTGAGTACCCATAAAGGATCCCCTAAAATATACATCATGTTCCACTGTAATGATATTCCATTGTTGCGTGAAAAATGGGCAACGACGCATGCGCCAACAGACAAAATAGAGTCCCTCAATAGCGCGCACAACATCTGCGCGCAGGAGTTGAGATAAGGATTTAAGGGTGGACTTAGGGGTTTTAGGCTTAGGGGTCTTTGGGCTAAGGCTTTGGATTATGAGTGTTAGTGTTAGGCATGGGGTCTCAGTGATTTGGGTTAGAGGGTTTTGGCCCATTAGTCAATGGATTCTACAACTTGCGCTCTTTGATGGACGCACATTTTGGCACACAATTTCCAACAGTGAGCTACTGTCGCCGGCTTCTGGCAGCGCCGTATTGTCCGCGCTCATTTGCCGTGCGCCATAAAGAAGGTGTGCCGACTGAGCCATTGCATCGTAGCTTGTTTCTGTGCCTAACCCGATGTGACGTGGTCATAGGAGTATGAAGTTCCAACCCAGAGATCCCTAAACTAACGTAACATTAATCATTGCGTATATTTACAGATGCTTTAACGAGCAGCACAAACTCACATTCATATCTACATCTCCCATTTTTGTTTCCTTCAGGTGATGCAGGATATAGGTGTTTGCCGTGGTTGTTGACCCCTGTGAACAATCCACGCACAGAGGGGGAGGAGAGGCACAATGCGGCCCATGCCAGAACCCGGAATGTAATAGAGCGCACCTTTGGACTCCTGAAGATGCGCTTCAGATGTTTACATTCCACTGGCGGGGCGCTACAGTATACACCAGGGAAGGTTTGTCACATCATCATGGCCTGCTGCATTCTGCACAATATAGCAGTACAGGCAAACTATCTGGGGAACATTGATGATGCTCCGCTTGAACCGGCGGAGCGTCCAGTACCTCCCGCTGGTGAGGATAACGTTCAGGGGTCACAACTACGTGCCCACGTCATTCGTGAGTACTTCCCATGTAAGTCTGAAACTAATTAGAACCAACTATAATGTACCTTGATTATGGTTACTAATACATCTCTTTTCTCCTTCCCCATTGTCTTCCAGAATATCAAACAGTCCACAGTAGAGGGTAGCTTTGTGATGTAACAAATGTCTCGTGACGCATTCTTCATACTGGATCAAATACAGCTTGCTCTGATATCCGTTAATGGTAAGTATGCTCACATTCCCATACACATCATATATATTGATATCTGCCAACCTCAAGAAGCTAAGCTAAATGGATGGTCTGATGTATTCCACAATGTCAATGGATATAGGCCTCACAATCGTATTTGAAAACATCTTCCCAGAACAGTAATGTTTACATTGTCTGATCATGCTATTCCACATCCCATTTAGGTCAATGCAATTCCTAGCAATCTGGATATATGAACATATCAGCATATTGTAAACCATAATAAATTTACCTCATGTGATGCAAAGAGGGGATGTCCCCTGTTCTTTGTCATCGATTGCTGGTAAAAGCATTCTCAGTCAGATAACAGGAATAGTCTCAAGGATGTGTTAACTAGGAATCATTGTGCAATATATCATATGGATTGTGTGACTCATCTCATCATATTGCCATTACAGAACTGTTGCCGTGTGTCAACACATTGTTTGCCCACACAGACATGGGAAACGACCTTGCCAGCAACAGAACATCAGCTACATCAATGGCGTCTACATTGTAAGTGAGTATTTGCGGGAAACATGTGCATGTATGCATGAGAGGAAATGACTAATAACTCCATTAATGTAGGCATAACTTTCGTTTTCCCCAAGACATCCCCTATGTATTGCTGAAGCGGTCCGAAATGTTTATCGGACCATGCAGACGTGTCCTGGGGGAACAGATCTCTTCGTTGAATACTCCACTTGATCTATCCAAGGTAGAGAACCACATGTGGATGTCCGAACATGTATCAATGTGTGATAGTTGTGATCTTCCCTTTCTGCACTGGTCTCTCTCTCTCTCTCTCTCTCTCTCTCTCTCTCTCTGTGTCTGTCTGTCTCTCTCCTCATCCCACCCACCCCTGTTTACCCTTAATTTATTGAGTCACACAAGTCTTCTGCTAACTATCCCAATTAACCCTTTCCACTATGTTTTCTCTTGTCTTCTTCCTCACATCCCCTGCATTTTCCTCATACTCTTCTTTACTTCTCCCCTTTTTGTCTGCATCATTTTCATTTCAACTCTCATGCCCACCTCTCTCCTTTTATTCGCCCATCAGCTAATCTTGGGTTAAACTATGTGTCTCCTGACTGTCCCATCTGCAGATTACATTATCTGTCCACATGGGGCAGATACCCTATTACATAATAGTGCATCGCACTTTACATCTGATCCCTTTCCTCTCTGACTAATGCATATCTTTCTACTTGACACAACCTTCTTCCTATGTATCTCTGACTTACTTATTAACCTTGCTATTCCTTATCTACTCTTCCCCATGTCCATTACCTTTAACTTGGAAGTGGTGATTTTCGAATCTTGTGTGGGCCTTTGGGAACAAATCATTTATCAACAGACTTTACGCTCCAAACAGGGCCCTCCATTTTCTTGCGTTGGCAATATTACATACTGTATATTTTCTGGTTCTTCTCCCCTGTACAGCGTTTCGGAATATGTTTGCACAATACAAATAAATGAGAATTAGACTAATCCTAATATTCCCACATCAGGACAAATTAGTCTGGGCCATCATTATCATCGGACAGATGGTTAGCTTGTACGAGATCCCAATGCCTAACATATGTGCCGACATACCTACATCTGTTGTTGGCTGCTTATATGGCATATGTAAGGTTTCCACTAATATATTATTTGTGTGTTTGTATTCCAGATCCCGGTCAGAACAAGGCATAACGATAAACATCCTGACATTCCGTGGCCATGTCAATGTCCTCATGTATGTGCATGTGTCCGTTTCATTGCTTTGTTGAATCCAGTTTGATATCTGATGACCTTGACTGAATAGTCGATATGTGTCACGAGACAATTTCAATATACAATGCAGATGTGATGTGACATCTGTCAGCTGATGTTCCTGGTATATCCACAGCATGTGTATGCTCATATAGTCTATCTCGATTCATAGGTACCTATTGGTTTAGACATTCTATCCTCTCCTCTACTTGGACTGTTGTGAAGCCTGCAGCACCAACCCTTCAAGATCTTTTCTTCAGTGCTGATGTGACCCTCCCTGTGCATATG
Organism: Discoglossus pictus; assembly: GCA_027410445.1. Lineage (NCBI taxonomy): Eukaryota > Metazoa > Chordata > Amphibia > Anura > Alytidae > Discoglossus > Discoglossus pictus. The sequence continues at coordinate 325,504,199 of CM050164.1, read as the reverse complement.
GGGAAGAGTAAATCCAGGCTTGGGACTTAACAGTTAAGGAGGTTACGTTAATCTTCAGTTATGCATATGCAACAACAGTGAGTAGAGATGCTCAATCAGAGAACAAACTATCCTTGATATTGCCTGGTTTGTTGTGAGTTCTTTGCAATAAGTAACATCTGACTGATATGGTCCTGGTCAGGTCACCATCTTTTTGACCAAGGTTATCTATGTGCTGCTTATTGTTGCATGAGAACTGACGTTATGGGCTCATAGCATTCACTGATTGAGCACTTATACTTCTGATGTGGCATCAGAGTGTCCGTTTAACACACAAGTATACATTTTGCTCTCCCCATATGTATATCACCCTATTCTGGATTATTATGGTCTTTCCTTATTGACTGTTATATATATGTCGTAACAATAATGAGATCTATTATATTGCCTAATGTTGGTTGATACACTGTACATCCCCTGATCATCTATATCAATGTAATTTTCCCTGCCTGCATTCTGCTCTCATATCCCTATTTCCCTGTGTTACTTGGATTTTGTACCCCCCTCCACCATGATCCTTTGCATACCTGTGTTGATTAGTCAACCTGTGGCTTTGTGGCAAGCTTGCCTTGTTAATTTCTGTAAATAGTAAATATGATTTATCCGAGATGTTGTTTGTGTCTGCCTCGTCAATGTTGATACCATAGCATTTCTGGAACATCAATGAAAGGACCTTCAGACTCCACATCTGTGCTCTGCACCATCAGTTAGGGGTGTCAATAGAATTCTCACAGTGTGTTTGCATTACTGATTTCAACAATGAGGGAAGGTTGATATTAACAATCTATATGACACAGAAACAGACAAATGAGACAGGTGTCCATAAGTGGCTCACATCCTAATAGTGAACATACAGGGCCTCATTCAATTGCGATTTTGCCAATTGAATGGGGCTCAAAATAAGCACAGAACATATATTGTTTCAAAAAGATTTTAGTTAGTGAAAACCTTGATTTTGGATAGATGTTTACTAACTAAAACATTTTTCATAGAATATATGTTATGTGCTTATTTCGAGCCCTATTTAATTGCCCAAATTGCAATTAAATGAGGGCCACAGTATCTAGCATAAGTGAGTACACCCGTCACATTGTTGTTAATATTTTAGTATATCTTTTCATGTGACAACACTGAAGAAATGACACTCTGCTACAATGTAAAGTAAGTTTGGTGACCCATCAATAACTCAATACACAGCCATTAATGTCTAAACCATTGGCAACAAAATTGAGTACACCCCTAATTTGAAATGTCCAAATTGACACGAAATGTCAATTATGTGTGGCCACCATAATTTGCCAGAACTGCCTTAACCCTCATGGCCAGGGAGTTCACCCGAGCTTCCCAGGTTGCCACTGGAGTCCTCTTCCACTCCTTAATGATACATCAGAGCTGGTTGATGCTAGAGACCTTGCACTCCCCCACCGTCAGTTTGAGGATGCCCCACAGATGCTCAATATGGTTTCGGTCTGGCGACAAGCTTGGCCAGTCCATCACCTTTACCTTCTTTAGCAAGGCAGTGTCGTCTTGGCGGTGTGTTTAGGGTAGTTATGTTATGTTGCCCTGCAGCCCAGTCTCCCAAGGGAGGGGATCATGTTCTGCTTCAGTATATCACAGTACATGTTTGCATTCATGGTTCCCTCAATGAACTGTAGCTCCCCAGTGCCTGACATAAATGGATAAGTCACAACGAACACAAAAACATTGATATGAGATGAACCCATCATTTTGAACCTAAACAGTGATGCAGAGAGAGAGGAGGCAGCATCTGACATCATTAGGTAAATGCATATAGGGGGAATCCACACAACATATTAGTGAAAACATATATACACATGCATATATGTTTGGTCTGGGCCTGCATGCATGCTGCCAGCACTGAGGAGCTACAGTTCTTTGAGGGAACCCATGAATGCCAACATGTACTGTGACAAACTGAGAAAGAGCATGATCCCTCCCATAGGAGAACGGGCAGCAGGGCAGTATTCCAACATGATAACGACCACAAACACACCTCCAAGCCGACCACTGCCTGACTAAAGAAGCTGAAGGTAAAAAGTTGATGAACTGGCCAAGTAGGTCACCAGACCTAAACCCTATTGAGCATCTGTGGGGTACTCCTCAAATGGAAGGTGGGGAGTGTAACGGAACCCATCACTGTTTTACCCTGTTTTATGGTTATGGTTAAAATATGATCATACTGTTATACTGTATGTATGTTGGTTTCTGCTCTGCAAAATCTTAGCCCAGACTATTGCAGACCTTGGCATAATAGATAATCCTAGTACAGAGACTCATCATAGGATAAGGAAGTCTATTGTATAAAGTGTTTTCATTATCAGACATAACAAAGAAGGATGATCTAAGCAATGTCTGATTGTATCAAAGTAGCCAGGTAGTCTCCGGGAGGTGTGAGCCACCTGTTGTCCCTCTATGTGTATTGTGTGGCCAACTATGGGGGATGTGTGTATTGCCTGTGGGAAGAGATGTGTATATATATATTTCTGCCCAACAAAATAAAGTCAGTATTCATTTGACTCCCAATTGAGTGTGGGCAAATATTGTAGGTTGGGAATGGTGAGACTGTAGTGCTTCTTGGATATTGTACCGTATACCAGCGGAGATATTGGACTGCGTGTTCCAACTCCGTTACAGGGAGTGCAAGGTCTCTAACATCCACCAGCTCCATGATATCATCATGAAGGAGTGGAAGAGGACTCCAGTGGCAACCTGTGAAACTCTGGGGAACTCCATCCCCATGAGGGTTAAGTCAGTGCAGGAAAATAATGGTGGTCCCACAAAATATCGCCAATTTCACTTAGGGGTTGGGCTCACTTTTGATATTTCCCCTGAATTAATCTATCCATGTGTCAGAAACACGAATATCATGCATCACCGTTACTGTAATCAAACTCATGAATATTACCTCCACCCTCAGCTGCACTAGTGGATGTTACCCCAACCCTACATTAACACAGGGCTGGTATATTGAAGGAAGATGTATGTACTAATCCAATAACGTTGGTGTGTAGCATTCATGTGGTGTTTACCAATCATGGTACAGTACAAACGAAAACAAACAATGATAATGTGAGCATAATGTTTAATCTTATGCTTTAAAATTATTTACGAAAAAAAAAAAACGAGAGGCAGAAATTCAGGAACATCAATAAATTGGAACCTAAAGAGATAAGAACAAGACATCAATTAGAACAATATACGCATTGACTGCAACACCTCAACGTCAATAGATCTTGGACATCAATTGCTTCTATATGCAACATGAACATGTTCTCACCTATTTCCGCTTCCACTTGTGTGTTTCCTGGCTCTCCTGGCCTTTGGAAAATGTTCCCCTAGGCCGGCCTCGACCTCTTCGAATGATTGGAGGCTCTTCTGGCCTGGATGCTGGTGACAGGGTCTGTGATGTTGAAGGGGGTGAGGGGTAGCCCGGTCTTGGGGCTGGCCTTCTGGGGCCATTTCGGCCCTTCGGGCGTACTCCTCCATTATAAGGTTATGCCGCCTCACCTCTTGGAACATTCGTTCATTTTGGCGTGTCATCTCCTGAAACACCCGTTCATTATGGCGTCTCCTCTCCTCGAAGTTCCGGTCGTTGTTGCGTCTCCTCTCCTCGAGCTTCCTGGCATCGTGGCGTCTCATCTCCAGCATGAACTGTTGATTTTGCTCATGCTCATGCTGGAGATGAGCCAGGAAATCCTGTCACTGGGCCGCTGACAGCTCCGGACTAACTGGCAGCGACCCAGACCACTGTGTCCTCTGGGTGGAGGCACTGCTGACTGGTGTGTCCTGCCTCACCGGAGTCGCCTGCTGGGCCTGCGTGGCTGGCTGGGCCTGCTGGTCCTGCAGGGCCTGTGGGGTCGGAGTGGCTGGCTGGGCCTGCTGGGCCAGCGGGGCCTGTGGGGCCAGAGTGGCTGGCTGGGCCTGCTGGGCCTGCAGGGCCTGTGGGGCCAGAGGGGCTGGCTGGGCCTGCTGGGCCTGCGGGGCCTGTGGGGCCAGAGTGGCTGGCTGGGCCTGCTGGGCCTGCGGGGCCTGTAGGGCCAGAGTGGCTAGCTGGGCCTGCGGGGCCTGTGGGGCCTGTGGGGCCAGACTGGCTGGCTGGGCCTGCTGGGCCTGCGGGGCCTGTGGGGCCAGAGTGGCTGGCTGGGCCTGCGGGGCCTGCGGGGTCTGTGGGGCCAGAGTGGCTGGCTGGGCCTGCGGGGCCTGTGGGGCCAGAGTGGCTGACTGGGCCTGCCGGGCCTGCGGGGCCTGTGTGGCCAGAGTGGCTGGCTGGGCCTGCTGGGCCTGCGGGGCCTGTGGGGCTGGAGTGGCTGGCTGGGCCTGCTGGGCCTGCGGGGCCTGTTAGGCCGGAGTGGCCAGAGTGGCCTGCTGGTCCTGCGGGGGCCACATGCCCTGCCAGGGGCCCATGCTCCAGGGCACCATTGCTTGTGGATCCATACTGTGGGCCCAACTGGGATGGGACCACATTGGGTGGCCCCCCATTTGTCCAGCCCACATTGGCTGGGAGCCAGGCGGTGCCATTATCCTGGCTGGAGGCAATTGATGGCACCTTGTGGATGGCCCAGGTGGACTTTCATACGACGGCCCTGCTGCAGGTGATGTTGCTGCAGGTGGTCCTGCATCTTCACAAGGTGCAGGAACCTGCTGAGGCAGGGGACGCCTGGCTGGTACTGAAATGAGACAAGATTTTGATTTGAGTATTGTTGTTTCCATATCTCTGAGATCAGAGTGACTTGTAATTGGCTGTGAATGTTTGACGCTAATCAAAATTGATCTGCGTCATTAGTATTGTGGATCCTGGCTGGGATCTTTCCTGTTATGTGACAGCGACTGCTGGCAGCAGCAGTCGGACCAAGGGGATGATAGATGGCGCTGCCGCTGTTATATACATCATTTTCAACTTACACAGAAGCCCAAAAGCACTAGCCCTCACACTAATCCGAACCCCTCACCATAACAACACCATAACCCACTAAATATGCATGATTATATAATCTCCAGGAAAATGCTGTGACATGTAGAGGCTGCTCACTGCTGCTACCAGCAGTCACGGTCAGATAACAGGAAAGGTCCCATGGCTCATATGACTATATGTAATGCTGGTGCGGTGTGCAAACTGCAGTTAATTAGGACACGTGCTCATCTGAATCTGTTGGCAAGTGTGTGAGACAGACCAATCTGTGACCAATCCTCAGCAATGTGAGTTAACATGTTAATGTAACATGGTCCAGATTATGCTGTTACACGACACAAACTTGCAGTCCATCAGAGTCTGTATCCGCATATGCTGCAGTGTGCACATCCATACATGTACTCTCATGGGGATGTACCAGCTAGACCGGACCTATCCTGTGGTATGTGCGCATCTCTAGAAGTGCACCGCCAACGACTCTAGCTACGCCAGCCCAGCAGGCCAGGTAAGTGGTTATGGGTTTCGGGTTCTGGCTACAGTTAGGGGGTATGGGTTAGAGTTCGAAAGTGGGGTTTAGGGGGTTAGGGTTAGAGGGTTAGGGGCTTTGGGTGTACCAACTATTTTTTACGGCTACATGGGGACGCAAGCGCAGCCGCATCCCTAGAGTCGGCGGCGGCACTCTTCCAGCACATACTGAAATGCCCACATAAAACAGGATACATCCGCTATACCTATAATCAAAATGTACATGAATTCTAAGCAGTAGAAGGGTTAAGCCAAACAGCTATGGATGGGCCAGTTTAACATGGAGTAGAGTGTGACAGGGGAACTCATGACAATAAACAAACAATTGCAATGGAGTTGTCATGTATGCTTTATATGCACTGGGAACCAACAGCAAACATAACAGTAACATCAATAGATTTGCAAAACGTTATCATAATCAGTTGTGGGAGGAGGTATTGGACATATATTTCATTGCTAACAGTTCTGACGAGTATATTTCTTTACACTGGATTTACATGATTTTTGCGGCCTAATATATCTATAGTCACAACCAGATATCTTACAGTGCAATTCAACGTCAGTTATCTATCTGTGTGGGGTACATGTTCGTACATATGAGGGTGTTAAGGTGTACATGGTACTCACATTGCAGGCTTTGTGACTGACCCGAGTCCACCAGGCTAGGGAGGCCCACGACTGCCGCTGGCTGGATCATGTCGTTGACTGTGGCCTCCCAACCGGGGTATGTGAATGTTTCTGGCGGCCCACCACCGGTTCCACGTGCTGCATTGGCCTCATTGGCCATCTTCTTTTTGGCGTCAATGCGGCAGACTTGGAACCGGTGCTGGACAGACTGCCAGGTACGATTCGCATACCCCAGAGAGGAGACCTCAGCCGCGATCTCCTTCCAGGCATCTGTCCTCTGCCTGGGCCTCACTTCGCTCCCACCGGTTAGGATGGAGTGTCGGGCTTGCACTCCTCTAACCAGTGTTTCAATCTCCTGGCTCTTGAAATTTGCTGCCCTTTTGCATGCAGCAGCAGCAGCTTGCTGGCCAGCCTGTGGCTGGGGGGCCTGCTCTCCATGCCCTTCGCTGCCTTCTCCCTCCATCTCTCCTCCTCTCTCTCTCTTTCTCTGACAAAACCTCCAACTACAAGACCTGTGTGTCCACTTGCACAGCATACAACACAGTCACAGATTTACGAATTTCACTCCCTTTGAAACAATTATGCCCTTGATTGTCATCTTCCTATTGGTTAATTGATTTCAGGTTTGATTTCAGGATTACGGGCTTGAGACTTGGCTGTAGCTTCTTAGTGAAGCACGTACGGGTTTGGCGGATGATTGCCCTCCAAGCCCGTAGCTCGTTATTCAAACCCGTGCGGGCTTGCATAATAGATGAAGTTAAATATCTTTATTTGCGCATTTGAGAGTAGGGGAATGTTGAGCTATTAATTCTGAAACCAAACATCACTTTCACTTTTAATAAAAGTACAGGATGGCTTTTCTATGCTACGACTTGTAAGTTAGCCCTTTACGACCCGTAGGTCTATTTTACCCATTTCCGGACTTGACAGAGGCTAATAACGCAGCCTTTGCGGGTCTGAGTTTCTCCAAGCCCTCGGGACTTTGTCCACGGATATTTGACAAGAATTTGAAAATACTAAAATTACGGATTTGAGTATAGGGGAATGTTGTGCTATTTTTGCTAACACCTACAAAAACTTTATAGTCTCCTCAGAGTGCAGGATGGCTTTATTTGGGCTTTATTATGTGCTTAAATGGTGCTAGCGGGACCTGTTTGCTGCAAGTAAGCTGCGGCTCACTTTGAGCCTTGCAGAGAGGTTTCCCGTAGCAATTGAATAGCAACCGTGGCTTTCTTGCGGCCGAAACTCTTGCGTCCGTTTTAGATCAAAGGCTTTCCTCCGGCGCGAGCGGCCGCAAGGGATAACAAGGCGCCGGCCGCAAGCCTGCCGGAGCCCCCGGCCGGAAGGGAATAGAATAGCCGAATAGCTTGCGGCTGGTCCTTGCGGCCCCGCATCTCCTACGACCGCTAATAGAATGAGGCCCTTGGTCACTAAAGACTTAAAAAGTCTATTTAATCATGTTCAGGATAAAAAAAGTAAAACCAAATTTAATTTAAGTATGGAGGAATTCAAATCTCTACAGGAATTGAAAAAGAGCAAAGTGGTGATAAAACCCGCCGATAAAGGAGGTAACACAGTTATCTTGGATGAACAAGAATATTTAAAGATGTGCAACAAATTGCTATTGGATACATCAACATATAGAGTGTTAAAAAGTAATACACTCCAAGAATTCCTAAAAGAGTTAAAACTTCTATTGCAAAAAGCTAAACAAGATAAACTTATAGATCAAAATACGCATGATTATCTTTTTCCAAAAAGACCGGTGATAGCCACCTTCTACTCATTACCAAAGATACATAAAAAGATATTGCCCGTACCGGGACGACCCATCGTATCTGGTAATGGTAGTTTGACGGAAAAAATAAGTGAATATATAAATGATTACATCAAAGAAATAGTACCTGAAATACCTTCATACTTAAAAAATACACTTGATCTTTTGAAACATTTAGAGGATATTGTTGTACCCACCAAAACAATCTTGATATCTATTGATGTAGAACAACTGTACTCCAGCATCCCACATGATCAGGGGATTTCAGCAGTAGAATATTATTTAAGTATGAGACCTATAGAAGATGTAAATATGAATGTATTCATCACATCATTGCTTCGTTTTATACTAATACGAAATTTCTTCATCTTTAATAACCATTGGTATCATCAAATCAAAGGTACTGCCATGGGGACCCCGTGTGCCCCGAATTATGCAAACCTATATTTAGGCTTTTGGGAAAAAACACACGTATTTTCTGAAGAAATGTCAGGATATAATGATAAAATATTATCCTGGCATAGATATATTGACGATATCATGGTTTTATGGATTGGAGATGTCAAAGAATTCAAAGAGTTCATCGAAAAATGAAATACAAACTCTCTAGGTCTAAAATTCACGTATGTTATGGATGAAGAAAAAATCGAGTTCCTAGACCTAACAATATCAAAGGATTCAATGGGAAAAATACATACATCTACTTTTACGAAACCTACTGCAACAAACTCACTATTAAAATGGAGTCAGCATCCTAGAACTTTAAAATCAGGAATCCTGATAATTCAGTATCTACAGGCGAAAAGAAACTGTAGTAATCCAGAAGATTTCAAGACCCAAGCAGATCAACTAAGGGAAAAATTCAAAGCTCGATGATATCCCAATCGTCTATTGAAAAAAGCATATAAAAGAGCTTTAGAATCTGATAGACAGGATCTATTATTTTAAAAAAAGAAGGCAGAAACAAATGGCCAAATAAGATGCATTATGTCATTTGGAAAAGACTGGAAAGAAATTAAAGAAATTCTAGACAAGCATTGGTGTATACTAACAGAGGACTCTACATTACGTACAAGTCTATCAGAAAAAGTCTCTACTACTTATCGGAAGAATAAAAGTATCAAAGATGAATTAGTGAATAGCTTTTTTAAGCCATCTAAACAAATGAGAACATCATGGTTGCCATCTACAAAGGGATTGTTTAGGTGTGGAGAATACAAAGCCTGCAAGTTCATAGTTGCAAGTAAAGAATTTATTGATCCAAATATTAATAACAAATATCAGATTAAGAATTTCATCAATTGCAGTTCCACACATGTTGTTTACATAATAACCTGTCCCTGTCCCAAATTATATATAGGCAAAACTACACGCCAATTACGGAGACGAAACTTAGAGCATACTTACACAGTAGCCAAAGAAATGGACACGTCAGTGTCTCGTCACATAAAACAATTCCATAATAATAAACCTGAAGTTATGAAGTTTTCAATACTTGATCAAGTTTCACAGAGACCCAAAGGAGGAGACATTGATAAAGATCTTTTAAGGTTAGAGAGTAAATGGATCTTTTTACTGAATACCCAAAGCCCACAAGGACACAATGAAGGATTTTCATATTCTGCTTTTCTATAATTGAAAAATAAATAATCACTATTTAGAAGTTATTGAACATTAATATAATTCACAACCATTATATAAACACTTTAGATGTATATTAATCACATATCCTAGTATTAGCACATAATATATTCACATATATTACCAGCACTTTATCATCACATTATGTTATAATCTAATAAACAGACAATATCTGTAACCTTTATGCACTTCATATTTCATTATAATTTAATACACATTCATTATTAATATCTTAGGGCCTCATTCTATTAGCGGCCGTAAATCGGCCGTAAAGCTGCGATTCCTTGCGGGGGTTCAGTTAACTCGCGATTCTATTATACGGCCCTGCAAGGATCTCCTTTTACGGCTGGCCGCATATCTTGGAACCGGCCGTAAGCTGTGAAATATAAAAACTCAAAAATAAATTCAAGCCTGCACTGTACAGCTCTGTAAATGCTAGGGATCATATTGGGGGACATGAGGATTAAAAGGAACCCACTCTCAAGCTTGCACATCAGCCCAAACCCAAGTTCAAATTAACTGTTTATTTTCCGGCTGCGGCGTGGGCGGGTCTGAGGTGCTTCAAGCACTCTGGACTTTTTACATGGATATTTTACGGATATTAAAAATAAAATATTTTACGGATTTGAGTATAGGATAATTATGTGCTATTTTTTCTAACACCTAAAATCCCTTTATAGTCTTCTCAAAGTGCAGGATGGCTTTATTTGAGCTATTTTATGTGCTTAATTGGTGCTAGCGGGACCTCTTTCCTGCAAGTAAGCAGCGGCTCGCTTTTAGCCTTGCAGAGAGGTTTCCCGGAGCAATTGAATTGCAAATAGGAATTTCTTACGGCCGAAACTCTTGCAGCCGTTTTAGATCAAAGGATTTCCTCTGGCGCGAGCGGCCGCAAGAGATAGCAAGGCACCGGCCGCAAGCCTGCCGGAGCCTCCGGCCGTAAGGGAATAGAATAGCCGAATAGCTTGCGGCCGGTCCTTGCGGCCCCGCAACGGCTGCGGCCGCTAATAGAATGAGGCCCTATGTATTTAAAGTGATCCACTTATATTTTTCAATATTGAGTTACAGTATAAAATATTCTTTGAATTGAATTAATGTTCATTGAGAGTAATAATATCCTTTATATTCTGTAAGTCTAAAGTGTTAGCTTCATATTTACATTTAAATGTATATATATCTAGTAAGAATAAATATAGATAAGTAATATACTTGGAGAAGTATTAATATCTCCAATAATATTTTTAAAGTTTAAGGTGTGAACTTTATATTTACATTTAGATATATATATATATATATATATATATATATATATAGTAATGAATGAACATGATAAATAATAAACTTGAAAAGATGCTTTCTTCCCTTAAAAGACTCATAATACTATATATCGTGTAAGATAAGCATTCAGATAGCCTATAAATGCAATCACATAGTGATAACATTAAGCAAAGACTGGCAAAATAGCGTGTGGTTGGCAAGATTGATCAAAATGGAGTTGGTTGGCAAATCACGCTTGGTTGGCGAATCAACATCCTGGAAGGGAGAGGTAAAAAACGTGGTGAGGTTTTCACGTTGATTACCTCACCACGTATTAACGTAAACGGCGCAAATTGCTTTCAATAAGTGGAAATGGATGGAAAAGGGCTATAAAAGCCCAATTTGAACGTGTATTGAGTAAGCCCTAGGAGGGGCGAAACGGGACCGTCGGGACTATTTTCAACAAAGCGCAAGTACTCTGGTTATGCTGATTGTTACAATAAGGGAGGTCACATATATTTGGCAACTTTGGAATATATTTTTATTTACTCCTGGTGACTACTTTGAATTGCTAGTCTGCATTAATGACACACAGTAGTCTAAGGCAATAAGGAGTGGTGTATTTAACTACTTGCATATAAGATATTTATTATTATATGTACTCCCTATATAATTACATTTTTTCCTTTTTTATAACCATATGAGTACTAATGGTGCGCTTTTTTCTAAATTGGTTTTAATCACACTTTTTTGAGCTAAATATAATAACACACATGTTTTCAAGCTTTCCAAGGATTAGCAAAGTAATTTTGCCATATGAGGGAAGATTGCATGTGATATGGGACATTGGTTGTCACTAGCTCTTCAAGAGTAACCATCCATCCATAAGCTACTCTAGTTCCTTTATTTTCTATAAAATAATCTAAATTCAAATTTGGGTGTTAAGCACCAAGGAACCCTTGTACAGTGATACATTTAATTATATATAGGAATGTGACACAAATGTGATGCATTTGGATGTCCCAAAACCCCAGGCATTGAAAACACACTGACACAGTGAGAACGGTATAACAAAGCTTTATTTCATACACAGAGCACATTCAGAAATGTAAAAGACTGTGCATTAATATAATTTGTGTGAGCAGATCCTAGAAGGGCAGAGGCTTTTGGGGGAAAAGGGGATATCTAAAGGGGTATAGTCTAGAATAATCATGATGCATAGCACCTACCAGAATAACATGTGGCCACTAGACCACTGCAAATGGAATCTGATGAAAGAAAGGATCATCAGAAATCACTCCATTTAATCGAAGTAACCAGTAATGCGCATAGCACTTACTTTTGGTTAGCATCTGCTCAATTAATCAGATGCAATAAATTATGAATAACGTCATACAAATCTATTCCACACACAATGTGTTTTCATATTTAAAGGAATAATAACAAATAGATAATCAGAATCTGGAAAACAGTACATCCTTTAATTGTGCCTCTTCACCTCACCAGATAGCGATCTGATGCTGTCAACAAGAGAGGCTGCAATGTCATTCTGCCTTTCCAGCTGGAATGCCAGTCGTTCCATTAAGATGATATGTTGTCCTCCATCTGGATGTAATGCAAGAGGTCCCTCAAAGTGCCTTCTGAGGGGGTATGAGGTCTGTCACTGGACATACCAGGGCTCTGGTGATGCCAGAGGTGCCAGTGGCGATGGTGTCGGCCATGGCAATGGTGTTGGTGTGGGTTGTGGTGGTTTGTGTTGGTGTCAGCTGTGGCAGTGGTGTCTGCCGTGTCTGTGGCGTAGCCCAGGTTTGTTGAGGCCAGGTTTGTTGAGTTCAGATTAGGAGTGAAGGAGCGTTGGGGTCCTGCCAAGGCACCCATGGAATCTGACCAGGTGGCAGTGGTGGGCCTGCTGATGGTGGTCTCCAGTACCAGGACATATGTGAAGGTGGTTGCTGGCTCCATGACATGTGAGGTGGAGGTAAATAAAAAGGCTGTGAACGTGCCCATGATACGTGTGAGGGCCCAGGGAGTGTTTCCCACACTGATGGTATAAGTGGCCATCTTGCTGGTGATGGGTTAGCTTCCTGCGATGGTCCCAGGACCTCTGGCATGTTCTCAGCTTCCTACACCACCACATGCGGGGGTGAATGTGGTTATTCCTCCTGTGGAGCCACCGCTTGTGTCTCTGAGGGTGGGGTACACCTCCATGGTACTGAAATCAAAGGACAATAGTGTTTGAGTATTGATTCTCTAAACAATTGTTTACTGTGTGTTTCCATGTCCCTGAGTTCATGGTCACTTGTAATTGGCTGTGGTGATTGTTTTACGCACGGAAACATTGACCTGTATCATGAGCATTATAAATCATGGCTCATATCAATATATATATATATATATGTAATGCTGGGGTGGTGTGCCATCTACAGTTCATTAGGACACATGCTCAGCTGAATCTGCTGTGTATGAGACTGACCAATCTGTAACCAATTCTAAGCAAAGCTTTTTAACATGCACATGAGACATGGTCCAGCTTAGGCTAGCACATAACACACAAATGCAGTCCTACAAAGTCTGAATCCGCATATGCCGCAGTGTGCACACCCATACTAGTACTCTCTTTTGAAAGTCAAATCAATCTGAATCTATTTGTCAACTGCTACTCAGAATCAGTTTTAACTGCATGTATTGGACAGACATTTAATTGATAACAATTATGCTAATAATATGTTTGCTTCCTTGATATACAGTACATGGTTCTTGCTGCCCCATATATCTGTATGTCCATTATCTACAGTATATGTGTTGGTTTCATGTGTGTGCATGTGACGATTTGATGGTGTATATGATACTCACATTGCAGGGTTGCTTGAAAACCAAAGTCCGGCTGTCCTGGAAGGGCAACTACTGTTGCTGGCTGAATCAAGTACTTCAAGGGTTCGCAGCCATCAGCAATATGTAATGTTGGCTGGTGGTCCACCACCGGTTGCATGGGCTACTATGGCCTCTGCTACCATCTTCCTCTTGACCTTCATCCAGCAGTCATCATATCTGTGTTTCACAGACTTGACATTCCTGTTTGCAACCACTTTTTCCTCAACAGCTAAAGCAACCTCAATCCAGGCACGTATCTTGTGGCTAGGCCTTATTTAACTCCCTCCATTTATAATGCTATAGCGGACACGGATTTCCCTGAGGAGGATGTCCGTCTCCTCTGTACTATAATTGGGGGCCCTGTACTTTGCCTCAGTCTCTTGCCCTCCCAACTGTGCCTGGGTTTCCAGGCCTCACTGTTCTCTCCCTGGGGCCGGTCCTTCATCCCCATTACCTCCTTCCTGGGATCAGGCCCCTGACCCTCTGTTCATACTCCTTGTGTGCCTAATATGGGGACACATCCCTCACCCCCTTTCCTCCTGCTCTCCTACACCTCTACCTCCCCTCCCTGACCTGCCTCCTCCTCTCCCTCTTTCCATACCTCTACCTCTCCTCCTCTCCTCCTCCGGTGTTCCCTTCTCTCTCCTCACTCTCCTCCTCTCCTTCTTCGTTCCTCCTCTCTCTCTCCTCCTGTCCTCTTTCTCCTCACTCTCCTCCACCTCTCCTCTACCCTCCTGGAAATTATAAACTTAATATAATAATAAAACAATATAATACATATGTGTATGTGTATGAGGTAAAAGAAAATATGTGTGTATTATGAGTATAATAGTAGGAGCATTGGGAAGGGTGTAGATGTGCTGTGGTCTATCGCTATATATAGGTATGTATAGGTATCACATATATAGCTTTGAGCATACGAGTTGTTGCTAACGCTTGCGGGCTCGCGCAGCAAGGCTGCAAGAACTGCGTCCCTCGCAAAGCGAGGGGCCGCATTTGTGGTGGTGAAGGCTCCAACGTCGGCTGTATTGTTTGTCCGCTAATGCGGACCCTCGCTAAGCAAGGGGCCGCATTTGCGGAGGTGTAGGCTCAAAGGCGCCTCACACGCGGTTAACACACACACGCACGACTTCGGAAAAGAAAAAACTGCATCCCACATGCACGACTTAGAAAAAAAACAACTGCGTCCCTCACAAAAAAATACGGCCGCGAAACAACCCATTCCCAACACGCAAAAAACGGCCAAAATCGGTGCTCATAAAAACATCAGAAACACAATAAATAAACACAACAAACACATAAAAAGCTTACTTACAGCAAGGAGGGGCATCCAGCACCTCGAAAAGTTAATTTCCACATCCATTTAAGTATAAAAAAAAGAGTTTAAAGTGCCGAAAATCACCTAAGCGAGAGAAAAAATGTCCGCCGAACAAAACGAAAACGAGGCTACAGACGCAACAATACTACAGTGACTTGCAAAAATTAAACACATACTATGCGGCACGTACCACACTGATATTAACCACCATTTTGAAAATTACTACGCATAAAATGGGGGATGGAACGCAAATTGTAAGCTGGAACTCAAATAGCGCATGCGTATTGCGTTCTAACGGTCTGAGGCACTTGAAAGTTTATAAATACTGCCTACTTTCCAGAAAATTCTACATTTCTACTTAGGTGATGAACGGAGTGACAGGATAGTTAACTGCTGCTGTTACTTGAGAAGATAATTATTTCCTAATTTCCTACTTTACACTGTGCAAATTACAACTGAGAGGTAAGCTATAATATATTACATTTTATTATTAAGACAGGAAAAAAAACAACAACTTTAACTATGAAAATGTGATTCATCTATAGTGACATGCGACACGCACATTTATGTGCATAGTCCCTACAACAAACTAATCTTAACCCAAACTAATTAAACAAGTATATTTAAATGACATAAAAAAAAAAACAACGTTAACTATGAAAATGTGATTCATGTATAGTGACATGTGACATGCACATTTATTTGTATCATGTATAGTGACATGTCACACATACATTTATATGTATAGGCCCTAAAACGAACTAATGTTAACGGAAACTAATTAAACAAGTCTATTTACATGACATTAATTTACTGCAACTCACAGGAAAAAATAATATGACACTATATGTAACCTAAAGTTGAATCTTTGCCCTTTTTTTCACTATTCAAACAGACTCTGCATCAACAGCGTCACTCAAGAATTTGCACCGTGCACTGTCCAAGAGAATCCCTTTTAAACAACACAAAGAAAGAAGAAGAGGTAAGATAGAAAAATACATTACATGCTGAAAAAGACCATGCTTTGCTAAATCAAAAAGAAGCAATATACAATTAACCATTTCACTTTCTTTTTCAAACAGACACTACAAGAAGACTGGCAAATTAAGATTGGCAGGAGGGGACCCTCTGTAATTCGGACAAGAACAACACTTCAATCAAGGTATAGTATAACAAGTAGAAAAAATAAAGGAACTATATATGTTTAATGGCCGCCAATATAACAATTTCAAGTAAAATAATAAAAAAATACATTTAAATTGAATAAAGAACAAAACACAGTTCAACAAACTTCACAAAGACCTATACAATTTAGGAAGACAGACAGTTTCACAGAAGCCAAAGAAATAAAGAGGTAGCCACAAAACAGTATAGAATCTGAAACATTCGCAACATACATAAAACAAAACTATTCCTCCTCTTTACTGTAAAATAACCTCCAACCATCACCCACAAGCCAAATGCAGCAACCAAAAAGTGGTGAACACAAAACAGGATAAATAAAAAGCACAACATGATATAGAAAAGGCAATTAACATTAATGTGTACTGTCCAACATGATTGAATACTGATAAAGAACACTAATTGAACAAATAAAGTAGGCAGAATATGGTGGACACAAAACAGGATTGTACCAAAAATCACAGAAACAGATAGAAAAGTTAAATAATATTATTCTTTACTGTTTAAGAACCTATAAGCCTTACAGAGAAGCCTAAATAAGCATCCCAAAAGTGGTGGACAAAAAACAGGATAATGCTAAAAACATTGCCATTATATTCAAAAGAAGAAAAACATTAATAATTACAGTAAAAAAAAAAAGGATAACTGGAATATACAAATACAATTAAAACAGCACAAAAAACAGCATAGCAGAAAAATTCACCATAACAGATACAATAGAACAAAACAATGAAATATGCTATTCATTACAAATACATTCAAATCAAATAACATTTAAATTGATTTTTTACAACAGACATTGCGTGAAGAGCATCGGATGAAGACTCTCGACAGCAGACCAACAAAGATTCTGCTTGAAATCACACTTCAACCAAGGTACAGTGTAACAAGTAAAAAAAGAGAAAACTAAATAAACATGTTTCCTCTGCATCCATGTCAACATAAAAAAAAAAAAAAAACAATAACATAATTATAACCTTTACCAAAATATTAGTGACACATTTGTCATTTACCTATTATTTGTCTTTTAAGGACAACAATGTTTAACATTAAACCCAAACTTCAATCTACAAAAAAAATAGAAAACAGCATAGTCCACAAAAGTGTCAAAACACACACTGCATAAAATGTATTACCAGTCGTAATGTACAATATAAAGCATAAAACCTAAACACACACATAAAATAGAATACTACAACAAATAGTACTAACACCCCAAGAAAAAAAAAAAACACTAAACACCTACTATATGTAGAAGAAGGTATAGTGTCAGTTCCTTGAGTGTGCTATTTATGTAAGGCAAAAATTACAACCTACGACAAAAAGTCAGACCAAAAAAATAAAAAACACTTATTTATCAATACAAAGAAAGTACCGCTACAATGAACTACAAGCACATATAAACAAACTGTTCATAATAAAAAATGTAAAAAACTTAACATCTCAAACAAAACTAATTATACATTATTTTCTTTTACAGAATAACATGGCTACTAACAAGAGCAAACAAGAAAAGAAAAGACGTCAAACTAGAGAACGACAAGAGAGATGGGCCAACCAGACACCAGAGGAGAAAGAAATTCAACAAGAAACAGAACGCAAAAGACTTGCAAGCAAAAGACTATCAGCTGCAAAAATTAAAGATACGCCAAAAAAAACTACTAAGCAAAAATAGCATTTAGAACCTGTTCCTCAAACATCAGATGACATTTTACCTGAAAAAAAAAGAGATACCAAAAAAAGCCACCAAAAAAACAAAGCATTTAGAACCTCTTCCTGAAACATTACATGACATATTACCTAAACCAATAAAAGATATACCAAAAAAAGCCGCCAAAAAAACAAAGCATTTAGAACCTGTTCCTGAAACATCACATGACATTTCACCTGATAATTCTGAAAATGAGACTGATATATGCTTTGCAATTGTCCTTTACTCAAGTCTTTAGCAGTAGTGGTTCATAATTGTGGGGACATGAATACTCAATGTCAGTTTTGTGAGGCTTATTATTTTAAACAGGAGAGACCCAGAGATGGCCAATTTATTAGTTGCTGTCAAAAAGGCAAGTTCAAACTTCCAGAAAGAAAAGAATTTCCAATCCATTTACAAAACATTATGACTAAACCTACTTTTCCAAACTACAAACATTTTAAGACAAACATAAGATCCTACAATAGTGCCATATCCTTTGCATCTATGGGAGCAACATTAGCTGCTAATGTACCAGGACATGGTCCTTATTGTTTTAAAGTCCAAGGCCAAATTTATCATCGTACTTCCCATTTACATCCAGAGGAAGGAGAGCAAAGTAAATACGCTCAACTATATGTCCTAGATACAATGGAAGCTGTTGACCAATGTATGCAGCTGGAAGAAAATAAAAAATGCTTACCCAGTGTTTTTATAGAGCTAGATAACATTATGGCCAATAACCCCTACACTAAAGCTTATAAAAAATTGGCAGAAGTAGAAAATGAACAACAACTTCATGCCCAAAGACGTCAATTACCAATGCGAAAGGTCAATATGGTGCTTAAAAGAGACAGACATACTGATAAACGTTGTTATAACTTGCCAACATCAAATGAGGTTGCAATGGTGTTTCAAAATGATGAAGGAGAACCACCATTTCAAAGAGACATTAGAATATACTCCAAAAATGAGGAGCAACCATTCATTAATATGAGTATCTTAAGTCCAAATTTAGATCCAATGACATATCCCAGTTTTTTCCCAAACAGGGAGGCAGGTGGACAACCAAAATTAACACTTCACAGTTACCCAAATGCTAAAGCCAGAATCATAAATAATGTTTCTATGCTTGAATTTAAAGTAGCTCAAATTGCCATTCGAAATACATTTAATCCAATTTTATGTGGTGGAAAACTAACACAACAATGGATTATTGATTCCTATTTGCAAGTCGAGGCCAATAATTTAAACTTTATAAAATATCAATAAGATAAACTATGTGTAGAACAATATTCTGGACTAATGGACTATGTTGCTGAGGTGGCTACAAGCAGAGACATAACAGCTGGCAAAGCCATAATTTTACCATCTTCCTTTCAAGGAACTCCTCGAAATATGAGAGAAAGATACAATGATGCTATGGCTATTGTCACCAAATTTGGCAAACCCGATTTATTTCTTACATTTACATGTAATCCCCAATGGCCAGAAATTACACAAAATTTACTTCTTGGCCAAAGTACTTCTGATAGACCAGATTTAGTAGCCAGAGTTTTTAAGATCAAATTAAATGAATTAATACGTGACATCACTATAAGTCACTTATTTGGCAAATGTCTAGCTTATGTATATACCATTGAATTTAAAAAAATAGGCCTTCCAAATGCACATCTTCTCATAATACTTCAAGAAAAAGATAAATTAGATACTGCTGACAAAGTGGATGCAGTCATTGTTGCTGAACTACCAGATCCAGAACTATATGGTAGACTATATGAGATTGTTACTCATCGCATTATTCATGGACCCTATGGTGAGCTTAATCCACAATCACCATGTATGGAAAATAATAAATGGTCCAAAGATTTTCCAAAATATTATAGAGACAAAACCTATGCCAATTGTGATGGCTATCCACTTTATAAAAGAAGAGAAGGATCGTGGTAAAAAAGTTGACAATAGATATGTAGTACCCTACAATCCACATTTACTCATGAAGTATAACGCACACATTAATGTAGAAAGCCTGCACTTCCATCAAATCCATTAAATATGTGTACAAATATATTTACAAAGGCTATGATGCAGCTACTGTAGTCATCAAAAGTGCAGACAACCCTGAAAGCAGTGAGTTAGTACATGATGAACTTGCATCTCATGTAGATGCTCGCTATATAAGTGCACCAGAAGCTATGTGGCGCCTTTTAAAGTTTGAAATGCATGATAGATCACATGCAGTATATAGATTAGCAGTACATTTGCCACAAAGAGATTTAGTGTATTTCCATGCTGGAAAGGAAAGTAATGCATTGGCCCAAAGTGAACATCGTCACACTACACTAACTGCATGGTTTGAATTAAATTCCACAGATTCAGAAGCAACACAATTCTTATAAATTGAAATTCCATATCACTATGTTTTTGTGAATGAATTATGGAGACCTAGAAAAAGCAGAGGAAATAAAATAATCCCAAGAATTTACACAGTCAGTCCAAGAGATCTTGAACATTTTTGCTTACGAATATTACTTTTAAATGTTCCTGGAACACAAAGTTTTGAACACTCAAGAACTGTTAATGACATAGTATATGAATCCTTCTATTTAGCTGCAAGACATAGAAACTTACTAGCTGATGATACAGAATGGGAAAGATGTTTAGAAGAAGCAGCACTATGTCAAATGCCACGGCAGATGAGAGAACAATTTGCATTTATTTGTATCTTCTCAAATGCTCCAAATGCATTAGCTTTGTGGAAGACATTTAAAAGTAATATTGACTTATGACCAATTCTGTACAACCCATGACCTGCCGGTCACAGAATTTTATAATTACTTGAAAATTAGGAGCTGGGTCAGTAAGAGATTAAGAGACCATGGGCATCCTATGGCCTCCTGGATGTCAGTTATATGCAAAAACGTACCCCTTACTCAAGGGGTGCTGGGCTCACTGTATGATACCTTTCTTAATTCCTCTGGTGACCAAAAACCCAGATATTTTGCACAGTGGGAGAGGGATCTTGGAGTAGAGTGGGACTGGGCTAAATGGACAGAATCCTGCTCCAATCTCTCTAGAGGTTCTCTTAATTCGGCTTTATTAGAGACGTCCATTAAGGTCTTGCATAGAGTATACTGTACGCCCGACAAACTTCAGAAATTTAAGCCATCTGAAAGCAATAAATGTTTTAGGGGATGCCAAGACATAGGGGATCATCTTCATACATGGTGGTCATGTTCATTCGCCCAGAAAATATGGGGACAACTAGCCCAGTTAGCCTCCACACTTTTCCACAAGGTAGTTACGCCCTCGATGGAGTCTTGTCTATTGGGGATTCATGTAACTGATCTATCTCAAACTCAGAATAAATTGTACCAATTATTGGCGTTAGCTACTAAGACACACATAGCTAGTAATTGGAAGAAAGAGACTCTCAATTTTGAAGAGGTAATTAGAAAGATCAATTACCTACTTATTAATGAGCGATTAACTTATATTATTCTGGACAACATCTCTCAATTCCAGGCAATTTGGGATCACTGGTTAGCATCCTCATTTAGTATCCCTTTAGTATAATAGTATAGTACTACATAATATAATACAATACCTAAACTTTGACGAAGGAGATCTGTTGGAGGAGCCGGAAGCGGGGGGGAGGCGGAAATCTCTCAGCTGTACGATGGAGGTGAAGGTGAGCTGTACTGGGGTGTCGTTAACGAGGTATGTGTTGAACATTCTTAGGGGCTGCTACTTTTGATTTGCCATACACTCTATGCTAGGGTAACAGTATACTGGTTTAGCTAGCTAATATACTAGTTATTTAGTTCTCTATTTAATTTGTGCTCATTAGATGTTTTGTCTTGTGTTTTTTTTCCTCTCTCTCTCTTCATGATCTTGTTATTTTTACTATTTTCTTTTATTTCAGTTATATGGTTTAAATTGAAATGTTAACTATGACTCATGAAACTTTAATAACTAAAAAAGGAAAAATAGAAGGTTTAGTCGGTTCATGATGGGAAAATGTTATATTGTGAATCTTTGCATATATTAAACTGACTAAATACAGTTGTGTATAATGTTTTATTGTTACTTGCCTTCTAATAAAAGATTAAATTCTAAAAAAAAAAAAATTAATATGGCTGAAGACTTTATGCAACGATACAATGAACCTATTGCACACTTAAAAGCGTTAATGGAAATGCAAGAAATATTTTTAACTCATTGATTAAGTTGTGCAAGTTTTAATTTGCCTGATCCAGGTCTTATAGATGACATAAACTTTGAAGACTATGACATTCAACTACAAGTAGAAAGAACAGAAGAAAGACTTGCAACTTTAAATATGTTACAATTGCAAGCATTTAATGCCATTAAAAATGCAATAGATGATGACATGGTAACAGAGCGTTATTTCTATCTTGATGGACCTGGCGGATCAGGAAAAACGTATCTATATAATTTATTAATGAGTTCTGTACGAGCACAAGGTCAAATAGCACTGCCGTTTGCCACTTTTGTTAGAAGTTGGAAGAACTGTACATAGTGGCTTTAAACTGCCAGTGCCTATTTTAGAAACCTCTGTGTCAGATATTCGCATGACATCATTACAAGCAAAAAATTGAAAAAAAGTAAATAAATTATAATAGATGAGGCCACAATGATGTCATGCTATGCCCTCCAACGTATTGACCGTTTGCTTCATGAAGTCATGGATAATACTTTTCCATTTGGTGGAAAGGTAATGTTGTTAGGTGGCGATTTTAGACAAACATTACCTGTCGTTGTACATGGAAATCGAACTGACATTATCGAAACCTGTATAAAGTCGAGCACACTATGGAAACATTTTACCCATCTTCAACTGCAACAAAACATGAGATCAGAAGGCAAAACTGATTTCAATGATTGACTTATTAAAATTGGAGAAGGCAGAACAGAAAAAATACTACATTTACCTGACGACACTGTGAAGATCCCACATCATATGATTTTTCACCAAGATATTATATCGGCTATATTTGAAGGTAGCATAAATAACCAGGAATATTCAGAGCTTGCAAACCAAGTCATACTAACATGTAAAAATAAGGATGAATTAATCCTCAATAATGAAATCTTTAAAAAAAAAATATGCACCACAAAGAAATTATCACAGTGCTGATTCTGTTCTTGCTGATGACAATGAAAGTCAGGCAAACTTTTCCGCTGAATTCATAAACTCACTAACTCCTTCTGGAATGCCACCACATATTTTGCAGCTAAAGAAACGTGCAATTGTCATGTTACTGCGAAATATGAACCCCAAAAAAGGCCTATGCAATGGAACAAGATTAATTGTTCAACAATTAAAGGACCATTTCATAGATTCTGAAATTTTAACTGGTACCCATAAAGGAGAGAGAGTTTTCATACCAAGAATAGATTTAGCACCAAGTGAAAGTAGTCTCCCTTTTATACTTCAAAGAAGACAATTTCCCATCATTATGGCATTTGCCATGACCATTAATAAATCACAAGGACTAATGTTCAAATCTGTGGGTATTTTCTTACAAGAACCAGTATTTGCACATGGCCAATTGCACGTTGCGTTATCACGGTGCAAAAATCCACAAGCTATTAAAGTTTACATTGAAAAGAATGAAAGTCAAGGTGATTTATTAGAAGATGGACGTATTGTTACTAAAAACATTGTCTACTATGAAGTACTTTAACTTTTCATTAAATAAATAAAAGCCATGCAAAACAAATTTAAAAGCAAATGCAAAAATATAAAAAAAACACAATATAACCACCACATTTTTGAAACAAATACACATAAATGTCCATTCCCATCAAAAGGTCATTATTAAGCAACAGAAATTACATTTACAAAAATAATATTTTCCTGTTAAACTACATTAAATTGTTAAACACATACAGTACAGTGCTTACACGGCGTGCAACAAGTTTAAGTTCGTGCGTTCTCTTTTTAAAGAACCACTTTTCCAGAGACCAAACTATATGTGCGATTTAAAACAATTACTATAGCAACAAACAAAGGTCAACCATTGAAAAATACAAATCAATAAACAATTCAGTCATAATCAATGGAAGTACTGTTTATGGATGATTAGCCTCATGAAACACTTGCCATGCATTATTTTTTCTAAAATGTTAATTAACTATGTTACTGTTTCTAATGTTACAAGTTTTAAAACATTTTTTTCAAGTTCCTTAGTTAGACAGATAAGAAAGTTTAAGTTTGAAAAATATACTTTCAAGTTCTTTACTTAGACATATTACAAAGGTCATGTTACGAGCTCAACCACGTTTTAAGTCACAATGTAAATATTACAAAGTTCATGTTAAGAGGTCAACAACGTTTTAAATCAGAGCAACGAACAAAGGTTAACCATTGAAAAATACAAATCAATAAAAAATTCACTCATAATTAATGGAAGTACTGTTTATAGATGATTAGCCTCAGAAAACACTTGCCTTGCATTATTTTCACAAATGATGTTAAAATGTTAATTAATTATGTTACTGTTTCTAATGTTACAAGTTTGAAAAAAAAAATTCAAGTTCCTTACTTAGACAGATAAGAAAGTTCAAGTTTCAAAAAATATACTTTAAGTTCCTTACTTAGACATATTACAAAGTTCATATTAAGAGGTCAACCACGTTTAAAATCAGAGCAACAAACAAAGGTCAACCATTGAAAAATACAAATCAATAAACAATTCACTCATAATTAATGGAAGTACTGTTTGTGGATGATAAGCCTCACAAAACACTTGCCTTGCATTATTTTCACTAATTATGTTAAAATGTTAATTAACTATGTTACTGTTTCTAATGTTACAAGTTTAAAAAAAAAGTTTTTCAAGTTCCTTAGTTAGACAGATAAGAAAGTTCAAGTTTTAAAAAAAAATACTTACAAGTTCTTTACTTAGACATATTACAAAGTTCATGTTAAGAGCTCAACCACGTTTTAAGTCACAATGTAAATGTTGTCTTTTATGTTAAAGATTAATCCAGGGAGTAATCTGATTGCCAGTTAATGGGGTCAGGAAGGAATTAATTTTTTTCATGCACTTAAATGAAACTGCATTAAAACAATAGAATCAGATAAAAAACAATATTTTATTATTATTATTATTATTTTATTTTTTATTAACCCTTATTTGACATAGTGAATTTTGGAATATTAATAGAGTGGCTGAAGAATTACATTAGACTGGCTGGTTTCCATATTTTCTAACTAGCAGGAAGCGGAGGGTTTCTTTAGATGTATACTCCTGTAAACTCATGAATATGTCATGTGGAGTTTCATCTACAGTACTGTTTGCTGTATACTTGCTTCTACTGGGATAGATCATCAGAAGACATGCCCTCAAGTAGAACTGTTTTGACATACAACTTTACCTGTTCTTCAACCTAGATACAGAACATCCAACATTTGCTCCAGATGTTTAGAAGTGCTCCAAGATTGGAAAAGTAGGAAATGGATGAGGCTGAACTAAAAAAAGACAGAGATAATTCTGGTGGGTCTGCAGATTCCTTGGGTCAAATAGGAGTGGGCCTTCAGCTTGGGGACTTGCAGCTGTTAACATTTTAACAAGTGTAAAACCATGGGGTTTTTCTACATTGTGGTCTGCCACAAAAACATCAACAGACTTATTAAATTGCGATTCAGCAAATTTAAAAGGGCTCTAATTAAGCTCATAGCATATTTTTTTACAGAAGTTTTTAGTTAGTGAAGACCTTACTTTTGGATAGAAGTTCACTAACTAAAACCTTCTGTAAAAAAAATATGCTGTGTGCATAAATAGAGTAAAGAGCCACATTGCTTACAGTTGGCACAGAATGATGCCTGTCATTTGTGCCCTAATTTGTCTCCCTGTTACAGACCACATATATTTCAAGGTTAATCTGCTCACATACAAAGTTCTACACAATTAAGTTTACAGTTACTACCTATGTTCCAACTCGTGCTCTGAGATTTGCATTGGAAACAATTTATTATTATTATTATTATTATATTTTATTTGTATTGCGCCAACATATTCCATAGCGCTGAACAGTGGAAATACAAGTTTAACAAATTAAAAAGTTGAAGGGCCCTGTTTTGAGCTTAGAATCTTAGCAGAAAGTGCTTTATCCCAAAGCACTTGTGAGGAATTGACTCTGCTGGGTTTTGAACCCTGGTCCCCAGGCTGCTATACCTCTTCCCTACCACTGCACCAGCCTGCCTTTTGTGAATTCCATTGAGACCTTATAAGCTTGACTCTGCTAGCAATAGTATCAGTACCTAAGTCTCTTCAGCTGTGTCTGGTCAGGTGTCTGGTCCTTGGCCTATATAAGGCACTTCCTGTCTCTGTATCCTTGCCAGATTATTGTTGGCTCCTGATCCCTTCAATAAAAGCTTGTTCCTGTTTAACCTACAAGTTGCTGAACCGGATTATTGCTGACCTTGGCTACTGGTCTCCACAACTTTGTGATTCCTATATCATTACAGAATAATCTGGCCGCTTTCATGGAGACCGCCGGGACAGATTCTGCATTGGCCCAGCAGGTTGCTTTTACTGCAAGAACTGTGCAGACCCAGGCACAGACCATCCAAGTGCTGCAGGTAGCTGAACTGCAAAATAAATTTCAGTCAATGCACAGTGAGTACACCAGCTACAGGGCACGTGATGTTTCACCTGCACAAGATGCCCGCTTGCCCCTGCCAGAAAAGTTTGGAGGAGATCGCAAAAAATGTAGGGGTTTCCTAAATCAATGCCGTTTGCACTTCATGATGTTACCTCACCAATTTCCATCTGAAAGAGAGAAGGTGGGATTTATTTCACTATTCAAAGATGAAGCCCTGGCTTGGGGCTCCCCTCTTCTGGAACAGGACAGTCCAGTCTTAGGTAATCTAAATGACTTTCTTGAGGCCATGTGCCTAGTTTTTGATGACCCCAATCGATGTGCTACAGCAGAAGCCACTCTACTTCATTTGCATCAAGGGAGGCGCTCCGTGGCTGAATATGCTGCTGAATTCAGACAGTGGGTTGCTGATACTACCTGGAACCAATCAGCTCAGAGGTTCCACTTCAGAAAAGGTCTCTCAGAAGCTATAAAAGATGAGCTAGCTCGTCTTGATCTTCCTGCTGACTTTGATGCATTCGTGCGTTTGGCTATCCGTATCGATCGGAGACTTTCTGAAAGAAGATTAGAAAGACAGGGCTCTTTTAGACCAAGTACTACTCCTATTTCCTATTCAAGAATTTCTACTCCAACCCCACAAACACCTTCAGACCCTGAGCCTGAGGCTATGCAGGTAAATCTAATAAGAGGGCCATTATCCAATGAAGAAAAACAGTGGCGACGCACTCACAATTTAGGCCATCAATTGCCCTAGCAAATCCAAAAGAACAATAGCTATAGCTGAGGGCGCACAGATTCGACACCAATCCCAGATTGCAGATCAACTGGATTCTGTCACACAACCCTTGTTTTCTCTGGCTCATGGTGAAGAGGGTATGTTGACTCAACATCCTCATTTTGTGGTGCCTATCACGTTGCAATGTGGTGATCATAAAATTTCAACTACAGCTATGATAGATTCTGGAGCAGGTGGAAACTTTATGGACATTAAATTTGCAGCAGGAAATGGAATTCAGTCTATCCCTAATTCTTCACCTGTGTTAATGGAGACAGTGGACGGTTCTCCACTTACATCGGGCCCGGTTACACATGAGACTGTGCCCTTAAAGTTGACTCTGGAAGTGAATCACCATGAGACTATATCTTTCCACCTAATTTCCTCAACACAGTTTTCCAGTGATTTTGAGGGGAACCTTGGCTTGCTCTGCATAACCCACAGATTGATTGGAAGATCAGAACTTTGTCCTTTCCTTCAGAACACTGCTTAATGAATTGTCAACCCACTAAGGTAACACCTGTTGCCACAACAATTAAAGTAATGGTTGCTACAAACTTGACTAAGCTTCCTCTACAATATCGGGATTTTGCAGATGTCTGTGATAAGAAGAATGCTGATCAGCTTCAACCCCACAGGCCTTATGATTGCCCAATAGAGCTGTGGCCTGGGGCTGCTATCCCATTTGGCCGTATATATTCCCTTTCTGAGCCTGAATTGAAAGCTCTTCATGAATACCTACAAGAAAATCTTGCCAAAGGTTTTATTCAACCATCTACTTCCCCAGCAGGAGCTCCTATATTCTTTGTAGAGAAGAAAGATGGCAGCCTACGGCCATGCGTTGATTACATTGACATTAATAACATCACTGTTAAAAACCGCTACCCCTTGCCTCTCATTCCTGAACTTTTGGAGAGACTTCGCTCAGCTAAAATATTTACAAAGCTTGATCTTTGGGGGGCATATAATCTGGTTCGCATAATTATTTTGGCTTGATACTTACCTTTGATGAATGGAAAACAGCTTTCAGAACCAGGTACGGGCATTACGAATATCTAGTAATGCCATTCGGTCTTTGGAATGCCCCTGCTACTTTCCAGCATCTTATCAATGATGTACTACGAGATCTCCTGGATCAGTTTGTTGTGGCATATTTGGATGATATCCTAATATTCTCTGATAGTCTTGAAAACCACAGAAAACAGGTCTATATAGTTCTGGAGCGCCTTCGTACACACCACCTATACATTAAACTAGAAAAATGTGAGTTTGAACAAACAGAAATTCAATTCTTGGGGTATGTCAAAATCCTAAAGGTTTAACTATGGACGCAAGTAAAATTAAAGCTGTGCTGGACTGGCCCATCCCCAAGAATGAAAAAGATGTCCAGAGATTTGTGGGGTTTGCCAATTTTTACAGGCGTTTCATTAAGAATTTCTCTGCCGTTATTACACCGATCACTGAACTCACACGTAAGGGGACTCCTTTTCAGTGGTCCGATAAGGCTGATACTGCATTTTCCCAATTAAAGACTCTGTTTACATCTGCCCCCGTCCTGGTACATCCTCAGCCAGAATTACCATTTATTGTGGAAGTTGATGCTTCTGATTCAGCTGTTGGTGCTATACTGTCTCAAAGGACTGGACCTAAGATGCTGTTACATCCGTGTGCCTTCTATTCCCGCCAGATGGTGCCAGCAGAAAGAAACTATGACATGGGGAATAAAGAACTATTGGCTATAAAAGCTGCCTTCACAGAATGGAGACATCTCTTGGAGGGAGCTACCCATCCAATTACTGTCCTCACAGATCACAAAAATCTGGAATGTATTCGATCAGCTAAGAGACTGTCAGCCAGACAAGCACGCTGGTCCCTATTCTTCTCAAGTTTTAATTGTTTGGTTACGTACCGTCCTGGCTCCAAGAATGGTAAGGCGGATGCCTTGTCTAGAATAGCTGACCCCCTCCATGCTGCCGTAACCAAGACCACCATCTTGCTGGAGGATATATTTATAGGAGTTGCTTTTCCTTCTGATCTGATGTCTCGCATTAAAAAGGGCTACGCTGAAGACCCAGTTCTTCGTGATCCTCCTCGTGATCTCCATATGACGATGCTTAATGGGTTTTGGATTTTTCAACGACGTCTGTTTGCTCCGGAGTCAGTGCGACTGGACCTTTTACGTCTCTACCATGACTCAAAACCAGCAGGTCATCCAGGAATCCGAAAGACGCAAGACCTACTTGCCCGATCCTTTTGGTGGCCGAAGTATCATGAGGATGTTAAGAAGTATGTGTCCTCTTGTGATGTGTGTGCCAGACATAAGACTCCTCGCTCATCCCCTGTTGGCTTGCTTCAGCCTCTTCCGATTCCTCATCGTCCCTGGGGATCTATATCCATGGACTTTATTGTGGATCTACCTCCCTCTAAGGAACACACTACCATTCTTGTTGTTGTTGGCAGGTTAACTAAGATGGGTCATTTCATACCAGCTCGTGGTCTCCCTTCAGCTAAACAGACGGCTGACCTGGTTATTCGGGAAATGTTTCGCTTGCATGGAGTGCCTGATGAAGTAGTTTCTGACAGGGGAGTGCAGTTTACGTCTCGTTTTTGGAAACATTTTTGTTCTAATCTAGGTATTAATGTAAATCTGTCGTCAGCTTTTCATCCGCAAAGTAATGGACAGACTGAGCGAACCAACCAGACTTTGGAGCAATATTTGCGGTGCTATATTAGTTACCTGCAGGATGACTAGCTGGATTTTCTACCCACGGCGGAGTTTGCCTATAACAATGCCCAACACTGCTCCACTTCTTTGAGCCCATTTTTTTGCCAACTATGGTTACCATCCGACCTTTCTAGTCAGTCTCCCAATTACTACTTCCATTCCTGCTGTCACTGACCGGCTAACCGCCTTACGTGATTTCCAAGCACTGTTGAAAGAGACTCTTTTGGAGGCTCAGGAATGTTACAAAAGAGCTGCTGGGACCTTTTGAGATCATTGCTCAGATCAATGCTGTCACCTTCCGCTTGCAACTCCCGAATTTCATGAAAATACATCCAGTGTTTCACGTTGCACTGCTTAAACATGTTCATGAAAATACTTTCCCTGGCCGAGCCCTGCCTGCCCCACCTCCAGTCCTCGTGGATGGTGAGGATGAATACGAAGTGGACAAAATTCTTGACTCCCGGATCTTCCGTAACAAACTTCAGTATCTGGTTCGCTGGAAAGGCTATGGTGAGGAGGAGAGTTCGTGGGAACCAGTGGACAATATTCACGCTCCTGATCTACTTTAGTCTTTTCATGTGCAGTACCCTGCTAAACCAGGTAATAGGGCATCCAGAGGCTGCACCTATAGAGGCGGGGGTAATGTGAGGAATTGACTCTGCTGGGTTTTGAACCCTGGTCCCCAGGCTGCTATACCTCTTCCCTACCACTGCGCCAGCCTGCCTTTTGTGAATTCCATTGAGACCTTATAAGCTTGACTCTGCTAGCAATAGTATCAGTACCTAAGTCTCTTCAGCTGTGTCTGGTCAGGTGTCTGGTCCTTGGCCTATATAAGGCACTTCCTGTCTCTGTATCCTTGCCAGATTATTGTTAATTCCTGATCCCTTCAATAAAAGCTTGTTCCTGTTTAACCTACAAGTTGCTGAACCGGATTATTGCTGACCTTGGCTACTGGTCTCCACAACTTTGTGATTCCTATATCATTACAGCACCCTACAAGACTGGAAACTCGCTACTTACAATCTAAAGTGAATTAAAGGGCAGAGAACTGGAGAAGGGTAACAAATAAGAGGGAGAGGGGAGGGATCTCATGTGAAAGACTAGTATGCTTGCTGACCCCTAGTGTTGAGATGATATATCTGCAAGTAGGAAGTCAGGTGTTTTCCATGGCTCTATAAATTTAATCTGAATTGGTTTGGACGTGTAAGGGGGAGGGAGGGCAGTATTCTGGTGTACATGCAGCTCTGAGAATCTCACAGATGTAGCAGGCCTTGAAGCAGAGTGAATTTGCACTTAAATAAATAGAAATCATGGATTGGGGGACATACAGTACAGGAAGATAGGGGAGTTAGAGAGGAATGGGAGAGAGACCTTGGAATGAAGGTATGTGAGGAGGGGGAGGAGAGTTGAGGTAATTTTGCCAGCCTTAAATTGGGAAAGGATGGGGGAAGGTGGAGACAGCCAAGCAGGGTATAGGAAACAGTTAGAAATTGAAAACAAACAGTTATAAATATTTCTATCTGCCAAGATATAATAACATGCATACAGTAGTGATATTAATAAATATATTGGCTCCAGGGAAGGCGACATTTCCATAGTCTCCTCCATGCCTGCTGAGGTGGTGTGCATGCAGCTCTGAGAATCTCACAGATGTAGTAGGCCTTGAAGCAGAGTGAATATGCACTGCTCAGGTGGTGTGCAAGCAGCTCTGAGCATCTCACAGATGTAGTAGGCCTTGAAGCAGAGTGAATTTGCACTTCTGAGGTGGTGTGCATGCAGCTCTGAGCATCTCACAGATGTAGAAGGCCTTGAAGCAGAGTGAATTTGCATTGAAAGAAATAGAAATCATGGATTGGGGGACATACAGTACTGGAAGATAGGGGAGTTAGAGAGGACAACAGAATCTCTTCAAATATCTGAGTCCTGATCTTTTAAGTATGCAGTAGCAAGATTCTGGTACCATCTTCAGTCAGAGACCCCCCTGTTTGGTACATTCTCAAAAAAGAGACTGAAGGCCATTCTCTTCACTTAAGCCTTCCAATAAGTTACAACTCTCTTTATTATTATTATTTATTTTCTCTGCTAAGCACATTGAGTCCTTTCTGAGAGCAAAGCACTAAGTAAATGTATTATAATTATTATTATTAGCTCTAAAGTACTAATATGTTATGCAGTGTAACATAGAATTGGAAAAATAAATTATATCCAGATATAATTTGAGACATAACAATAAAATAACAAATACTTATACCAAAGGGAAGAGGTCCCTGCTCCATTGGCTTGACTTTGACTACACTTTGTATTTTGGCTTGATACTTACCTTTTACTTGAATTAACCCTGGACTTTTGTTTTCTACGGGACTTTGCCTCAACTCAGCTAGCCCTGAACCTTTGTACTATATTGCTAAACTGTGTTGTGTTTGGTCTGTTCCTGACTTCTAGCCTGTTAATGGACTTTTCTATCTCCTGGTGTCAGCTGCTACCACACAGGTCAGTCTATTTCTTGCCACTGTGCTCAGGGTTCTCTTACTTTTCTTAGTATAGCCTTACAGAGAGAGAGAGATACATGGGAGAGAGAAGAGGAAGAGAAGATGAGCAGAGAGATCCTGATGGAATATGTCCTGAGGGGTCCTGATGGAATACATCCAAGGGTACTGAGGGAACTGGGTTCTGTAATAGCCAAACCATTATATTGAATTTTTCAAGATTCACTCAACACAGGGTCTCTACCAGATGACTGGAGAAAAGCAGATGTGATACGTATATTTAAAAAGGGAGCAAGAGCCTCACTTCTGTAGTGGGGAAGATTTTAGAAGTGTTAATAAGGAATAATATACAATAATTTGTCTATTTGAATATAATTATAAGTAGGAGTCAACATGGATTTTAGAGGGGATAGGTCATGTCAAACAAATCTAATTAGTTTCTATGAGGAGGTTAGTAGGTTCCTGGATAAAGCAACTCAGTGGATGTATTCGTTTTGGATTTTACAACGGCTTTTGATACAGTGCCACATGGGAGACTATTGTGCAAACTAAGAAATACAGGAATTGCAGTAAAAATCTGCTCATGGATTGAGAGCTGGCTAAAAGACAGGAAGCAAAGGTTTGTTGTAAATGGAACATACTCCGATTGGACTAATGTGGTAAGTGGGGTTCCTCAGGGTTCGGTATTAGGTCCTCTCCTTTTTAACATATTTATTAATGACTTAGAGGTGGGACTGGAAAGTAGTGTCTCAATTTTTGCTGATGACACAAAGTTGTGCAAGGTAATTAAATCAGATAATGATGTACTTTCCATCTAAAGGGATTTACATAAAATTGAGGAATGGGCATCTAAATGGCAGACGAGATTTAATACAAATAAATGTAAAGTTATTGGATAGAAAGTACCCTTTCATAGTGCACACCTACTAATCCCAATTTTGTATTGTATAGACTTAAATAGTAAATAAAACGAAACTTTTAATAACTACTTTTAAAAAACGTTAAAATATTTAGACGTAGCAAAGTAGAACAGGATTTGTATAGATATTCTTCACCAGGACAGATTAATTATAAGATGCATTATTGTATTTAGTGCCATCAGAGAATGCCAATATGGCAGTAGAAGAAGCTAAAAAGTGTCAGTGCTTTAATGAATAAATAAGTGCCAGTGCTTTGTTATTAAATCTGAGTACTCAGTTTGATTTGGTGTCTTGCTTAAATTAATCAACAATTTAACAAAAGTGCCAGTGCTATCATAGATAATTAATAAATCTAAAAGTATCTGTGCTGTAGTTGATAAAACTAAAGGTATTAGTGTAGAGCCAGTTCAGTGTTTGACTCTATTAAAATGCTGTTGTTGCTTAGTTAGTTTGAATCAATATATAGTGTCAATTATATTTTTATAGGAAATTCCTAGTGCTGGATAAATCATGGATTTCTTCTTAGAAGTGAATCTTTATAATTAATATATATGATATAACGTTGTATCCATGAGATATAATGCAGCACAATTGACTTAAAGATCTCAATTCCCCAATGTTATTGCTCCTATGTTTGCTCCTATGTTTATATTAGATTCATTGAAATTGAATTCAATATATGTAATAGAAATTTGTCACAGGATATTCCATTTTTCACTGTTATAAATCTACAAACCATCATATTATTACATGGTGTTGCATTTTTTGCTATACAATGGATGTATAATACAGCACAATTTATAAAGGTATAAGAATGATTAGTTAAAAATGATAGTAATAACATTAAAAAAATTTAAAAAATGCAACACCATGTAATAATATGATGGTTTGTAGATTTATAACATTGAAAAATGGAATATCCTGTAACAAATGTCTATTACATATATTGAATTCAATTTCAATGAATCTAATATAAACCTCACCAATTCAACTAAATATAAGATAAGTCATCAATATATATATAATAGCTGCAACTTTATAGTAATAATAGTGTAAGACTTATAGAGCATTTTTTAACCACATAACTAGTTGATTTTAACTATAGACACGATCTCCATGACAACTGGAGACTAAAAAGGCCTTCGAGCAGTCATGGCGGTAACCCCTGAGG
This sequence comes from Discoglossus pictus, assembly GCA_027410445.1. NCBI lineage: Eukaryota > Metazoa > Chordata > Amphibia > Anura > Alytidae > Discoglossus > Discoglossus pictus. Next base: position 325,469,634 of record CM050164.1, on the reverse strand, counting down.
AAATTGAGAAACGTGCGTGGGGTTAGAAACAGCAACGTGAGACGCAGGTTAGTGCCGTCGTCGTGAGGCGTCCTAACCACGATCTCCATTACAAACGTGCTAGACTGGATCTCATGGACACAACGCTATAGAAATCACTAAGAGAGATATTTAGCAATCACACCCTGAGCCAGCTAGACTAAGAACAGTCTCTAATGATAAGAGTTAATTTAAACTGTACAGATATCAAGGACAAGTAAACATAGGAGCAAACATAGGAGCAATAACATTGGGAAATTGAGATCTTTAAGTAAATTGTGCTGCATTATATCTTATGGATACAACATTATATCAAATATATTAATTGTAAAGATTCACTTCTAAGAAGAAATCCATGATTTATCCAGCACTAGGAATTTCCTATAAAAATAGAATTGACACTATATAGTGATTAACTAAGCAACAACAGCATTTTAATAGAGTCAAACACTGAACTGGCTCTACACTAATACCTTTAGTTTTATCAACTACAGTACAGATACTATAAGATTTATTAATCATATATGATAGCACTGGCACTTTTGTTAAATTGTTGATTAAGTTAAGCAAGACACCAAATCAAACTGAGTACTCAGATTTAATAACAAAGCACTGGCACTTATTTATTAATTAAAGCACTGATACCTTTTAGATTCTTCTACTGCCATATTGGCATTATCTGATGGGACTAAATACAATAATGCACCTTATAATTAAATTGTCCTGGTGAAGAATATCTATACAAGTCCTGTTCTATTTTGCTGCGTCTAAATATTTGAAAGTTTTTTAAAAGTAGTTATTAAAAGTTAAGTTTTATTCAATATTTAAGTCTATACAATACAAAAATGGGATTAGTAGGTGTGCACTATGAAAGGGTACTTTCTGTCTCTATAAACTATCCAATATATGTTTCTTACCCTTTGTGGCACCCTATGAACAGTTCATTATAAAAAGTTACACATAGAGCCACCAAAATTTCTTTTTTAGTTAAGTTATGCATCTGGGAAGGAAAAATAGCCATGCAATTTATAATCTTAATGGAGCAAATCTAGGGGTATCAGATATTGAAATGGATTTGGGAGTGCTTTTGGACAACCACCTAGGTAAAAGTGCTCAAAGCCAAGCAGCAGCTGCAAAGGCAAATAAAATATTAGCATTAGCAAGGGTATAGAAGCAAGTGAAGCAAATATAATTCTGCCACTATACAAATCTCTAGTACTCACTCATTTGGAATATGGAGTACAATTTTGGGCACCACTTCATAAAAAAGACATTTTAGAGCTGGAAAAGGGCTACAAAACTAATAAGGGGAATAGAGGGGCTAAGTTATGAAGAAAGACTAACCAAATTAAACTTATTTACTCTAGAAAAAAGGCGTCTAAGAGGAAATATGATTACCTTATATAAATACATCCAGGGTCAGTATAAAGGTTTGTCAAGGGAGCTTTTTGTGCCTAGAGGTTTCAAACTGACAAAAGGACATCCCTTGAGGTTAGAAGTAAAAAGATTCCACCTTAAAGAAAAGGGTTCTTCACAGTAAGGGTGGGTAATCTGTAGAATTCTATACCAGAGGAGGTGGTGACAGCAGATTCGATAGATAACTTTAAAGTGGACTAGATTTATTTCTAATTAAAATGGGAATTCAGGGTTATCTGGATAATTAGAGAGAGTATTGATCCAGGGAGAAATTCGAGCACCAGTATCTGGGGTCAGTAAGGTTTTTTTTCTGTTTGCCTTCTTCTGGATTCATTAATAATTTAAAAATAAAAATTAAATTAAAAATAATTAAATCATTGATTAATAATTAATTAACAACTAATTAATTAATAACTAATCCGCATATTGCAGATCAGAGGAAATCTTAAAAGGTTGAACTTGATGGACTGAAAATCTTTTTTCAACCTTAATTACTATGTAACTATGTAAGAGAGTGTATAAAGGGGAAATGAGGGAGCAAGATAGGTTGGGGAAAGAGATTGGGATTATGGGGGATAAGAGTAGAGAGAGAGGTAGGACATGGGAAGAAAGTAAATAGAAAGAGGAATTAAGGGGAGGCCAGAATAAAGAGGGGATAATATAGCAGACAGGGCAATGGGGGTTATGAGTGGAGGGATTTATTTAAGGATGGGAGAGAGAGAGGAGGAAAAAGAGGGTGATGTAGGATAGAAATGCCAATGTGGAGAGAGATGATATGTCGTAAAGATAGTGGCGAAGAGTTCTGAGGGATAGAGCGAGGGAGTGAGATGGGAGAGAGAGGCAATGGAGAGAGATGAATGAGGAGAAAAGTATCGATCGTACTCTTATTGGGTATTTGTTATACAAGAATGTGTCGAATATGAGGCTTTCATAACTAGTATTTTATATGCAACTTACAATGAGCTAGTTGACATTTTTGCAGGCATGTTCCTTTATTTTTGGCACATTTACAAATGCTTGCTTTTGTAAAGACTAGTTAATTGAAGATTTAAGTTAATAACACATGTTGGGTGTTTTTGAATTCTCCTGGGTCTGTACTTTCAGACAGTATATACAGTGGATATAAAAAGTCTACACACCCCTGTTAAAATGTCAGGCTTTGACGCTCATTGCCGTTTTTGCCAAGCCGCACCTTTCCTGCTTTGAAATGATCCCCTTCGGCGCTCATTGTAAGCCTCTCCCCCTGTGTACTTTATATACCTGTGTAGTTTAGGGTCCTACTGCCTTGGGTTCATTGTTACTGGCTTGAGTTAAATGTTACTGCCTAGTATTAAGTGTTACTGCTTTGTGTAAAGTCTTAGGCCCTCATTCAATTGCAATTTTGCCAATTGAATAAGGCTCTAAATAAGCACATAACATATTTTTTTTAAAGATGTTTTTTGTTAGTAAACATCTATGCAAAAGCAAGGTCTTCACTAACTAAAAACTTCTTTAAAAAAAATTTGCTATGTGCTTATTTAGAGCGCTATTCAATTGGCAAAATCGCAATTGAATGAGGGCCTTAGAGCTTAGGGCTCGTATTTACATCTTTCAGCTTCGTTTAACGTCCTTCAGCCTTGTTTTCGCTGTGTTTATGTTTTTTGGCAGCCATTTTTTTTCTTGCTTTGCCGATTTTCAATTGTGAAAAAAGGCAAAATATGCCTCAAATGAACTTGCAACCTCACTCAAAGGCTCCCTGGCTCTCCTCCTGTGCTGTGTGTGAGTGTGTAAGTGAATTTGAGGCATATTTTTGTGTTTTTGCATGTTTTTCCAGTTCAGTGGTTCGGCCGTTAAAGTCGTATTTATGCAAGCCCCACAGTCCATCTACATGCTTCGGGTCCTAAGTCATACGGCCGGGATGACGGCAAACTAAGTCCCGAGTGTCTACGGCTGCAGTGAGCTTCAACTGCTCGCCTTGCTTTTTAGATCACCTCTGAAATTTGCTGGAGTTAAATTAGAAAAGCAGCAATGAAATGGTCGGAATCCATAATCCGTAAACCATGCTTCGGCACGTAGCATTACGGAGCGTGAACATGATAAATTATTCCAACCTGTAGTTACTGTTTTAGATGGAGCAAATAGTAAAAGAGACTGTCATCATTACGTCACTAAAACATGGATGTTAAATTTCAATAACTTAAGATTTTGTCTGAGTTGCAAACCCGCATTCCAGAAATAATGCAATATGAAAAAATCAATAAATATAATATTTAATAGGGCCCTCAATTACAATGTAACTATGTAACATGAGAGACCCAGCCTTCATACAGCGATCTGACCAGTGACTGAAAAGAAGTTAGTGCACATCCAGTAACTTTTGTTTGTTTGGCAATAGGGGGTTTACTCTTTTGAATAGACGAAATAGTGAGAGACTTTTTATGATTCTTCTTTTAAAAGTGATACAGTTTAACTAATATGTACTGTAAGTAGCTAAGAGCTAAATAGTGAATAAAAGCCAATAAACACAATAGTTACCATAGCAACCTAAGTAAAGTTAAAAATTGTCAGTAAATATTTAAACATAGAGTCTAAGAATGGGTTCTCACTGAAACATTGGATGTGTTGTGCTAACTCACAGGTACCAGGATAGATTTTATAGTAAGAGAGTAGGAACTTTGATTAGAAATAATAGCGGGTTCATTCTTTGTTTCTGCATACCATTTTACCCATAATTAAAAATGTAAATTATTTACATAGTCTGCAAAATCCTATATTAATATTATTTCACATCTCATAGACCTGATCACTGTCAAATCTAGCCTATACCAGATACCCATCCTACTCCTTTGCTAGATAACCCCTACTATATAAAACACACATACCCCAATTACATACCACAAACTTCATGCATACCACACAAACATCTGCTAAATATCCCATTTACATTAACCCATTAATTTGCACCTACACTATTAAAAGACAACAACAAAAAAAACATAGCACATACAGTTTTGTTTTTGTTTTCAAAAACATTTACACACTTTAGTTCTATTAATTACAACAGTGGGCACTAATACTGCATGTATCAGAGTGTGTATGTGCATGTATATCTGGGTGAGTAATGTGAGCAGTTTTATTTTTAGTTTGTTTGTACAAGATGAAAGCAGGAGTGAGGAGTTGAGGGGAAAGGAGAGTTGGTTTGATAGTGGAAGCCTTTGGAACAGTAGTAAAGAGAGGGAGAGGAATAGAGGGGGTTAGTTGTGGAGATGGGAGAGGAGGAGAGAGGCGGACTGGTGCGGTGAGGAGAAAGGGGAGAGGTGAGGAGAAGTGTAGTCCCCACTAGTTCAGGTACATCAGTAGTAAGGAGGAGGAGAGGTGAGCCCCAAGCCTCAGGATCAGGCCAGAAATATCCAGATCCCCAGGCACAGTTAGGGAGTAATGAGGCTGACAACAATGCAGGGCTCCCAGTGACTCACAGGTGGAATTTGTTGTGATTTGAAATGCAATTTACAACTAGTTGCATATCCTCCATGGAGACAGAGAGGTAAGAGCACTGTGGAGGTTCATGCCACCTATGAGTGGCATGATAAGAGTGTGAAGCACCTCAATGATGACTTCTGGTCTACCATTGTGGATATTCCTTGCTAACTGGACACAGACTAGCCTGAGACCCTGCAAGGTGAGTATGTGCAGCACCAATCATGCAACACCATGATCAATCATGTTGGCAAAATATATATTCCAGCTCACTGACATGGCCTGCATCATAAAGCAATGGCTCTGCAACTTAGCTGCAAATATTAGAAATCTAATGTAGCTGTAGACCATGAATGACTAATCATGTTGCCTTGAAACACACACAAAACTATGTGTTATCATGCTGATACTAATAATTTACAAAAACAGGCCATATCTGTAAAATGATACAAATCTGCTGTTTCATGTAACTTTAATACCAGCCAATTTATTTATCAGTAAGATTACAATGTAGGTTAGATAATTCCCCAGACTCCTGCCATCATAATTATCTAATAATGATATTGGGAGAGAGCTTTCAGAGCAGACTTGCTGCACGTTTGCGTGACAAGCCCCGACCTGCATATTCCCTGTGCAGTGTTCGTGGAGGCTGCATTGGTCTGCTCAATGTAGCCAGATCTAGCACCTTGCATTGGCGCTAGAAAGACCGGAGGCTCTGGGGGAGAAGGTGGATGAGGGAAGCTCCAGTTTGAAAAGTCAAACTCCCTCACAGGGATCTCCACAGCAAACACAATATGAGGACTACACTTGCACCTAAAATGCAAGTTTTGACTACTTCAGCCTAATGTGAAGCACAATGGTGAGGTACTGCTATGAGATGAATATTGCATCTTACAACAACTTAACTAGAAAGAGCCGTGAGGCAATCTTATACATTCTAATTACTAATGTTTCTCTGGTTTTTTTTGCACTGCTGAACTCCAGGATTCTTTATAACATTCTTTTTGGTGCACTATAGCATTGGGACTGTTAGCACTGGCAGTCAGACATGAGCTGAGGTAGAGGATAAGGTGGCTCTAAGCCACTAGTCTGATAGATGAAACAAGCAATAAACGGAACTGGGGTGTCCCTCTCTCACAGCTCATATTACACTAGCAGATTATAAGTGGCAGCATATTTTATGGAGGAAAAATACTTGATAGCTGCTATGTTCTAAAAATTATCATTCTTCTTGACAAATCCAAAATGGACTAGAGATGCAATTTATGTTCATGTAAGTATTTAAAAATGAATGCAATGCTAAATGCAATAATCAATAATAATATGTGTTTGCACCAACTTTTATGTAATTATATGCTATAAGACTCATGGCTAAGCTTGTAATGGTAGATGCTAGAACTGACTGAGGCTACAACACGGTGGATCAGACTCTTTGAACTAAGCTTTGCATGGCAAACAGATATACAGTGCCTTGCAAAAGTATTCGCCCCCTCTTGGCATTTTTCATGTTTTGTTGCCTCACAACCTGGAATTAACATGGATTGTTTGAGGATTTGCATTATTTTGCATCATTTAATTTACAGAACATGCCTACAACTTTGAAAATGTTTTCTTTTTTTTTATTGCGAATCAAACAACAAATAGGACAAAATAACAGAAAAAGTAAATGTGCATAACTATTCACCCCCCTAAAGTCAATACTGTGTAGAGCCACCTTTTGCAGCAATCACAGCTCCAAGTCGCTTTGGATAAGTCTCTATGAGCTTGTCACATCTTACCACTGGGGTTTTTGCCCATCCCTCCTTACAAAACTGCTCCAGCTCCTTCAAGTTCGATGGTTTGCGCTTGTGAACAGCAATCTTTAAGTCTGACCACAGGTTTTCTATTGGATTGAGGTCAGGGCTTTGTCTAGGCCATTACAACACATTTTCATGTTTCCCCTTAAACCACTCAAGTGTTGCTTTAGCAGTGTGTTTGGGGTCATAATCCTGCTGGAAGATGAGCCTCCATCCTAGCCTCAAATCATGCACAGAGTGGTACAGGTTTTGCTGAAGAATATCTCTGTATTTAGCACCATCCATCTTTCCCTCAACTCTGACCAGTTTCCCAGTCCCGGCTACTGAAAACATCCCCACATCATGATGCTGCCACCACCATGTTTCACTGTGGGGATGGTGTTCTTTGGGTGATGTGATGTATTGGGTTTGCGCCAGACATAGCGCTTTCTTTGATGGACGAAAAGTCCAAGTTTAGTCTCATCAGAGCACCTTCCTCCATACATTTTGGGAGTCTCCCACATGCCTTTTTGCGAACTCAAAACGTGCCATTTTGTCTTTTGCTGAAAGTAATGGCTTTCTTCTGGCCACTCTGCCATAAAGCTCAACTCCACTATGGAGTGTACGGCTTATTGTCATGCTATGTACAGATACTCCAGTCTCTGCTGTAGAACTCTGCAGCTCCTCCAGGGTTACCTTAGGTCTCTGTGCTGCCTCCTTGCCCGGTCCGTAAGTTTTGGTGGGCGGCCGTCTCTTGGCAGGTTTGCTGTTGTGCCATGTTCTTTCTATTTGGCTATGATAGATTTGATGGTGCTCCTGGGGATCATCAAATATTTGGATATTTTTTTATAACCTAACCCTGACTTGTACGTCTCAACAACATTGTCCCTTACTTGTTTGGAGAGTTCCTTGGTTTTCATGGCAGTGTTTGGTTAGTGGTGCCTCTTGCTTAGGTGTTGTAGCCGCTGGGGCCTTTCAAAAAAGGTGTGTATATGTAATGACAGATCATGTGACACTTAGATTGCACACAGGTGGACATCATTTCACTAATCATGTGACTTCTGAAGGTAATTGGTTGCACCAGAGCTTTTTATGGGCTTCATAACCAAAAGGGGGTGAATACATATGCACATGCCAATTTTCTAGTTTTATGTATATACTGTTCTCATTTCACCTCACCAACTTAGACTATTGTGTTCTGATCCATCACAGAATATTCGCATTAACAAAACATTGAACTTAAGGCTGTAATGTAAAAAAATAGGTAAAAAGTCAAGGGGGGTGAATACTTTTGCAAGGCACTGTAAGTTCTAAAAGAGGTGTAATATCAACTGTCTGTATATGTAATTGAGCTGCACAGTCAAAGAATTGAAGTTCAAAAATAGGTGCAATATTAATTGCCTATATATAGTGATGTCGCAAACATAAAATCGCAAAACCGCCGCAAATGTTCGCGAACCGGCGAACATCGGCAAACCGCCATAGACTTCAATGGGCAGGCGAATTTTAAAACCCACAGGGACTCTTTCTGGCCACAATAGTGATGGGAAAGTTGTTTCAAGGGGTCTAACAACTGGACTGTGGCATGCCGGAGAAGGATCCATGGCAAAACTCCCACGGAAAATTACATAGTTGATACAGAGTCTGGTTTTAAGCCATAAAGGGCATAAATTACCTAACATTCCTAAATTGTTTGGAATAACGTGCTTTAAAACATCAGGTATGATGTTGTATCCATCAGGTAGTGTAAGGGTTACACCCGCTTCACAGTGACAGACCAAACTCCCCGTTTAACGCACCGCAAACAACCGCAAACAGTCCATTTGCACAACCACAAACTCCCCATTTGCACAAGGTTGGATACCAAGCTAGCCATGTCCCGTTCCATGTCCTCACTGATGTCATTGAAGGTCTCTTCCTCCACCCAGCCACGTACAACACCAAGGGTCCCCGAAAGGTGACAACAAGCCCCCTGGGACGCCTGCTGTGTTTGGTCTTCCACCTCCTCAAAGCCACCTTCCTCCTCTGACTTCAGACTCCTCTCATGCATTGCCTCTCTCTGCATTATTATAAGGTGTGTTAAGTAGTACTACTCTTATCAGTTTAAAACCTGTTACAGCACATATCAGGGGGCGTGTATAAGGCCTGGATTTTTAGAACCGGGAGATGGAAAAAGATGCTTTGTTGGTCGTATCACTTCAATTTTGGGGCACTTTGAGACATTAGCTTCTTACGCTCAAACATGTCCTTTACAGGCACCTGACTATGGGCAAATGAGCAGGAACTGCTCAAGGCGAGAGACGCAGTGGCGGATGGTTGAGAGGGGGCAAGGAGGACAGCAGTGGTTGATGTGGCTGATGATGCTGGACCAGGAGGAGGATGGCGGCTTTGAGATTGTGTGCTGCTTGTACTCATGTGTTGGTCTGGAGTCACCCAAACATTAGGTGTCAACCTGTAGAGGATAAGGGAACCAGGCTACTCTAGACCTCATTCATCATTACCGGTTTTGACAGATTGGTAATATGCATCCAAGCTACTGTGACAACAGATATGAGTGGCACTGTGCACTTGCAGAAGTTGGCAGAATAGACGCTGTAGGTCTGACACACACGCTTGCAGACAACTAACTGCTATGCAATCTATTACAGTAGAAAAATTTTTTTTGGTTTAAATGTACACTACTGTTACACCAGATATGAGTTGTGTGTTAAGTAGTACTACTCCTATCAGTTTAATCCCTGTTATGTGCCTTTTTTTTGGGTTTGGTTGTTGAAGGCACAGTGCAGCACCAGAGGCCAGAAAAATTAGGCATGTACACATGCCTGAAAAATTAGGTATTGTTGATCTTGCAGCGAGCAGAGAAGAAGGTAGGCCTGATTCAACACCCCAGCCCGCATACCCACACTCAGAGATTGAGGGGGGGGGGGACCTGAGAAGGCCACAGGTCGGAGATATAAAGGGGGGCCATCCCAAATAAGCACACAAGTGGGGACAAAGGTAGTGAAGGGGACATAGAGGCCCATGGACTGACGGTCACCATCTTGGCAGGAAAAGGGCCCAGCAATTAAGCCAAACTGACCCAGCACAAGCAGCTACTTGAGTCAAACGCTGTATAATTAACAGATAACCCAATGGGCTAACCAGGGACCTTGCCCACATAAAAAAACAGAATTTTATTGGAGGAATTATTAGTGTCTTTACCCCCCAAGAGAGGACATAATATACGGTATCTTTAGACTACCTGATGGCCAAACCTCCTTTAGCCCCAATGCTATCCAAGAAACATTTCAAAACTTTATCTGACTGGGGGTCTATAGAGTGACATTAGTACTGACCTTTATATGACTGGGGGTCTATAGAGTGACATTAGTACTGACCTTTATATGACTGGGGGTCTATAGATGGACATTAGTACTGACCTTTATCTGACTGGGTGTCTATAGAGGGACATTAGTAATGACCTTTATCTGACTGGGTGTCTATAGAGGGACATTAGTACTGACCTTTATCTGACTGGGGGTCTATAGGTGACATTAGTACTGACCTTTATCTGACTGGGTGTCTATAGAGTGACATTAGTACTGACCTTTATCTGACTGGGTGTCTGTAGAGTGACATTAGTACTGACCTTTATCTGACTGGGTGTCTATAGAGTGACATTAGTACTGACCTTTATCTGACTGGGTGTCTATAGAGTGACATTAGTACTGACCTTTATATGACTGGGGGTCTATAGGTGACATTAGTACTGACCTTTATCTGACTGGGTGTCTATAGAGTGACATTAGTACTGACCTTTATATGACTGGGGGTCTATAGGTGACATTAGTACTGACCTTTATCTGACTGGGTGTCTATAGAGGGACATTAGTACTGACCTTTATCTGACTGGGGGTCTGTAGAGGGACATTAGTACTGACCTTTATCTGTCTGGGGGTCTATAGGTGACATTAGTCCTGACCTCCTGCTGCAGTATTATTACTCCCAGTACTCCCAGGCTTGCTACTATTAGATATAATAACCTCAGTTTCGTTTCCTAATCTGTTGGTAACATCAAAATATGATTATTAAATATTTCATATTTGTTTGTTTTCTTCTCCCAAAGTGAACCCCTTTTGTGTGTGTCCCACAGATGTGTCGTTTCCGCTCTGCTTATGTTGGATTTGCACCGCTCAAAAAGTATGAAAAGAGATCCCCCCCCCACCTGAAGCCCATTAATGACATCATCAGTAAATTGTATGTAACAGATTCCAGTGTTTAGGGTTTATGACCCAATACTGCGATCATATAATTTATGACAAAAATCTGTATTTGTCGTATTATTCAGACGCGCGTGCATCTTTGTGTTACATTTCCTGATACTTTTATTATCTTGATCTTTATATATTTACTAGCGACTTGCCCGTCAAAAAATGGCGGCAATAAGATTGTAAGGCAGGTAATGGTTTGGACGAGACATTCATTTTGTTGGCGGTCGGATATCCTTCGGCGCTCATTGCGAGGCTGTTGGTTGTATTTTTTTCTGATATTCTTTTGTTTTTGCTGTTATTCTTTGGTCGGCGGTGATGTGTTTTTTGCGCTTATTGCAAGGCTTTGTGTGCTATAATCAGCGTTGGCGCTCGTTGTGAGGCGCTCAGTGAATGGCTTTTATGTTTAATGTGATAATGTTTTTTTTGTGTATATGTATTTTTGTATGCTAATGAAATAATTACTAAATGAATATACTTTACCTATTTGTAAGTAATATATGCAGGAAGCATTGTGCTGAAGAGCTGACAATCTGTTTTCATGTTCCTGCAGCATACAATGTAGGTTTTCAGTGCAATGTGTGCAGTGTGTAGTGTAAATAGGCTGCGTGCGCGAGTGGAATCCGTTAGGGTAGCTGGGTACTTCCGCATTGTGTAAGTTAGTGTTGTAAAATGGCGGGGAATGTGTATGTGGTAAGCGGGTGTGGATGATTTAGCGTCCATGTTAATAGTGTATCTTTACCTCGTACGGCTTTTTAGGAAAATCTTTTTTAGTTAGCTCTTCAGGTTATTGATCACTGGATATATTAATTACAAATAGGTAAAGTATTTTAGTAATTAATTAATTCACTATTATTAAAAAAAATATATATAAAAAAAATACGCTTAATAGCATATTTTACACTGCGGTTACTTTACATACATTAACGCTTCGCACTTCCTAATACATTTGTTCATTCACAATAGTTATTATCGTGCATTCATTTAATAAGTATTAATTAGTAATGGAAAATAAAAATGTAGACTTTACACTACACTAAAATGTTTTACTTTTTACTCTGCAGTTATATATCTGGATTACTGCTCATTGGCTGCCAGCGATAGCACTCTCAAAGCAGTTACAAATCTAAATCACTTTATTATGCTCTGAGACCTGAATACATTTTTTAATTTACACTGCACACAAAAAATTATATATTTAACACTGTACTTATATATCTGTCTTTGCGATGAGCGCCGAAGATTGATCGTTGCAAAGCACGAAACATGAAGGACACGAGGGAAGAGACTCACAATGAGCGCCGAAGGTCCTCAGAGTACAAAAAGCATCACATTGTGTGGCAAACAGCATTGCCATGGCTTCAAACTTTTTTATTTATTATTATTGCCCCGTCATTTGTGCCAGGCAAGTCGCTAGTGATATAATATAACATAATGCAATAGAATATTATACAGTACACAGGTACCCCCCCCCCCCCCCCCAGATTTCTTATCGTATGTATGTATGCATATAGAAGCTAACAGGGGAGGGGAGAGGGGGAGGAAACACGGGGGAGAGGGAGAGGAAGACACAGGAGAGGGGGAGGAAGACACAGTGGAGAGGGGGAGGAAGACACAGGGCAGAGGGGGGAAGAGAAACAGGGTAAGGGAGAGGTGAGGGGAAAAGACACATGGGAGGGGGTAGAGACACAGGAGAGAGTGGGGGGTAGAGACTCAGGGGAGAGGGGGGAAGAGACAAGAGACTAATGGGAGGGATTGGTGAGGAGACACCGGGGAGAGGAAAGGGGGTAAAGACACAGAGGAGGGGGGAAGAAACACAGGGGAAGGGAGAGGGGGTAGAGACACAGGGGAGAGGGGGTAGAGACACAGGGGAGAAGGGGGAAGAGACACAGATGAGAGGGGAGAGACACAGGGGAGAGGGAAGGGGGAAAGACACAGGGGAGGGGGGAAAGAAACACGGGAAGGGAGAGGGGGGTAGAGACACAGGGGAGGGGGGAGTGACACAGGGAAGAGGGAAGGGGGAAAAGACACAGGATAGGGGGGAAATAAACACTGGGGAAGGGAGAGGGGGTAGAGACACAGGCAAGGGTGGGAGAGACACAGGGGAGAGGGGGGGAGAGAGACACATGGGAGGGAGTGGGGGGGAGACACAGGGGAGAGGGGGGGAGAGAGACACATGGGAGGGAGTGTGGGGGGAGACACAGGGGAGGTCTTCTGCTTTATTATTATTCTTATTATTATTACTATATAATGTGTAGATGTACCGGCTGGGCATGCTCTTGTGCATTATTATTATTATTATTACTATATAATGTGTAGATGTACCGGCTGGGCATGCTCTTCTACATTATTATTATTATTATTACTATATAATGTGTAGATGTACCGGCTGGGCATGCTCTTGTGCATTATTATTATTAGTAGTAGTATTTTACTAATAATAATAATAATAATGCACTAGAGCATGCCCAGCTGGTACATCTACACATTATATAATAATAATAATAATAATAATAATAATAATAATGCATGCCCAGCTGGTACATCTACACATTATATAGTAGTAATAATAATAATAATAATAATGCACAAGAGTCCTTCAGCACTGCACTGGACACTGAATAAACTTGCCTAGCTATGGTTTTCCCTATTGATGCAGTATCACCTACACTCTACCTCCTCTCAGTAAGACTGCAAGTTAGTTCTGATTCCAAAATGGGTGCTGTCCATGAGGTTGAAGGGTGTGGAAGGGAGTGTATGCTGCTGATTGGCTGGAATGTGTCTGCTGACTGTGACATGCAGGGTCAAAGTTTGCTCAATGATAAAGTATTGGGGGCGGGTCGAATCTCGCATATGTTCGCAGTTCGCCGCGAACGCGAACATGCTATGTTCGCCGGGAACAGTCTGCCGGCGAACTATTCGCGACATCTCTTCCTATATATATAACTGTTTGTTTTTCCTGGTAAGCTATTATAACATAGCCAGATGGATGACTCTTGAAATGAGCTTTGTATGGCAAAAGGTTTAAAGTTCAATATTAATTGCCTGTGCATTTAATTAAATCTTTTTTGGTTCGATAACATAGCCGGATAGATCTTTTGAACTGAATTCAGCACAGCAAAAGAAATGCAATTTAAGAAGAGGTGCAATACTAATCATCTGTTTATATAACTGCTTTCTTCTTCTGTAAAATTACTGCAATATGAGACTCAATATTTACTGTTTGTATATACAACTGAGCTCCACAGCTGAAGAACTGAAGTTTAAAAAAGGGGCAATATTAATTGTCCGTATATATACCTACCTCTTTTTCATGGTAAACATAGCCAGATGGATCTCTTGAACTGAGCTTTGCATGGCAAAAGGATTGAAGGATTAATTGCCTGTGTATATAACAAACTAGTTATTTGGCTATTATAATATAGCCAGATAGATCTCTTAAATTGAACTCTGTACTGTAATATTAACTGTTTGTATATGCAATTGAGCTTCACAGCTGAAGAACTGAAGTTTAAAAAGCGGGCAATATTAATTGTCTGCATATAGTGTATAACTACCTCATTTTCCTGGTAAATATAGCCAGATAGATCTATTGAACTGAGCTTTGCATGGCAAAAATATTGAAGTGCAATATTAATTGCCTGCATATATAACCAACTATTATTTAACTATTTGGCTATTATAATATAGCCGGATAGATCTTTTGAATTGAACTCTGTACGGTAAAAGAACTAGAACTTAATAAGAGGTTCAATATTAAATATCTATGCATATATCTGCTTCCGATGCAACATTATTGTCTATATGGGTAACTGCTCCCTTAGCAAGACTTTAACAGTGACTGATGAAACTATCTGTATAGCATTTCTAATTTTCTAAAATTCATTGTGACTGTATATTGTGTTTTCACTGTGTTGGAAGGAGGAGGTTGTGAGTTTCAAGTCTACAGCCATATCTCCTGATAAATGTATTGCAATGTGCTTTAAACCCCCTTTTAGGCTGGTGAGAGAAAGCAAAATGGGCAATATAGCTGAGAGGAAAGCCGAAATAAGGTAAACCTAAATATAGGCTTAATATAGTTAATTTTGTTGAGATTGTTTACAAATTTGTCCAAAATCTAAATGGGGAAAAAGAAATTGGTACCCTTGTTTATATTGAAGTTAAAATTATTAACTGCTAAATATCTGTCATTGTACACTGCCTGGAAACTCTTTTTGCAGTCTAGTATAAACCCTCCTGATTTTGTGAGAGAAACTGAGGAGGGGGGATCTTTTTTAGAGCTCTTGAGAAGGGCAAGAGATAACTTGTTAAATATATTGTAAGGATGTAACTTTTTTGAAGTGATAAAGCTGACCAAGAGAGTATGACTTTTGGAAAATAGAGAAGAAGACTTATCTAGTTGGTGAAAAGACTTGACTACCAATAAATATCTTGGATAGAATTTGGGAAATATAGTTGAGGGGGGATCAATAATTGTTGGGATGAGATTAGTAATATCTAAGCAAATAAAAAGTCATGCTATCTTGGAAAGGACGATAAATCTACTATTATTGAATTAGATTGTCTATCCTTACATTAGGAAATGAGGATTATTAAGTCATGGATGAATACGTAAAAACATCACACAGTGTTAGAGAAATGACAGGGTATAGAAATAATAGAGATGATAGAAGTAACCTTCAAAAAGATAATAAAGAATGGATAGAACAAAAAGCGACAAAACAATTAGATCTATCATTAGATATGACCTCTGAAAATATGAGACAAAAAACTGGCTCAGAATCTTGTACAACAGATTTCAACAATGTTCATGCTACTGCTAGAAAATTTGCAGAGAGGTTGAATCCTTTAATGAAGAATTTACAATGATGAACCAAAGAATAATTCAAACAGAGCAAAGAATATCCGATGTAGAAGATAGGATGGTAGAGCAAGAAAAACAAATAAAATATTTAATGGAACAAAATGGAAGTTTACAGTTCAAACTAGAAGATATGAAAAATAGAAGTAGACGGAACAACGTCAGTGTAGTTGGATTACCAGAATCCATTGATAGCAATAACCTATTATACTTTGCATTACTTGAACTACCTAAATTGGTCAGTATGAATCCAAATAAACCCACAATTGTTATAGAAAGAGCCCATAGAATTGTCCCAGAGATGAAATCTGCTCATGGCTTAGCTTCCAATAGAACGATAATAATTAGATTTCTTAATAAAAATAAAAAAAAATATTAAGAAGTTTATCATATGAAGCCTCTAATTTGCGACTATACAATGACTACTCAGCCAAAGTTACTCGCAAACGTAGAGAATTCTCAACCTGTTGCAATCAACTTTTTAAAGATGGTAAAACATTTGCCTTGCTTTATTCCAGCTAAATTACGACTCAAAACTGTTAAAGGACCATTGTTTTTTGAAAAAGTTGAAGAGGTACGTAAGTTCCTTGGAGAGGAGAGGAAATAGGAATGATAAGATAAATACATTTTCAATATGATAGAATGTGCATTTCTATAAATCTTCTCCTATAATGGTCAGTCTGTGCTGGATTTGGACGGGGGAAAGGCATGGAGGAGGGGAGTTATGAAGGAGAGGAGAGAGAGATTTTTTTGTTCTCCCTTTTTGGAGGTGGTGGTTGGGGGAAGGAATGAATGGGAAAAAGGGAAGAAGGGAGATGGAAAAAAAGAATAGGAAATAGCAATATTAAAAACATATAGAACATTAAATTAACTTCTTGGAATGTGGGGGGCATAAACTCACCAATAAAAGGGAAGGCCATCTTAAAGGATTTAAAAAAAATAGGATCAGATATTGCTCTCCTACAAGAAATGCATTTGCATACTAAAGTACATAAATTACTGGTCAGGGAATGGATGCAAGAAGTTATATTTGCTAAATATGAGGGGGGGGAAAACGAGGAGTAGCCATTCTCTTAAAAAAAAGATTAAATTATAAATTATAAATATAAAATCATTAATCTTGATAAAGAAGAATAATTTTTACTCTGTAACTTGTAAGACCAAACAAAAATAAAAATAAATTCCAAGAAATAATAATAAAAACATATTAAAAAGCGATGATTAAGTTATTATGGGTGGAGACCTAAATATTGCTCCATTTGGAGACCCAGAAAGAATTAAGATATCTAAAAACCCTTGTCAGCAAAAGAATATGATTACTTGCAAAAAAAGAGAAAATAACATTTATAGAGATATATCAAATACATTTTATTTAATTGATGCTTGGCACATTTTCAATCTACAAAATTAAGAGTTAACTTGTTATTCAAAAACACATCAAATTTATCACAAATAGATTTTTTATTTTTATTTCACCCTAATTAATAGAAAAAATAGGAAATCCACAAATAGATAATATCCTCTTATTAGTACTATTAATAATGACCAATATTAAATGATCACTTTACGAATATAAAAATAGAAACTGGAGATTTTCGAATGCACTACTTGATATTAAAGATAAATGGGAAGAATATTATGATCACAATAAAGCACACATGAATACCATTGATATATTTTGGGAACCTACTAAAACAGTTCTTAGAGGGGACATCATTAGTTATCACTATAGACAAAAAAACTACAATGTGTCCGAAAAATGCAAAATCTTAATCTAAGCTTACTCAATCATATTTTTTTTTTATAGATATCAATGAAATTTACAAAATGTAAACAAACTCAAAATGGCAAAAGAAATATAGATAATTACTTGATGGTCAAAGCCCAGAAGTCTGAATATTAAATTCATAGTACATTTTTTAAGTGGAAATAAAATATCCTAAGAAAGTATTCAATTTAATTATAAGTATGTTCTGCTAAAGAATAAGATAACTTTAGATCTTATTAATGTAACATTAAGTACATACTAGGAAGAAATACATTTTTCAGTGTTGATAATTAAATCTGTATTTTATACTTTTAGATTTAAAAAAATAATAATGATATTAATAAGATGTCTCCTAATCCTTGCCAATGCAGCAAATCATTATTAATGTTATGAAAACATTATGAAAATTAGAAATTAAATATATGTTATTCTTCCTCTATAGTATCACCAGCTCCACCGGAGTAGCCACCACTGGAGGAGGAGGATATTGGTCAGAGGGTGGATCAATTACATTGGGCCATGGAGAAGCTAGCAGACCCCTCAGTCAGCATTGTCAAGTTCTATACTATAGTCCTCTCCTCCTAGTTGCTTTTCCACCCCAACACTCCTATCAAAGGCACCTGCAGCTCTGCCAGTAGGGGCAGTACCCTATTATGCAATATTTCTCACTTGACCACAGCCACCATCGCCAACATCAGAAGTGGAGGAGGCATCTGACAGTCAAATCCAACAACAGGAGATAGACAGGCATTTCCTGGAGGTAGAGGGCATTCAAAGAAAGCTGCGTCAATAGCTGAGATGCACAAGGCATGGCAACCAGAGTTACCAGAGACATCTGCAAGAAAAAAGCCCCCAGTACCAGAACTTTGCACTGTCCATAGAGGGCCAGTACTCTGGAATGAACAACAACATTTGATGATGGGAAACCTCATTGCAGCCATGCTAAAACATTTTCAAAGACAGACTACCTCCCAATCCACAATTCCAGAGGAAAGGTCACCCCAACACTGCCTTAGGTTTCTTTTATTTATAATCAACCACCCCTAAGATCAATTTACGACACATTGATTATGTCTGTATGGTCTTGATGACCATGCTATTTGTATAACAAAACTTGTAGGAAAACTCCCAAAAAGATACAATGTGTTAGTGTAGTTATTTTAGGAGGGACAATAATACCTGAACATTTACTTATAAATTGTGATAATACGATTGCTTAACACACTTGCATTCACAGTATACATATAGTTGTATTATGTTCAATGAAACTGTAAAAAAGAATTACACACACCAGGTAGTTTGATTCAATTGTTTAGTGACAACATTTTGCATATACCAGTGATTATGCAGAGTGGGCTAACACAGGGTCATTAAAGATGATGGAAACTAAAATGGTGTTTGCAGGAAAGGAAGGGATATACGACCTTATGCTGACAAGGAGGATCAGACTGATATGGTTGAAGGCTGGTTGTATTACTTACAGTACAATAGTGAACATGAGAAAGATAAGGAATAAACAGCAAAATGTAAATGTGGGTACAGGTATGACAGGTCACATATGTCATAATACAAATACATCATATTGTTATTGATACAGGTTGGTTACATTATTTCCAAAAACATTTTCAATATGAGAAATTACTACATGGTCAAAGTTGAGGAACACTCATAAAATGGAGATGGATTTGTTCCACAGGTGTGCTGACTATATGAAGGAAACATTTATCTTTTTAGCAGATTTCAGAACAATCTCTAACAAAGTCTAAGCTTTCGCATTATTTGGTGAGAAGATGTTGACACATCACGATAGACGATGTCCAAACAAGATATTTTTTTAAGAATTTTCACAATGTCAAAATGTAGGATGAAGTGTTGCTTCTAGGGGATTCTCAGGGTCCATTTGCAGATATCTGTAGATGCTGTAGATAAAAAAGATATCTTAATAATCACACATTATCAATCAATATTAAATGCAACAGTAACATGCAAGATGTTAAAATATTATATCATACATTTGGAATTACTAACTGTACAAATTACTTACCTTTAGTCTCAAAATCCATAAAACAAAATGTTGAAACAGTAGATGTATAAAGACAAATGAAGCTGTATCAAAATACTGGAGCCCATTACAGGACAAGGGCCCACAGCTACTGGCAGCTGCCTGGCTTACATAGGGAAAAATACCAACATTATTTTAAACTGGTGCTCTCCAGTTACTAGCTTTACCACTGGTAGATTCACTAAGCTTTCCATGGATTGAGAATTGCTTCTCTGAAGCTGCAGTGGCAATTAAGCCCCCATTTGAAATAGTCAATACATCCTTCACTGATATGATTTGTAGCCTCTGCAAAGCTTTGAGAATCTAAAGGATGTTAATTACTCAATAAACATTTCCAAAATGTTTTCATATTACATTTCTAAAATGTTTAATGAATAGAAGAAGCATGACACTTAGCATTTCACATTTCACCAAAATAAACAACTGACACAGAAGGGCAAACTGAGCATCTTACAACAGAATGTTAATGGGACAATGAAGATTACAAAATCAATATATCAAATGAGTAGAATTAATTTTGTTTTACTTCTACAATGTCTGGATTGGTAGGCATGCCTTTTGAATAATATATGTATTGACCTAATTACATAAATATTGATTTTTCCTTATATGATTCCTTTCTAAGTCTTGGCATAATCACAATGTCAATATTTGTTGTAAGTAATAACATTAAATTTAGACTTTGTAATTATAATTGATGTAAGAATGAAGTAAAGTTATGGAAAATAAACTAGTTGGTCTCAGAGAAAGCACATAACAATATTTTATACAACTGTCAGCAGTATCCAGAAATCATATTATTAATAATGTGAAAACATGTATACTACCCATAGATTAAAATTCAAAACATAAAATAAGCAATCTTAGCTGAAAAATAAATAATTATTTTGTTCAGACACTGAGCTCTCTGCAAGAATACAAGACTGTAGCCCTGTTTCTCTTTGTCCCTGCAAACATTTAAGATGGAGATTAAGAGGACAAAATATTCTTCATTCATATTCTATGTTTTAACAACAACTGTACTCTGAATTTTATTTTTCACTGAATTAAAATTAATTTGTTCTATACTTTTTATAAACATTTTGGTGGAATATATAAAATACGTATGACTTATTTGCTCAGATTGCTCAGTTCAGGGGCCTCCATTTGTTCCTCACATTCTCCCTCATAGAGATCAACCACTGATTTGTGTAATTTTGATTCAATTTAAAAAAATAATCTACAGTTTAGTGATCCTTTAAGTGGCAAAATAACTATCCTTTACAATGTTAAAAATATTTTAGTAGTATCAAAAAATGCAAATTAATAAATGTTTACAATATATAGGTCTTAAGAGTTTGTGTTGCAACACCATAAATGTGACCTCAAGCCAAACATATAAGACAAAAAATGTATGCCCCTATGCTAATCCCTGAAAAATCAATTACAAGTGCTGTAGTGGCACAAACATTTTTACTTAGCTGTGTTAATCACACACCCCTACAAAGTTGCGAGATAACTACTATGAGTCACTGTGGCAAGCCAGAGTTTCAAATTACTGGTAATGTTTCCAATGACTTTTCACACTGACTATAGTTCATGATTTACTCAGAGAGACCATCACCCCCAAACCCTATGCTAATAAGATTTCACGGATCACTCGCAAATAAGGGCACTGCCGTAACAGTCAAACAAAACGGTCAAAAAAAGAAGAAAATATTATGGGTACCAAAGACCACACGCAGTGGCTTTTAAAACCATGGCAGACTGCTGAAGCACTTCTTAAAGGGACAGGATTACAATAGAAATCAATGGAAAAACTTGCTAAATCATTAAAAAATTAGGAATTATCATTACTAATGGCACATATGATCAATTTTTAAACAAATATTATCACCTGTGACATTACAGACATAGGGAAACATCAAATATCGACTCACAGATGGATACATCTCTTAAAGAGAGAGCACAATAAAAATGCAACAAACTCCTCTTTTAACATAATCTTGAGAGAGAATTCCTACAAAACCATCATGAGTTGGTACCTGACCCCTGATAGACTAAAGCTCTCACATCCTTCTCTAGATGGCAACTGTTTTAGCGGTTGTAATTTCACCGGTACTCTAAGCCAAATACTATGGGACTGCCCTAAAATAGCCCACATCTGGTTAGAAACCTATAACACCCTAGAGAAGCTATGGGGACACAGAATACATGAAAAACTAGAGGAAGCTTTATTAGGTCCCCCTATCATCCCCCCATCAGAGGCTCAACTTCGCTCAAACCAAATCTTTTTAGCAGTCAGGAACACTATTGCTAAAACTTGGAAGACGTTCATTCCTGTGTTTGGGGAAGTACTGAAAAAACTTAAATACATACATTCAATGAGCTTGATCGCTGCCAAACTAGATGACAACTATAAAAAATGGACTTCCTGTTGGGACGTCTGGGAACTATGAATTGGATAGCATTAAAAAAAAAGGTAATACATATAGATTCCTCAGGGAGGTCTCTGAACGCTGGAGTCTTACTTCTGATAGTGAGTAAGGGGATTGGTCCGTGAGCAGTAATATACTGACCTCGGGAGAGTATATGGAGCCCTGGTGGCGTGGAGCTCAGAGAGCGTGTGGTCTGGATCAAGGACACGGGTTGGAGCTCATCAAATACACACCCAGAGAGAGTGCTGACATTGTGATTGTGACCAAGGGGGATTTGACTGTGAGCAGTGACACAGTGACCTCGAGAGAGAGGAGACGGAATCATAGTGGTGTGGAGCCCAGAGAGCGTGTGGTCCGGATCGAGGACTTAGAAAAGAGTTAATCAAACTACAGCCCCAGAGACAGAGCCGACAACGCCTGCTCTAACTAAAGGAGATTATGTAGCGGCGGTCTACCCTCTTTGCTTTACAGCAGAAAAGAGTTATCCTGAGACAGGACAACTGCTGCGCTAACTTCGTCATGAGATCACTCTCCCGTTTGCGGGTCATTTTCTTATGATGGGAGGCAATTTTGATGCAAGTCCCCCTTATGTAGCCCTTATGGGCCACCCATACCCAACCTGGCTCCGACTCCCCTCCCGCATTGATTTCAAAGAATGCCTTCAGCTCAGCTGCAATTTGCTCCTGGACTGCAGGCAGCGCTAATAGATATTCATTTATTTTCCAGGAGTAGGGCAGAGTCTGGGTCCCCAGATCTACCTTGAGAGAGTCTGCTGCATGGTCTGACCAAGTGCACGGGATTATATTAGCGTCCCTGGAGTGGTCCAGTAGTGCGGAGCTCACAAGAAAAGCATCAATGTGGGAGTAGGTCCCATGACTTGAGGAATAAAAAGTATATTCCTTCCCCCGCGGATGGTGCCCCCTCCAAGCATCCACTAGGTCTAAAGAGAGCAGGAGCCTCCTAATCTGCTTGATTTTGTAAGAGAAGAGATTATGAACAGATGGTTTAGACGTATCTGCCACTTGGTCCAGGACCAGGTTAAGGTCACCCCCTATTATTAGTTGTCCCCAATTCCTCCCCTCTAGGGTTTTTAAAAATCTTATCAGAGTCTTGTGGGGAGCTACAGTGGGCGCATAAAACGATGCTAAGGAGATCAGGTTTCCTTGAACCGTACCTTTTATGATATAAAAGTACCCCTCCCGGTCCACTACTTTTGCTTCCAATTGGAACTGGAAATTCCTGTGGAGCAAGATCGCTACCCCTTCCTTCTTAGATGTTTGGGTTGTATGGTAATATTGGGGGTAGTCTTTACTAAAATAATTAGGGGCCTTGTTATTGGCAAAGTGAGTTTCCTGAAGAAAGATGACTGAGGGACTACAATTTTTATAATATAGGAAAGCCTTCCTTCTTTTGAAGGGGGAGTTAAACCTCTTCACGTTATGGGTGATTATCCTGACAGGGGCAGTCATGTGTAATCAGATGTAATAAGCCTATATTTTGCGTGTCCCATAATACCTTTCTGAAGTGGCCGTGCGGAGGGAGCGGGGCGCGGCCTACCCGGTCCAGGACTGGAAGTCGGCCAGAGTGTGGATCGCTATGGCTACCTGATCTGCCGGAAGCATAAAAGAGAGAGAGTTGGTTAGTCAATTCTAAAGATGTAAAGATATTTGCAGAGCTCATCACAATAAGCAACTCTTCAAGGGAACAGTCCCCGCCTAGACTACAAGTGTTTGGGAATAAAAGATTATAATTCAGGCTGAATGTAAACCCGCAGCCCCAGTAAGGGTGCCCTCTACCAGAAAGGGTGCCCTCTAACAGAAAACATCCTGGCGACTGACATTTATGTTCTATGAACACATTTTTACCGGTTTAAACCTTCTAGTAGAGGGAGGAACAAGATAATAAAAACATCTTACTTTATAAGGCATTAACAGTAGCTAAGACTATTGCTAGCTAAACCTTCTTATAGGGAGGAAAAAAAAACAGGTTAAAATAAGTCTTTAACAGGCATGCAGATCCACTTGCAGCTTCAAGGATACCGTTTGTCTTTATAGCTTTGGGGGGTAGTGTCCCTAGCCCTGGAGTCAATATTCCCACTCAAGCGTAGATACTGTTCAAACTCAGCTAAGGTAGGGACAGCAAGATCCCCCCTCTCCGCTGAAACTGTCCTCTGCTCATCAAAGGTAGGGGAATAAAAAGTCTCCAGGGAAACTAGGAAAGGGTTTTATACCCTCCGAGTGTTCCTGTCTTGGTCCGGTCTCTGGGTGAGGACCCCAGATGTCTGATCTGAGGTTTTCTTTAGTCTGGTGACTTCCGTCCATTGCCTCTGAGGCAACTGAGAGATGAGGGGTGCTGGGGGCCCAATTGCAAGTTCCTCTGTTGTTAGGGCCAGCCTTTTAAGGAGACCTAGACACTCCTCCAGAGAGTGAGACGAGTGGTGCGCCCCATTTAAGGAGAAGGATAGAGCAAAAGGAAATCCACATCTATATCTGATGCCCTGGCGTTGGAGTATCTCCAGGGCCGGTTTCATTAACCTCCGCTTCTGGAGTGTGATAGGGGAGAGGTCTGCATAGAATTGTAGCTTGGATCCGTCGGAACCAACAATCGATGCCATCTTGCGTGTAGTAGGCAATATTAGGTCCCTGGAGTGCTGGCGTAATAGCCTAACAATAATGTCCTTGGGGAGGTCTTGATTTTTGCTTCCTCCTATGGCCCTGTGGGCACGCTCCACCTCCCAGACATGATCCGGAGTTTCCGATAGGATCTTGTCGATGGTAGCTTTAAGGTAGCGGGGGAGATCAACCACTGCTGTCGGCACCCCTCTTATTCTTATATTGAACCTTCTCGACCGATTCTCTAGATCTTCAAGTTTATCTTCAATGCTAGAGATGCGGGAGGTATTTTCTGCAATGTTTACCCTATCATTCTCTTGAGTCGCTACTATCTGGTCCACAGACTCCTCAAGGAGATTGGTCCGCTGCCCCAACTCATGCAAGTCTTTTTGAAGGGCTGTAAGTGCCCTATTAATATGCGTCTCCAAAAGAGCTTCAAACTTTGCCATTGAGTTCTCAGTGATATTCACCTCTGGTTGCGAGGATGCGGCCTGCAGCTCTGAGTCTGAGTGATCAGAGTGTTCAGATTCTGAGCCCTGGGTTCCAATGTTGGAGGCCCCAGCTCTCTTGAAATGTTCCTCAATCCTCTTAGTTGAGAGGGATTTCTTGTTCTTCCCCATATTTGTTGCTTTGATGTATTTTGACTTAGAACACAAACAGTAATTCTCTGGAGCGTGGGGGTCTCTTTTCTGTCTCCTCAGGACCTTTTTTGCTTTCGTCTTGCCCCGTGGAATCAGGTGACAGTGCCAGGGATGTTTCTCAACATGACGCAGCCCCCGCCGGCAGGAGTTCCCTTTTTTTCCCCAGGAGTTCTACATCCTAGAGAGATAAGCCTTATTAACTGCTGTTAGCGATTTGTTCCGGTGCCAGGCTGTTGTAGCGTGACCCCAGCTCCACCCAGCTCCATGGCAGTAGAAGCTTTCAGTTTCAGGCCACTTTTACTCTTGATGCTTTGCCTCTTCAGACTGAAGTGTGTGGAGATCATCAGGCAGTTGCCTATGTCATTGCTCATTAGATTGGCACCCAAGAATTCCAGCTATTATGCCGGTCAATTGTGCACCACCAGTTACAGTCTGTTTGTGAGAGAGCAAGTATGTTAGCAGCACAAAGGTCTTTTGCCTAATAAAGAAATGCAAAGTTCAATACAAAAGTTATAGTAGAGAAAGGCTTGTCCCAGCTTGAGCAGCCTGGATCTAGTAAGGTAGGGAGCTGATAAGTAGTGTGTTCTATGGGTCTCGGGCTGGGCAGCCCACTTCAGCCTCTCTAGTCCCCCTGGAGATGCTGCTTGTAGGCTGTTTGTGGTGTTGAGGGAGTGTTCTAGCCTGGCAATGGCCCCTGCACTAGGCCTTGGACACAAAATGTCCGCCTCCCGTTTCGCGGGCTTTCTTCCCCCTAATTTTCACTCCCCAGCTGCCTCTTCTGGGGATCTGCAGCCCTCCCAGGCCAGTCCAGCCAGGCCAGCCGCCACTGGTCTCCTCTGGGGAGCCCCCTGCCCTCTCCTGGAGTACTCACTGCGCCTGGGTCTTCTTCCTCACGCTGGCCACGTGTAGTGCCAAGATGGCCGCCACCCGTTTCAGGGCCCCTCCAGTCCCTGTGACCTCCGGGGCCGGTCCGGACGGGTCCTGCACGGCACTCCCAGACCAAGGCCTGCTTGCACCTCCTCCAGGTGAGCCCTTGCTGTGCCTTCACCCTCCTGTGCTTTGGCAGGGCGCGTTTTCATGGGTGACGCCGGCGGAGGGATTAGAAGTACCCGGGAAGGAGTTTGGGGTGTCCCCTCTGGTTCCCCCAATTGCTGTAGGGGTAAGGTAGTCCCCTTGCTGGGCTTTTTAGCCCCTTATAAGCCCCAGCTTTGAGTTTGGAGTAGGAGCTCAGGGCCCACACGTCTTGCTGCTTCAGACGCTGGCTCCGCCTGTCAGTCTCTTATTAATTATGTGGTTAACCCAGCTTTGAAGGGGGATAAGATCATTTAAAAAGTTTATAGAATACCTCTCCCATATGGTTTGAAAAAGGTAGCGCCTAAAGATGTAATAGTTCAGAGTATCAGAGAGATCAGAGAGATAAAGTCTTAAAAGCAGCTAGACGTGACAAATTTGAGCCCTTATGAAGATTTAAATATTGTTATACACACATCAGCAGCTACCTTGGCAAAAAGGAAATCGTATTTGGAAATAACCAACGCTCTTAGGAGGGCAAACATTGTTTATAAATGGGGTTCTCCAGGCAAGTTATATGTCACAAAAGGAGAATTGAAAAAGGTTATTAATTCAATATATTAGGGTAAAAACCGACTAAATGAATGGTATATTACAATAGAAGAACAGAGACTCCAACAAAATTAAAATTTCCAAAATGGAATAGAGTATAGAGATAGACTGATAGGTAGGAATTTAGAAAAAAATATTAATTGATATTTCAAGACACTGAGTAATTAAAAAGAAGGATCTTGGGGAGAAGAAGGGAACGGGGAGGTGAGGTAAAAAAAAGATTAAAGAAAGGTAATTATAATATATTAATTAATTGACTTGAAAGACGAATAAAGAGTCTCAAATTCACTAGAAAGAGTTTAAGGGGGGGGAAAGTTCACTATATAAGGTCTTAGACAAATTTTACAAATATGGGATATACTATTTAGTTACTAACCACTTAAGTACACTTGATTTAATAAAAGGGTGGGGGTGGGAGGGGAGGGAAAGGGAAAAAAAAAAGATCAGATGAAGAAATATGGGGAATAACATATGATAAAAAGACACTCAGAAGAGGGTAAAGGAAAAAGGAGGGGAAAAAAAGGAAATGGGCAGAGGACTATAAATTTAGTTGCAAAGAATAAAGGCTAATGCAGTGGAAAATTAAGTAAGGCAAAATAATTTATTGTAAATGAATTAGAGATGAGGTAGTAATAATAGATGATTTGTATAAGTTTCCACATAGAAATAAGCACGTAACTTAAACTAATAGAGGAGTTTGTTGATTAAATAGAATTCCTGATGACTGACATATCTAGAGGAATCACTGTAAAAATGAATACTGGTATAGATTTAATCTGCTACATGTATATAAGGTCTTTTTCTGAAATTAGTTTCAGGAGGTTACTTCCAGACAAACTTTGTTACTATTTGAATAATCCCTGGAGTGGAGAATACATTATGGGCAGTTAGACTTATGTTACGTCTGGCCCCTTTTCTCTTTTTGAATCCATGGGTTATTGTTATGCTTAACCCAGAAAGAGGGATGATAAATGATTGTTGTTGTACTGAATGTTTTCATCAATGGGTAGGAAGTAGCCGGTATAAGGTTATAACATATATAGGAGGGAATACTTTTATGATTAAGCCTAAAGAGATATTATCAGTGAACCTTTTGGAATTATGGTATTAATAATAGTATCACACAATGTTCAGGGACTACATTCTTCCTTTAAAAGACAAATGGCAATGGAACAATTTTATAATCAGCAAGCTGACATTGTTTTTATGCAAGAGACCCACTGGCAAAATGACAAAATTCCTTACTTGCAAGAAAATGTATTTAATGTAAAGATTAATGCAACATTAAATAAGCCAGAGGGGTGACAATTCTTTTCAATAAAAAGGTCAAAATGACAGAAGAGTTTAAAATGGTTGATCCAGAGGGAAGATTTATTATTTGGATTGGCTTAAAGATGAAAAGCTAACATTGGTAAATGTATATGCTCCCAATAAAGGCCAAAATGCAATCTTTAATATATTAATGAAACAAGTTGAAAAAGTTAAAGTCGGAATGGTGATTATAGTAGGCGATCTAAATTTAATTGTGGACACAAAAATTGATAGAAAATAAATAAAAATCTTGGATCCTGATTCTCAAGCAGTAAGAAAAGCAAAAAAAAAAAAAAAAAACGATATTAAGGTTTAATTTTTTAATTTTCTCAGACACATAAGATGTACTCTTTTTTTAATAGATCTCCCCACTGTAAGAAGATTTATAAAAACAGAGATAGACTTAATAAAATGGTCAGATCATGCGCCAATAATTATACACTTGACTGACCTATTAATTCAAGGTCAGAGTGGGATTAGGAAGATAGACCCATCATTATTTAGGTCTACAGAAAAGAAGCTAGTATTGCAGAAAGAAATCAATACTTTTTTTAGCTAAATGATAGAACAGTTGAGAGAAACTCCAAATTATGGACTACTTATAAAGCAGTTATTAGAGGTGTGCTAATTTCATGGTCCTCATATTGTAATAAACAAAGAGGCTTTTCGATGAAACTGGATTGAATTTGAAACTAGCAGATCTTGACAGAGCCAATAAAATAGATCCACAGATGCATAGAATTAAATAAATTAAATCAATTCAGGCTCAAATAAATAAAATTACACAATCCAAAATAAATACCACCATTTGGAAACTCCAACAGAGAATCTATTATTTGGGTGACAAAGCAAACAAAATAATAGCTGGTAAATTGAAAAAGAGAGACGATCTTTTTAGAATTGAGGAGATAAAAGATGAGAATAATATGCTCCACACAAATCAAAAAGAAATAGGAAAAGTATTTTATAAATATTATAAAAAACTATATAATCTAGAAAAAAAGATTAATTTATTAAGCCGTCTATAGAAGACATTCAGTCTTTTTTGGATAAAATTAATCTACTGAAATTGAATGAGATTGACCAGAATTTTCATGAAAGAGAAATTACAGTAGATGAAATTGAAAAAGTAATTTTAAACCTGAAATTAAATTCTGCCCCAGGACCAGATGTATTTTCAAATTTTTCTTGTAAATCTTTCAAATCAGTTTTAGTGAAACAACTAGTGAAATTTTGTAATAAGATCCAAATATCCAGAGAAACACCAGGATGTTGGAGGCTGAGATAATTAATATTACAAAACCAAATAAAGATCTTTGATATTGTAGGAACTATCGCCCAATATCCTTGCTTAATGTCGACATTAAGATTTATGCCAAAATTTTGGCTTTAAGACTTAATTCAATAATGATTGATTAATATAGACCTATCTGGTTTCATTAAAGGTAGACAAAACATCTGAAAGATATAATTTCTTATTGTAATTATAATAAAACCACATGTGCATTAATGTCTTTAGACGCAGAAAAATTCTTTGACAGGTTAAACTGGGAATATATGAATTTAGTCCTAAAAAAAATCTCTTCTACTTTAGCTTTGATTTCTGGTATTAGTTTTATAACAGATACATTTAAGTTAAGCAATGGCACATGCCAGGGTTGCCCTCTTTCTGCACTGGTCTTCGCACTGGTAATGGAACCTTATGCAGAAGCAATAAGATCTACAGTTTGAAGGGATATCAATAAAAAATAAATCATTTAAAATTATGCTTTTTGCAGATCTTGACAGTAACTAATTTAAAGAAATTAATAGAACAGGTACAGGAATTGATAAATAAAGTTGGTATGATATCCTATTATAAGATAAATCTTGATAAAACAGAAATCGTAAATCTTAACTTAACAAAAGAAGAACAGGTAGAGATAGAGAAATCACTCCCACAAAAACAAATTCTTGAATCGATTAATTATTTAGGAATTGTATTTACAAAGGACTTGGACAAGATATCTCTATAAACTTTGACAAATTATACAAACATATTGTCATTTTGCTAAAACATTGGAAATCATTGGCCATCTTGTGGTTGGGTAGAGTGGCAACTGTAGAAATGTCCCTTTTACTTGAAATCAATTATTTATTTAGATCTATTCCTTTAAAGATTCCTAAAAAGACATTAAATACATTTAAAAAAAAATATTGATCTCTTCCTATATAAAGGGAATAAAGCTAGGATTAATAGAAATATTATTAAAAATAGTTTTTCAAAAGGATGCATAGCCTCCCCGTGTATAGCAGACTATTATGAAGCTGTAATGTTGTCTCATATTGTTAAATGGTCCCTTGTAGAACAAAAAGAAGGATGGGGCTAGATTGAAAAAAAAAAAAAATGTAACACCAAATTAAGAAATTAATACTTGGCTCTGGGATGATCATTTTTACAAATTGATTGATGACTCTGTTCTCATAGTCAAACATGATTCTGAATTCTGGTATAACTGTAATACAAAAGCATAAACTAGTGTCTAATCCATCACCATCTCTCCCACTTTGGTGGATAGCAAAGACACTTAATATCCCTTTTGGTTTCCATTGTGAAAAATGGAATATATGTAAGCTAGGTGATCTTTACACGGAAGGGAATTATAAGTCCTTTGAATCTTGTTGTACAGAACGTATCTTTCCAAAAAGTAAATGGCTTGAGTATGAGATAATGAAATTTAAAATTGTAAACTCACCATCTGACTTAAAAGGAGAGAACCTTATTGCAGACTTAGAGAGACTTTGTTTTTCAAAAAAACATCTTATTTCAAAATGTTATTCTATCTTGAGAAAGGATCACTTGTTAAATAAGGCTGACAGAATGAAAAGTTGGGAAAACGATTTAGGTTTACATTTGACTCTAGAGTCTTGGTTTACAGCATTTAAAAGAACTTATAAGTGGGTTATTCATCAGACAAATATATATTTTAAAAATATCCAAAGATGGTAATTGGTCCCGTCCAAAATGGCTCTTATTTCGAAAGATAATAAATTAAGGCAATGGTGGAGAAAATGTAAAGATTTAGGAACACAAAAACATATTTGGAGAAACTGTAAAGTGGCTAGAATCTTCTGGCTTAATTGTTTTTAATTTATTTCCAAACAAATGAATAAAATAATAATTACATCTCCAGAAATGGCATTATTCCATATTATGCCAGACACTCTTAGTTCTGCTGAAAAAGCATTTATTATTCAAATCCAAGTGACGTTTTGCAAAAAAATGGAAACAATCAGATTTACTATCATTAAGTGACATATTATTAAACCTGCAAAGATATAGAATCTTTGAACATAATTTGGATTTTTTGGGATTAAATTCCATAAAATTCCATTAAATTATATGGGATAAAAGTTAAGATGAAATTATAAAATAATTTTAAGGTTATTGTATCATGAAATTAACCTCCTTTTTTTTTTTTTTTGTATTAAGTCTGTTGCCAAAGCTAAATATACCTACCTTGAGAAGTGGATTTTTATGTATGTAGTGCAATATTGATTGTTTTTGTATGTATGATTATTGGTGTGTATATTTTGTATGTAAAATGAATTAAAAAGCAGGGAAGGAGGATGGAGGAGGAGGAAGGGTGTGCTGAGGGGCCCAGGCAATTTTGGCAGCACTGGGCCCCCTGCAATAACCCAGAGCGTGGCTCGGGGTTACCGATTTAGGAAGAGTAAATTAACCCCGAGCCACGCTCGTAAAATACTACTGCCTTTTTTTTTCTTCCTCTAAATACAAACCTTCTATCCAATCTTCCACTTCTTCAACACTCTCTCTCTAGCCATAAACCATCAACTCTGGGACCTCCATGTTAATTTATGTAAATCTAAACTACAGTCAGCGCTTGAGCGAGAAACTCGAAACAATGTATACAGTATGCCTGTCAATCACTAATCCGTTGTCCAGTGGCTGCTTTGGCTGTGGTCCACCAAGAATAGCCATAACTGTTGATTATCTGATGAATTTTTGCATGGGTGCCGTAATCCAGCCTCTTCAGTGCTCCCAATTGTTTACGTATGTGTCCTGACTGCCGTAATGTGGGGTACCTAAAGTTTGCACCAATGTGTAAAGCTTTAGAAAAAAAACTCCCGCAGACGCCACTGTTGGAATTTACTATGCAAGATTTACATAGGGGCCATATTTCCTAATACATTTTAGGTGATTTCAAAATTATGCTAAATGCTGAATATTATTGTTACTTTTTTTACTTTAAGACAAGCAATATTGTTATGTTGTATACATACAGAATGACTAGGATCTCAGTCACTCTGGTTTCTCATACTTCTTTGACCATTCATTTTGAATGGGCAGATGGAGACAGGATTTGGGTTTCTAACACTCTCAAAATATGTATTATAAGGGTCACTAACCAAGTAGCAAAACTGAAAAACCACAGAGCTAAATACACTTGCAATATTGTGCCAGTATAGATGGGTGTTCTAGCTCAATGTTTTTTTTGTATGTTTAATAAGTATATTTTAGACTTTTATAGAATCCATCTTGTGATCCATTTTGATAACTTCTGAGTTTAAGGAACAGAAATGCAATGCACTAGAAAGAGGGTGATTTTGACAGATTAAACATGCATATACTGTACTATGGGTCGTTTTAGCTGCAGGAAATTGTGAAAACTGTTGCTTTCTCAACAATTGCATAGTAGTTAAAATCCATTCACCATAAGATTTAAAAATGAGGACCCTACATATTTTTTTCATCATACATTTTTATTAGGTAATGTAAGCTATGTAATGTATAGGATTGATTTACAGAGACAATGGTGCATAGAAATACATTTTTATATCAATTACAAAGAGAAGACCATATTTTTTAGCTAATGCTAATTGTATTAAATACTTTTAAAATAACCATAATTTGAGAAATTAAATTGACATTTCTGTTCATTATCTGGTAGGTTTGAGCTTTGTACAGTATTTTGTTGAATATGGAAATACCGGTCAGAACAAATACCCCTGGGAAATGACAATGTCTAACTAGCATAAGTTCTAAGAACCTTTGGTGTGCATTAAAATGACTAAAGTATAATCTCTAGTAAGTGTGCTTAATAGATGTATAAAGAATTTGTTATGACAAAGTGATATGATGAATTACTTCTATATTTCATATAGTATTAGTATTAGTCTGAAAGCTTAAAAGACTGTATTAGAATGTTTGAAAACAAATCTTACATTTGACCATTTTTAAGTCATTTAATGCAACACTAAGTTTTGTTTGTAACTATAAATTGTTCCCAGGGGACCAGAATATATTGGAATAAATTGTTGCCTTTTGTAATACCTTCAGTAGCTAAAACATGTCTAAATATTGCAAAGTTGCAATGTATATTTGTAAACTCATAATATTTATAGCAAACACTAGCTCTGTATCATTTACATTGATACAATTAGGTTATAACATTATAATTCACTAGTTTAATTTTAAATTATAATGCCACTGAAAGTATTTTTAATTAGATAAATTATATACATATTTAAGCAGATACTGTTGATTTATCAATGAGTAGTATAGATAGATTGCTCCCATTTTTAACACCAATAATGATTACAGACTTCAGTCCTGGCCAAGTATTTTTTATAAGTGCTTGATATATTCTCAAAACACTGTGAAGGAATCCAATAGATAGATGCCTATTTTCACAGTAGCTCCCTTTAAAGAATTCACTCACTTTAAACAATTGTTTTCTCCACCCACTTTCTTATCGCAACAGTGTAGCGCATGCAATTGTCCCTATGTGGAGATCAACAAGTAACATGTAGCTACAATACATTGCATTGATACAGTAGAACATTAATGGTAATGAGATGTTCTATTATATTATATTCTAATTGCATCAGTTGATTTATAGGTTCAACTTCTATTAAAATCAATCAGAGAATGGAGAGTATGGTGAACATGCAGCGATTAAATGAGTTATATTTATAGGAGAAGGCCCTCTGTCATTTTCAGACTGAAATGTTGGATTACTGTTTCATTGTTCAATTAAAGATGAAAACATGATATAATCAGGGTTACTGTTTTATGTACATAACCAATAAAGTAGCCCAATGGTAAATGCTTACAATGGGGCTTATTGAATACCTGAAAAACAGTGAAAAGGCTGTGATGGGGATATTTATTCTACATTGTAGCCTTTCATAGGCTTTTATTGCCATTCATGGCCATTGCAAATCTGTGTAAATCTGGTCCAATGAGTGAAGCAAAAACATCTCCCTAATCTATATACTACACATTTTAAAGAAAGTTGTTAATAAATGTATTTGCTTTTGAAAAATAAAATGAAAACGATACTGAAGAATGTGTGCTAAACCACAGGTATACGAGCACTTTTATTTAACCAACTAAAATAATCACCTATAATAGTTGTCAGATGTGAGATGCATTCTGCGCAGTCGTTACTCACACGCGGGGGAATTGCAGCCGGGGCAATGAGCATGCGTGCCACAGCCGGGAGGGGGGAGATGGAGTGAGATAGGAGGAAGAGAGAGCTGGATGAGGAGAGAAAGGCAAAGAGAAAGTAATGGGAGATCATAAGTAGAGAGAGACGGATGGGGAGAGGGAGAGGGGAAGAGGCAGAGAGGGAGGCAGAGAGAGAGGTAGAGAGGGGGAGAGAGAAAGAGGGAGGCAGAGGGATGGAGAGAGGGAGAGAGAGAAAGGGAGGGATAAAGAGGGAGGGGGCAGAGTGAGGGATAGAGAGAGAGTAGGCAGAGAGAGGGAGAGAGAGAGGAAGAGGGAGAGCGAGTGATGGAGGTAGGGCGAGGGGGAGAGGGAGGGAAGAAGAGAGGGAGAAAGAGAGGGAGGTAGATAGGGAGGCAGAGAAAGAGAGGGAGGCAGAGAGAGGGGAAGAGAGAGAGATGGGGAGGGAGGTGGAGAGAGAGGAAGGGGCGGGAGCGAGAGAGAGAGAGAGAGAGGGAGGCAGAGAGTGAGGGACAGAGAGAAAGGGAGAGAGGGGGTGGGTGAGAGAGGGCGAGAAGGGGGGAGAGACAGAGTGCACAAAGACAGAGAGGACACAGAGAGAGAGAGCACACACACAAAGGGAGGCACACTAAGAGAGAAACAGAGGGCTCACAGAGAGAAAGAGGGCACATGGAGAGGAAGCACAGAGAGACAGAGGCAACACAAAGAGAGACAGCATAGAGAGAGATAGAACAGACAATTGAACATCTATGATGGGCTGTTAATAGTACAAAATAAAGTTCACCAGAACAATATATCTGTGTTCACTTCATCATTGAATATACTTTGGTAAATGTATATTTTTGTTCAAAATATAAAACACACTAATGCTCATGTGATCAAAAAAAATATTACTGTTTCAAATTCAATCATCAGTGTGGAAATTCAACCCAAACAAACACTTTTGTAGTGCAAATGTGAAAAACGACTATTAATTTTTATGCTCTCATTATATCAATATAAGTTTAAAATGAAGCAATTGTTTTTCACATCTTCATCAACAGGGTGTTATTGTGTGTTTTATGTTCACATTGATTAATACATTTTGGAAGGTTATTACTTTTACATCACTAATGTGTTTTATATTTAGAAAAACTGGTATAAATGATGAAGTGAAACATATGCATGTTTTAACTAGCTCCTTATAAATCAATAAAAAAAAACACAATCTTTAAAGACGTATTTAAGTTTCATGGATTAAGAATGCATCTGATAGAGAAGAATCAGTAGCGTATGAAAACATTTTTTGCATTACAAAATCCCAAAATAATCATTACTTACCCTACAGTTTACAAGTTTTTCAGCTTTTATTGCAGTTGATTTTGACAAGGAATGCTCCTGAAAAATCCTAGCTAAATCAGTATAAAATTCATAATTGATTTTAGACTATCACAGGCAGCTATAACATTGTTGCAATCGCTGGAAATTCAGTTTCTGCAAAGCATCATGAGATGTGTAGTCCCCATCACAAGGAAGCAATGAGGAGCTCAGATACTGCTGCTGTGGATTTCTGCATTGTGCTGCTGTTTGCCTGAATGCTTGAACGCAGTGCTTCTGTTGGCTAGTTCCAGGTGCTTATGTAAGCAACTCTGTGGGGTGTGGAAACAAATTCTGTTTGAAATAAAATAAATCTGTGTGTGTGTAGGATAAAGCATTGTAATGCATGTTTATGATATAGGCAGCATGTGTTAGATTAGAAAAAGTTAATAACAAGGCCAATTTAACATAACTTTAAGTATCCATTTAATTTAAAGCTATAATAGTCATAGAAATGTTTTTCTTTAAAGGTATTTATATGCTCACAGGAAGGTCACAGAATACTATAAAAAACGGAAATACAGACAACAGTTACTCTTATAGATATGCTGATGTAACCAAATAATTAGAAATCAGGAAAGTGGAAAAAAAAAGAAGATTGATGGCACAATCTGATAATATAATATAGTATTTTGTAGATCTATGGACTTTGCAGACAATGTGACACAGAAAAAAATAAACAAACATACTGATTTATAGATGGAAAAAAGAGCATGTTGTTCTGAGCCACTCTTGGTTCCAGAGCCATAGGTTGCTGACCCATCTTCTAGTGTCCCCAAAGCTGGCCCAATGGCTACCAAGTTGTTTTTGTTGTATTAGTTTACATTTCCTGCATTAGTAGGGGGTTGACTTATATATATATATATATATATATATATATATATATATATATATATATATATATACCGTATTTATCGGCATATAACACGCACCGGCGTATAACACGCACCTCATTTTAAGAAGGGAATTTCAGGGGGGGGGGGGGAAATTCAAATAAAGAACTTTGAAGCAAAATCCTCAACCTCCCTCCCCATCCTCAACCCCCTCCTCAACCTCCCTCCTCATCTTCCCTCCTCAACCCCCTCCTCAAACCCCCCATCCTCATCCTCCTTCCTCAACCCCCCTCCTCAACCTCAACCTCCCTGATTATCCTCAACCCCCCTCCTCATCCTCAACCCCCCCTCCTCATCCTCAACCCCCTCCTCAACCTCCCTCCTCAACCCCCCCTCAACCTCCCTCCTCAAACCCCCTCCTCAACCCCCCAATCCTCATCCTCCTTCCTCAACCCCCCTATCCTCACCCCCCCTCCTCAACCTCAACCCCCCTCCTCAACCTCAACTCCTCATCCTCAACCCCCCTCCTCATCCTCAACCCCCTCCTCATCCCTGGAGGTTGGGGTATCTGGAGAGTAGGGCGGGCCAGAACCCCACCCTATGGTATGAAGTTTAAAGA
Source organism: Discoglossus pictus (assembly GCA_027410445.1). Classification (NCBI taxonomy): domain Eukaryota; kingdom Metazoa; phylum Chordata; class Amphibia; order Anura; family Alytidae; genus Discoglossus; species Discoglossus pictus. The sequence continues at coordinate 325,432,147 of CM050164.1, read as the reverse complement.
CGACGGTCTACAGAGTAAAGACTTCTAATAAAACAGAGACTGTTTGTTTCCTGGCCACAAGGTGGCACTACATCAACTAGAAGAAGAATATTTGTATCCTGGCCACAAGGTGGCACTATAAGAGACTGTGTGTTTTCTTCATGAACTATAATTTCTGCGGAGCAGAGAAGCTGCACGGGGTAGTCAGGGTGTTCCTGCACGTTAGTAAGAAACGTATATGTAGTTTTTTATTTTCATTATTTCTAATCCTTCTTTATGAGCCTTCTTAATAAACAAGTCTTCTGCATTCAAAATCTGTATTGCTGAACCTTTTTTCATAAAGGATTCCTGTGGCAAACGGCCATCCTTGTCACAATATATATATACATATATATATATATATATATATATATATATATATATATATCCAGCTGGATCACCACCTTGTAATGGTGTGAAATTGTGAGCTATACCATGTAGAGTCACTCAAGATGGGTAGGTTATAGAGGAGAAGTTAACAAATTGCAGTCTAAAGGAGAAAGAACTGGCAACCCACACCAGTATCTTTGCCAACCAGAGACATAACAATATCAGTTGTAGTATACAATTGTAGTATATTGTAGTATCAAAAATTATAAGCATCCTGAAATGTTTGCTTAAATAGGTTGCGGTTGCACTTTATCTTACCTTAAGATGTACACACATACTTTTCTTATATTATGGCCTTAGAGCAGTTTGTTTTGCAGATGTACTGTATAGTTAAGTCATTATATTACCTTTAATTTTCTTTTTTCCTATGTAACTCTAATTTTATGATTACAGAAAAGAAGAAGGGAGGGGAAGATAGTGCAACTCCTCCTAGTACAGATAAAACACAGTACTTCGATAGCACATAGATAGTAAAAAGCTGGTATACTCATGGGATTCCTGATCCATTTTGATCAGTGCTTGGTACAGCTGGTGTAACCCCGATGGTATTACTGAACTCATTGCAGTGCTGGAATACCCTGACCTTGGTTCTGTCTACTCAACCTACAACAGCAGTTGACATGGACACTCTAGGAAGTAGCGGTCGATGCTCAATGACATTTTCGTTTCACTTGCCTCGTTCAGATGGTTGTGGACAGTGGTGTTGTAACCAACCACTGTGATTTTACGTAATCTAAATAAAAAAATAGATGTTCCATTTGCACATCTAGCAAAGTAGTCTTTAATTCGCTTGGAGGGGAATAATAAAATATAACGTGTATAATTCAGTATATATTCTATCCTGGACTATGAGATATATTCCTTGGTATTCTGTGGCAAATTCTCCAGTGGCACATTCTTTCTCATCTGGCTTCATTAGATACTTTTTTGGGGGGGGGGGGCACAAAAACATAGGGGCCATCATATACACGGAAAAATATGGTATATGCATTTGTATTGTCTGATAGACTTGGTGTGCATAACAAAGTATTATGAGTCACAATGCTGACAACTTCAGATCTGGATGATATATATTTATATATATACTTCTCACTTCGGTACAATCTCTACAGCAGGGGTGGATTGCACCTTAATGATGAGGGAGCTTTTGTGCTAGGGTGTCGGATGGTAGAGAGGCTGGAGGAGTTTTTAAACTAGTAGGTGGGGAGGAGGGACTAGATATAAGTAATGGTGTAGAAAGTGTAGAGGGTATAAGGGATGAATTAGCAGCTCATAGGGGAGGAGATGGGGGAAGGGGTAGTATAGTCAATAGCGATATATTACTAAGTAACTATAGTGGCAGGCACCACCAAACTGCAGTCTCATAACATAAGGTGTATGCTTGCTAATGCCAGAAGCTTGCCAGGAAAAATGGGAGAGTTAAAATTATTAGCAATTAATGAAAAATGGATTTAATAGGCATTAACTAAACGTGGTGGGATGAATCTCATGACTGGACTGTTAATCTGGATGGTTATAACCTATTTAGGAAAGATAGGGGCAATGGTAAAAGAGGAGGAGGGATTTGTCTGTATGTTAAGCCTGAATTTAAGCCTATAGTCAGAGAAGATATTTATGGTGGAACCAGCAGCAATGTTGAATGTTTGTGGGTAGAGTTAAATAGCGGAGCAGCAAATTCCAAAAGAATATTAGTAGGAGTATGCTATAAACCCCCAAATATAGCTGATAGAAAGGAAATACAATTATTGTTACATATTGGAAATGCAGCTAAGCATGGGCAAGTTCTAATAATGGGAGATCTTAATTACCCTGAAATAAACTGGGTAAATGAGACCAGCAGTTCAGCTAAGGGGAGGAGGTTCTTGAGTACACTCAGGGATCATTATCTGGCCCAGGTTATACAAGAGCCTACTAGAAATGAGGCAATCTTGGATTTAGTTAACACAAATTATATTGATATAGTATCAAATGTTAAAATAGAGCAACCTTTGGAAAACAGTGATCACAACACAGTCTCATTTGTGAATGAAATAGAAAAACAAAATTTTAAGGGGCCAACAAAAACTCTTAATTTTAACAGGGCAGATTTTAACTGTCTAAGGGCAGTAATACAAAGTATAGACTGGGACAAAGAACTGACAGGTTAAAATACTAAACATAAATGGACAACATTTAAATCCTTACTAAATATACATACTTATCACCATATACCAAGTTGGAATAAAAGTAAAAGGAGTAAATCACATCCAATGTAGCTTAACAATGATTTAAAGATAAAGATACAGAGTAAAAAACAGGTATTTAAATTATACAAACAAGAGGGGACAGAGACTGCTTTACGGGAACCACAAGGAAATCAACAAGGCTTGTAAAAGGGCTATTAGACTGGCTAAAATAGAAAATGAACAAATAATTGCAATAGAGAGTAAGACTAACCCTAAAATATTTTTTAAGTATATAATGGGAAGAAGGCGAGGAAGGAAGCTATAGGAGCATTACAATGTGACACAGGCCGTCTGACAATTAGTGACCAGGAAAAGGCAGATGAGCTAAATAGGTTATTTTCTTCGGTATACACAAGGGAGGTACCAGTGGTTGGGACACTGCAACACAATGGGGCTACACTACCTTCACCAAATAACCTTGAGGTTAGAAGTAAAAAGATTCCACCTTAAAGAGAGAAAAGGGTTCTTCACAGTAAGGGTGGTTAATCTGTGGAATTCTCTACCAAGGAGGGTGGTGACAGCGGATTTGATAGATAACTTTAAAAGGGGACTGGATTTATTTCTAATTAAGAAGGGAGTTCAGGGTTATCCTGCATAATTAGAGAGAGTGTATTGATCAGGGAGAAATCCAATTGCCAGTATCTGGCATCAGCGAGGAATTAATTTTTTTCCCCTTTGAGACGATTGGCTAACTTTCACTTGTTTTTTTTTCCTTTTGCCTTCCTCTGGATTAATTACTAATTAAAAAAAAAAAAAATAAATAGTGGATTAATAATTAATTAACAACTAACAACTAATTAATTAATAACTAATCCTCATATTGCAGATCAGAGGAGATCGTAAAAGGTTTAACTTGATGTACTGAAAGTCTTTTTTCAACCTTAATTACTAGGAGCCTCAGTCAATTCTGAGTTGCCCAATTGAATAGGGCTCTATATAAACACATACAAAAAATTTTGACAGAACTTTTTAGTTACTGAACTTCTATCCAAAAGCAAGGTTTTCACTAACTAAAAACTTCTGGCAAAAAAATATGTTATGTGCTTGAATAGAGCCCTATTCAATTGCCAAAATTCAAATTGAATGATGACCTAGGTATCTATGTAACTATGTAACTATGTAATATATATATATATATATATATATATATATATATATATATATATATATATATATATATATATATCACATATATAGTTCTCAGCAGCCTGGGGTTGCCAAAAAACGGAATGGTAACACAATGTCAAAACTGCGGGCTAGGGCAAAGCAAGGACCACAGTTAAGGCCAGGCAATGATCGCCATATGCGCTAATTGCGATTGTGTAGATGAGCTCCGTAGGCGCTCATCCCTACGACCCCGTATTACTTGGGCAGTGAGGGCCAAAGGCACACACTGCGCTGGTGTAGATGAGCGCCGTAGGCGATCATCCCTATGACCCGCGGGACTACACATCAACAGAAATCCCAATTACACAATTCACAATGCGAGACCCATAGCACTTTGAAAAAATTCAGTGGAAAAATTACGACCCTTAACACTTTGCAAAAAGGAAAGCGGGACTTAGAGAAAAAAAATAATACACGCGGCACTTACAAAAAAAAATACGCTGTAAAAAAATACGAAGTTAACGGCCGAACCGCTCACATACAAAAATGACAAAAACACAAAGAAAATTAAAAAAAACATTTTAAAAAATCCCACACACCACGGGGGGACAGATAGGACGTCTGGGAGTTAGGTTGTAATAGAATTGAAAAACAATTTGACCAGTTTCGCCACTCAAAATTCTCAGCAACAAAAGAAATGGTGGCCGAAAAAAATTAAAACAAGGCTACACAACCCCTAACCATGCAAAACACCACCAGACACATAAGACTGGAAAGTTGGACTTAGAAAAAAACAATTACCAGTCGCAGGACTTAAAAAAAAGAGGTAAAAAAAAATACCTAACCGCGCACATCCAAACAAAAACAAAAACACAAAAAAAATTTAAATAACAAAAAAAATAACCTCACACACAGCATGGGGGGGCAACCAAGACGTCTGGGAGTGAGGTTACATTACAATATAAACACAATTTCCCAAGTTTCAGCACTCGAAAGTATAGAACCCAGTTCCGTCAGTACCCTTGGATGTATTCCATCAGGACCCCGACACATAACACTTTTACCCAGGAACGTACAAGGTACAAAATACACTATAAGGAAACATGGAATATGCTCCAGACCTGCGTAACACATACACAATCGCAGCTATTTAACACTAACTTGCAACTAATAATATTATCATTCTAAAATGGTGCTTTACACAACTAAACAAACGGTTTGCCCTCGCGCACGCAGCCTGTTTATGCTGCACATTTGCCACATTGCTGACACTTACACCTCAGGTCAGCAACAGTCCAAATGATTGTTAGCTCTTCAGGATATTGATCGCTGGATATATTAATTACAAATAGGTAAAGTATATTAATTTGTAATTTAATTAATTAATTAATTAATTATAAGAAATATATATTTATATGAAAAATGGTCAGGGGAGAGGCTCGCAATGAGCGCAAAAGGCACTCATTGCGAGATACACAATGAGCGTCAAAGGCGCTCAGCGAGGGGCTCACAGTGAGCACCGAGGGTGCTCAGAGGAGCAAAAGTACACAAGGGGAGAGGCTCGCAATGAGCGCTAAAAGGCGCTTAGCACGGGGCTTGCAATGAGCACCGAAGGTGCTCAGACGAGCAAAAGTACATGAGGGGAGAGGCTAGCAATGAACGCAGAATGTACTCAGAGGACTAAAAGCCTTACATTGTGTGGCAAACAGCATTAGCTGCTTTACAATTTTATTGCCGTCATTTTTTGATGGGCATGTAGCTAGTATATTCATAATGAATATTGCTGTGTTCTGTATTACCCTATGTATTGTACAAAAACCTTATTTATATTGAACAGCTTTCAAGAGGTTTGACCTCTCTTTATCAAGTCTGAAGCAATACTTACATGAAATGGAACCCTCAGTTTGAAAGTAAACAGCAGATACAGAGAGAGTGAAGACCTCATCAGGTAAATATAGATAGGGGAATTCAACACAACATAGTATAGGAAACATATATACACATAATACATACACATATACAACAATATATGCATGAAAAAGGAGAGCACTGTAGTCCCTTCTGTTGGATAAACACCTCACTAAGAGTGACAAGTAGAGACGTCGCGGACAGTTCGCCAGCGGACCATTCGCAGCGATTTTGGCACGTTCGCGTTAGCAGCGGACGGCGAACACATGCGCTTTTCGGTTTGCCCCCTATACTTTATCATTGAGGAAACTTTGACCCTGCACCTCACAGTCAGCAGACACATTCCAGCCAATCAGCAGCATACACTACCTTCCAGGGCCTTCCATCTGAAGGACAGCATACATTTTAGAATCATTCTGAAGCTGCATTCATTGTGAGAGGACAGATAGTGTAGCTGCTGGAGATTTAATAGGGAAATAGATAGCCAGGCTGTGTATTTAGCTTCCACTACAGACCTGAAGGACTCATCTGATATCTGCTGCAGCAATCCAAAAAACCCTTTTTAAGGCTAGAACATCATTTATTATATTTTATAATTTTTTTCTGTGTAGTCTAATTGCATATGCCTGCCTGCCAGCGTGTGTGTGTGACAGGCTAACACCTATATTGTGCTTATTTTCACTACTCATACCTGGTGGTGTACCATACATTGAAAACAACCATTTTTTTACTGTTATCTAATTTCAGTTGCCTGCCTGTGTCAGGCTCACAGCTTATATTGTGCTCAATGAAATAAAACAACACTTTTTTGACTGTAATAGATTGAATAGCAATTGCCTGCCTACAGGCGTGTGTGTGAAGCCTATTGCATCTACTCTGCCAACTTTTGCCAGTGCACAGTGATACGTCATATCTGGTGCAACCATAGTGTACAGTGACATAAAACAACACTTTTTTTACTGTAATCGATTGAATATCAGTTGCCTGCCCACAGGCGTGTGTGTGAGGCCTACAGCCAACTTTTGCCAGTGCACAGTGATACTCCTTTCTGGTGGCACCTTAGATTGCACGTGCAGTGCCCCAAATTTGAAGTGGGAGGTCCGACCAAGCATCTTTTTCCATCTCCCGCTTCCAAAAATCCATGCCATATACACGTCCCCTAATAGTGGACGTAACATGGATTAAACCGATAGGAATAGTACTACTTAACAGTACACACCTTATAATAATGCAGACAGAGGCAACGCAGAGAGAGGAGTCTGAAGAAGAGGAGTCAGAGGAGGAAGGTGGCTTTGAGGAGGTGGAAGACCAAACACAGCAGGCATCCCAGGGGGCTTGTTGTCACCTTTCGGGGACCCTTGGTGGCTGGGTGGAGGAAGAGACCTTCAATGAGATCAGTGAGGTCAAGGAATGGGACATGGCTAGCTTGGTATCCAACCTTGTGCAAATGGGGAGTTTGCGGTTGTGCAAAGGGACTGTTTGCGGTTGTTTGCGGTGCATTAAACGGGGAGATTGGTCTGTTACTGTGAAGCGGGTGTAACCCTTACACTACCTGATCGATACAACATCATACCTGATGTTTTGAAGCATGTTATTCCAAACAATTTAGGAATGTTAGGTGATTTATGCCCTTTATGGCTTAAAACCAGACTCTGCATCAACTATGTAATTTTCCGTGGGAGTTTTGCCATGGATCCCCCTCCGGCATGCCACAGTCCAGGTGTTAGTCCCCTTGAAACAACTTTCCCATCACTATTGTGGCCAGAAAGAGCCCCTGTGGGTTTTGAAATTCACCTGCCCATTGAAGTCTATGGCGGTTTGCCGGGTTCGCCCGTTCGTGAACATTTGATTGAAGTTCGCGTCCGCTGTTCGCGAACCGAAAATTTGATGTTCGCGACATCACTAGTGACAAGCCTTTTATAATAAAATAAGTAATAATCACAAGAAAACCTAAGTTCATATTAAGTCCTGTATTTTTAGAGTTGAAGAATGGAATCATCTTTATTCCAAATGCTTTTTTGTCTTCTAAGTATATTGATTTTTAGGTGATCATTCTAGTTAAAATGGTGTCCAAATCAGGTACAATAATGCTTTCTTATTGAATGTCTGTGTAAATTCATCCTTAAGTAAAGTTTTTGGCTGGTTTCTCCAATGGAACAGTCTGTGTAATATAAGGTACATTGCATGATAAAACCCACATTGGATTATGTGTTTGTATACAGTTTTTATAGATCTTGTTGCTATGTGTGGCTGTGTCATCATTACAAATGTGTTGACATAACTTACAGGCACTTTTGTTACAAACTTTAGTTCCATTTTTTCTATTCAGTTGTCCATTGGCCAATCTTCTGCTGACAAGTTTTGTATATCAATTTGCACCGGGGTCATCCATTCACTAGTGCCACCACTGGATTTGGTGGTGCTTCAAGGCCAACATTTAATTTCCTGTGTTTTGCAAGGATTTTTTTTTAAACCACCAGTGTATTAAAAGAACCACAGTTAAGATAGGGAATTATTGTTTTAACCCAAGTTTGACTTATTCATCCTAAACTAAGTTGTGCCTTATCTACAGTGAAACATTTTTATAAAACTCAAATGCATTTCATGTTATTGCAATGTTCTATCTTACTTGTTAGTAACCAAAATGTAAAAAAATATAATACCTCAAAACAAAATATATGTACATGGCATCTGTAAGTAGCTGATGAATTTCAGTTTGTTTTGTAAGGAAAGTGTGTCGTGCATGGGGTCTAATATTTGGCGCTCATTGCGAGGCTGTTGGTTGCTGTATTATTTTTTCTGATAGGCGCTTTTGGTGTTATTGTTTGGTCGGCGGTGATGTGTTTTTTGCAGTTATTGCAAGGCTTTGTGTGCTATGAGCAGCATTGGCACTCGTTGTGAGTGGCGCAGTGAATGTCTTTTATGTTTATCGTGAGAGTTTTTTTTTTTTTGTGTGTATATGTTTTTTTGTATGCTAATTAAATAATTAATAAATTCATATTCTTTACCTATTTTGAAGTAATATATGAAGGAAGCATTGTGTTGAAGAGCTGACAATCTGTTTTGATGTTCTTGCAGCATAGAATGTCGGTTTGCACTGTTGTGGAGCTGATGTGTAAGTGTCAGCAATGTGTGCAGTGTGTAGTGTAAATAAGCTGCGTGCGGGAGGAAAATCCGTTAGGGTAGCTGTCTACTTCCGCATTGTGTAATTTAGTGGTGTAAAATGGCGGCGAATGTGTATGTGATACGCGGCTGTGTATGATGTAGCGTCCTTGTTAATAGTGTATCTTGTACGCTTTTTGGAAAATCTGTATGTGCTTGGTGGTGTTTTGCGTGTTTAGGGTCCTGTAGCCTCGTTTTCGTTTTTTCGGCAGCTATTTTTTCTCTCGCTTAGGGGATTTTCGTGTGTCTAAACTCTGGAATTTGGGCTTAAGTGTATCTTCAATTGCAGAGGTCCTGGGTGCCCCCCCCCCCCCTGCTGTGGGTAAGTTTTTTCTGTATTTGCTGTGTGTATTTATTGGGTTTTTAATGTTTTTATATGCCCGCGGTTCGGACGTTAAGGTCGGATTTTTGCGAGCTCGTAAAGTTTTTTTTGTAAGTCTCGCGGTTCGTATTTTTTGATGCTAAGTCCGTAAATTTTGCATTGTAAGTCCCGCCTGCGGCTAATTGCAGCCGACGTGGGAACCTCCACCTTCGCAAATCCGGTCCCTCGCTTTGCGAGGGTTCACATTTGCGGGGAGAAAGTCGTAGGGGGTCGTAGGGATGAGCGCCTACGGCTTTGCGAGGACCGCAGTTGCGGCGTTAGCAACAACCCCCCTGCTCACAACTATATATGTGATATTACTAATAATACTTTGTGCTTTAACATATATATATATATATATGTTATGCATGGAAATTAGGAAAATGTCTTTTAATGTTATTATGTTCGTCTGCCATATTCTTTTTTTATTCCTTACTCACTTATGTATGTATAAATGAGAAGAAGATTACTAACAATAAGTAATGTCGCAGGTTACCTAAGATGGAGGATGGACTACATCCAGTCATAACAAGATGGCTACAGAACTACAACTGGGAGTGGACTGATGATGCAAACATCCGTGACCAAATAAGGATACAGGCACCGCCTGCCTTCTAGACCAATGAACTGATCCTTCCTCAAATGACCACTATGACACTAAGACTGCAGCATTTTTGAACCAATCAATAAAGCTATTAATTCCTAGACAAAGGAATCATGTGATGTTTGATCAGATAACGTTTTTATATATAAACTTGTACACTGCCATTTTGGAATAGAGCGCTTTGCGAATTATTATACAGAAACACTGTGTCTGTGTCTTATTTCTCTGGGATGTGCACATCCACCACTAATTGGGAAAGTAACAGATATCTAGCTCAGACTGTTGTGGTGTGATCCAAATCATATATATATATATATATATATATATATATATATATATATATATATATATATATACTGTATTATACAATAACATTAAAAGTCCTTAAGTGTATTGTTACATATTACACTCCATAATATTTTCAATCCTTACAGTGAAGAAAGAAGGATGTGTTGGTTTCTTATTTTCTAAAAATAAAATATTTTCAACTATAAAGACACATCTAAGTGTTTTGGCAGTGATGAACATAGTATGAACTGTAATATGGCAAATGAGTAGCTGTTTGTGTAGCATATAAATCACTGTAAATATTTTTAGTTGGAAAAGCAATTATTTGTTTAGCTTCATTATCTGTAAGAAATCAATTTTAATATAGTTACATAGTTACATAGTTACATAGTTACATAGGGCCTCATTCTATTAACGTCCGTAGGAGATGCGTGGCCGCAAGGACCGGCCTGCAGGCTATTTGCCTATTCTATTCCCTTGCGGCCGAGGGCTCCAGCAGGTTTGCGGCCGGCGCCCTGTTATCCCTTGCGGCCGCACACGCAGCAGGAAAGCCTTTGATCTTACACGGCCGCAAGAGTTTCGGCCGCAAGAAAGCCACGGTTGATATTCAAATGCTATGTAAACCCTCTCGTCATGGCCGTAATTATCTAAAACCGAGCCGCAGCTTACTTGCACCAAAAAGGTCCCGCTAGCACCAATTAAGCACATAATAAAGCCATCCTGCACTTTGAGGTGACGATAAAGTGATTGGAGGTGTTAGCATTCATAGCACAACATGCCCCTACACTCAAATCTGAAAATATTTTTTATTTTAATTGATGTAAAATGTCCGTGGACAAAGTCCCATGGGCTTGGAGCACCTCAGACCCGCAGAGGCTGCGGGATTAGCCTCCGTTAAGTCCGTAAATGGGTAAAATAGACCCACGGGTCGTAAAGGGCTTACTTACAAGTCGTAGCATAGAAAAGCCATCCTGTAATTTTATTAAAAGTGAAGTGATGTTTGGTTTTAGAATTAATAGCTCAACATTCCCCTACTCTCAAATCCTCAAATAAAGATATTTAACTTCATGTTCAATCTTCGTGTTTTATCTATCATGCAAGGCAGCACTGGTTTGAATAACGAGCTACGGGCTTGGAGGGCAATCATCCCCCAAACCCATACGTGCTTCACCAAGAAGCTACGGTCGTGAGTTATGGCCAGAAGTTTCAAGCCCGTAATCCTGGTTTTCCTGGAAGACGACAATCAAGGCCGCAAATAGTTTAAAAGTGCGGGGAAATTCGTAAATCTGTGACTGTGTTGTATGTGTTGTATGCTGTGCACAGGTCTTGGAGTTGGAGGGTTTTGAGAGAGAGCAAGAGAAAGAGAGAGAGAGAGAGCAAGAGTGATTGATTAATTGATTGATTGATAGAAAGGGAAAGATAGAGAGATAGTTAGTGTGTGAGAGTGCGTGTTAGAGTACAAGAGAGTGTGTTAGAGTGCTAGAGAGAGATAAATAGAAAGTGTGAGAGAGAGAGTGATTGAAAGACAGAGAGTGAGGAGAGGAGAGATGGAGGGAGAGAGAGAAGGCAGTGGCTGGCCAGCAAGCTGATGCTGCTGCTGCTGCCAGAAAAAGGGCAGCAAACTTTAATCAGGCGGAGATCGAGACTATCGTAAGAGGAGTTCAAGCCCACCACTCCATCTTAACCGGTGGGAGCGAGGTGAGGCCCAGGCAGAGGACAGATGCCTGGAGGGCAATCGCGGCTGAAGTATCTTCACTGGGGTATGCAAACCGGACCTGGCAGTCTGTCCAGCACCGGTACCAGGACTGCCGCATTGATGTCAAAAAGAAAATGGCGAATGAGGCCAATGCGGCTCGTGGAACCAGTGGTGGGCCTCCAGAAACATTTACCTACCCCGGTTGGGAGGCCACAGTGCGAGATATGATCCAGCCAGCGGCAGTCGTGGGCATCCTTGGCCTGGTGGACTCGGGTGGGTCAGAAAGCCTGCAATGTGAGCACCGTATACACCTTCACACCCTCATATGCACGCACATGTACCCCACACAGATAGATAACTGACGTTGAATTGCACTGTACGATATCTGGTTGTGACTAAAGATATATGAGGCAGCTAAAATCATGTAAATCCAGTGTAAAGAAATATACTTGTCAGAATTGTTAGCAATGTAATATATGTCCAATACCTCCTCCCACAACTGATTATGATACCATTTTGCAAATCTATTGATGTTACTGTTATGTTTGCTGTTGGTTCAGAGTGCATATAAAGCATACATGACAACTCCATTGCAATTGTTTGTTTATTCCACTGTCACACTCTACTCCATGTTAAACTGGCCCATTCATAGCTGTTTGGCTTAACACTCCTACTGCTTAGAACCCATGTACATCTTGAAACTATGTATAGCGGATGTATCCTGTTTTATGTGGGCATTTCAGTATGTGCTGGAAGAGTGCCGCCGCCGACTCTAGGGATGCGGCTGTGCTTGCGTCCCCATGTAGCCGTCAACAATAGTTGGTACACAAAGCCCCTAACCCTCTAACCCTAACCCCCTAAAACCCACTTTCTAACTCTAACCCATACCCCATAACTGTAGCCAGAACCCGAAACCCATAACCACTTACCTGGCCTGCTGGGCTGGCGTAGCTAGAGTCGGTGGCGGTGCACTTCCAGAGATGCGCACATACAACAGGATATGTCGGTATAGCTGGTGAATCCCTAATGAGACTACATGTATGGATGTGCATACTGCAGCATATGCTGATACAGACTCTGATGGACTGCAAGTTTGTGTCGTGTACCAGCCTAATCTGGACCATGTTACATTAACATGTTAACTCACATTGCTGAGGATTGGTCACAGATTGGTCTGTCTCACACACTGGCCAACAGATTAAGATGAGCACGTGTCCTAATGAACTGCTGTTGGCACACCGCACCAGCATTACATATATTCATATGAGCCATGGGACCACCTGCATCAGGACATATTGCGGAAAGTCCACCTGGGCCCTCCACACGATGCCAGCCCTTGGCTCCAGCAATGGCCCCTCCAGCCAGGATGGTGATGGCGCCGCCTGGGTCCCAGTCAATGTGGGCTGGCCAAATGTGGGGACAGCCAATGTGGTCCCATCCCAGTTGGGCCCAGAGTATGGAGCCACAGGTAATGGTGCCCTGCAGCATGGGCACCGGGCAGGGCCTGTGGCTCCAACAGGCCCCGCAGGCCACTACGGCCCCGCAGGCCACTCCGGACCCTTCAGGAAACTCCACTCAGCCGTGCCTCCACCCAGAGGACTCAATTGTCTGGGTCCGTGCCAGGTAGTCCGGTGTTGTCAGCGGCCCAGTACCATGATTTCCTCGCTCATCTCCAGCATGAGCGGGAGCAAAATCATGAATTCATGCTGGAGATGAGACGGCATAATGAGCGGGTGTTTCATGAGTTGAGAAGGCATCACCATGTCATGGAGATGAGACGGCATAATGATCGGGTGTTTCAGGAGTTGAGGAGGCATCACCAGGTCATGGAGATGGGACAGCAGGAGTTGACGAAGCATCACCAGGTCATGGAGATGGGACAGCAGGAGTTGAGGAGGCATCACCAGGTCATGGAGGAATATGCTCGAAAGGCCGAAATGGACTGAGAAGGCCATCCACTTGAACAGGCTACCTCCTCAACCTCCCAGACCTTTCCCCCAGCATCCAGGGCAGAAGAGCCGACAATCCATCCAAGACGTCATGGCCGGCTTAGGCTAAAGGTTAGCAAAGGCCAGGAGGGTCATGACCAACACAAGCGAAAGCGTAAATAGGTGAGAACAGGTTCATGTTGCATATAGAAGCAATTGATGTCCAAGATCTATTGACGTTGAGGTGTTGCAGTCAATGCATATATTGTTCTAATTGATGTCTTGTTCTTATCTCTTTAGGTTCAAATCGACACACTGAGTGGTTGCCTCACATTTTCATTTTTTTGTTATATAATTTGCACACATAATAAATATTATGTATTGCTCACATTATCATTGTTTGTTTTCGTTTGTACTGTACCATGACTGTTAAACACCAGATGAATGCTACAAAACAACTTTATTGTATTAGTACATACATTTTCCTTCAATATACCAGCCCTGTGTTAATGTAGGGTTGGGGTAACAGCCACTAGTGCAGCTGAGAGTGGAGGTAATATTCCTGAGTTTGAATCCAGTAACGGCGATGAATGATATTCGTGTTTCTGACACATGGAGATATTCATTCAGGGTAAATATCAAAAGTGAGTACACCCCTAAGGGAAAGTGTAAATATTTTCATGCACTGACTTAACCCTCATGGGGATGGAGTTCACCAGAGCTTCACAGGTTGCCACTGGAGTCCTCTTCTACTCCTTCATGATGATATCATGGAGCTGGTGGTGTTAGAGACCTTGCACTTCCCACCTTCCATTTGAGGATGCCCCCACAGATGCTCGATAGGGTTTAGGTCTGGTGACCTACTTGGCCAGTCCATCAACTTTTTACTTTCAGCTTCTTTAGCCAGGCAGTGGTCGGCTTGGAGGTGTGTTTGGGGTCGTTATCATGTTGGAATACTGGCATGCGGCCCAGTCTCCGAAGGGAGGGAATATGCTCTGCTTCAGTATGTCACAGTACATGTTGGCATTCATGGGTTACCTCAAAGAACTGTAGCTCCTCAGTGCTGGCAGCATGCATGCAGGCCCAGACCAAACATATATGCATGTCTATATATGTTTTATATAATATGTTGTGTGGATTCCCCCTATATGCATTTACCTAATGATGTCAGATGCTGCCTCCCCTCTCTCTGCATCACTGTTTATGTTCAAAATGAGGGTTTCATCTCATATCAATGTTTTTGTGTTCATTGTGACTTATCCAGTTATCTGTAATTCAGGGATTATTTCAACTACTTTTGCTCAGTATAGATGTATACTTTTGGTGGTGGGAGTGTCACGGTCGGGCCTGGATGACTGCTGCCGGGGAGCTACAGTTCATTGAGGGAACCATGAATGCCAACATGTACTGTGACATACTGAAGCAGAACATGATCCCATCCCCTTGGGAGACTGGGCTGCAGGGCAACATAACATAACAACCCTAAACACATCGCCAAGACGACACTGCCTTGCTAAAAAAGGTAAAGGTGATGGACTGGCCAAGCTTGTCGTCAGACCTAAACCATATTGAGCATCTGTGGGGCATCCTCAAACTGAAGGTGGGGGAGTGCAAGGTCTCTAGCATCAACCAGCTCTGATGTATCATTAAGGAGTGGAAGAGGACTCCAGTGGCAACCTGGGAAGCTCTGGTGAACTTCCTGGCTATGAGGGTTAAGGAAGTTCTGGCAAATAATGGTGGCCACACATAATTGGCATTTAGTGCCAATTTGGACATTTAAAATTAGGGGTGTACTCACTTTTGTTACCAATGGTTTAGACATTAATGGCTGTGTATTGAGTTATTGATGGGTCAGCAAACTTACTTTACATTGTAGCAGAGTGTCATTTCTTCAGTGTTGTCACATGAAAAGATATACTAAAATATTAACAACAATGTGATGGGTGTACTCACTTCTGTTAGATACTGTATGTTCACTATTAGGATGTGAGCCACTTACAGACACCTGTCTCATTTGTATGGCTTTGTGTCATATAGATTGTTAATACCAACCTTCCCTCATGGTTGAAATCAGTAATGCAAACACTCTGTGAGAATTCTATTGACACCCCTAACTGATGGCGCAGAGCACAGATGTGGAGTATGAAGGTCCTTTCATTGATGTTACAGAAATGCTATGGTATCAACATTGACGAGGCAGACACAAACAACATCTTGGATAAATCATATTTACTATTTACAGAAAATAAAAAAAAGCAAGCTTGCCACAAAGCCACAGGTTGACTAATCACCACAGGTATGCAAAGGATCATGGTGGAGGGGGGTAGGATACAAAATCCAAGGAACACAGGGAAATAGGGATATGAGAGCAGAATGCAGGCAAGGGAAATTACATTGATATAGATGATCATGGGATTTACAGTGTATCACCAACATTAGGCAATATAATTGATCTCATTATTGTTACTACATATATATATATATAACAGTCAATAAGGAAAGACCACAATAATCCAGAATAAGGTGATATACATATGGGGAGAGCAAAATGTATGCTTGTGTGTTAAACGGACGCTCTGATGCAACATCAGAAGTATAAGTGCTCAATCAGTGAATGCTATGAGCTCATGAGGTCAGTTCTCACGCAACAATAAGCAGCCCCTACATAGATAACCTTGGTCAAAAAGATGGGGACCTGACCAGGACCATATCAGTCAGATGTTACTTATTCAAGAGAACTCACAACAAACCAGGCAATATCAAGGATAGTGTGTTCTCTGATTGAGCATCTATACTCACTGTTGTTGCATTTGCATAACTGAAGATTAACGTAGCCTCATTAACTGTTAAGTCCCAAGCCTGGATTTACTCTTCCCCATATGCACAGGGAGGGTCACATCAGCACTGAAGAAAAGATCTGGAAGTGTTTGTGCTGCAGGCTTCACAAAAGTCCAAGTAGAGGAGAGGATAGAATGTCTAAACCAATAGGTACATATGAATCGAGGTAGACTATATGAGCATACACATGCTATGAATATACCAGGAACATCAGCTGACAGATGTCACATCACATCTGCATTGTTTAGTGAAATTGTCTCGTGACACATATTGGCTATTCAGTCAAGATAATCAGATATCACACTGGATCCAACAAAGCAATGAAACGGACACATGCCCATACATGAGGACATTGACATGGCATTGACATGGCCATGGAATGTCATGATGTTTATCGTCATGCCATGTTCTGACCGTGATCTGGAATACAAACACACAAATAATATATTAGTGGAAACCTTACATATGCCATATGAGCAGCCACCAACAAATGCAAGTATGTCGGCACACATGTTATGCATTGGGATCTCATATAAGATAACCATTTGTCAGATGATAATGATGGCCCAGACTAATTTGTCCTGATGTGGGAATATTATGATTAGTCTAATTATCATGTAT
Source organism: Discoglossus pictus (assembly GCA_027410445.1). Classification (NCBI taxonomy): domain Eukaryota; kingdom Metazoa; phylum Chordata; class Amphibia; order Anura; family Alytidae; genus Discoglossus; species Discoglossus pictus. Next base: position 325,415,001 of record CM050164.1, on the reverse strand, counting down.
TTGTATTGTGCAAACATATTCCGTGGCACTGTACAGGGGAGAAGAACACGAAAATATACAGTATGTAATATTGCCAACGCCAGAAAATGGAGGGCCCTGTTTTTAGCGTAAAGTCTGGTGATAACTGATTTCTTCCCAAAGGCCCCCACAAGATTAGAAAATCACCACTTCCAAGCTAAAGGTAATGAACATGGGAAAGAGTAGATAAGGAATAGCAAGGTTAATAAGTAAGTGAGAGATACATAGGAAGGAAGTTGTGTCAAGTAGAAAGTTATGCATTAGTTGGAGAGGAAAGGGATCAGATGTAAAGTGCAATGCACTATTATGTAATAAGGTATATGCCCCATGTGGACAGATAATGTAATTTGCAGATGGGACAGTCAGGAGAAACATACTTTAACCACAGCTTGAGTAAGATTAGCTGATGGGCGAATAAAAGGGGAGGGGTGGGCATGAGAGGTGAAATGAAAATGTTGGAGACAAAAAGGGGAGAAGTAAAGAAGAGTCTGAGGAAATGGCAGGGGATGTGAGGAAGAAGGCAAGAGAAAACATAGTGTAAAGGGTTAATGGGGATAGTTAGCAGAAATTGCTAATCGTTCAGGTGTCGAAGACTTGTGTGACTCAATAAATTAAGGGTAAACAGGGGTGGGTGGGATGAGGAGACAGACAGACAGAGAGAGAGACAGAGTGACCAGTGCAGCCTGTAATAGAAATGGAAGATCAAAACTATCACACATTGATGCATGTTCGGACATCCACATGTGATTCTCTACTTTGGATAGATCAAGTGGAGTATTCAGCGAAGAGATCTGTTCCCCCAGGACACGTCTGCATGGTCCGATAAACTTTTCTGACCACTTCAGCAATACATAGGGGATGTCTTGGGGAAAAGAAAGTTAGGCCTACATTAATGGAGTTATTAGTCATTTCCTCTCATGCATACATGCACATGTTTCCCGCAAATACTCACTTACAATGTAGACGACATTGATGTAGCTGATGTTCTGTTGCTTTACAGGTCGTTTCCCATGTCTGTGTGGGTAAACAATGTGTTGACACACGGCAGCAGTTCTGTAATGGCAATATGATGATATGAGTCACACAATCCATATGATATATTGCACAATGATTCCTAGTTAACACATCCTTTAGACTATTCCTGTTATGCTTTTACCAGCATTCGCTGACAAGGAACAGGAGAGATCCTCTCCTTGCATCCCATGAGGTACATTTATTATGGTTTACAATATGCTGGTATGTACATATATCCAGATTGCTATGAAACCTCCATGGGATGTGGAATAGCATGATCAGACAATGGGAACATTACTGTTCTGTGAAGTTGTTTTCAAATATGGTTGTGAGGCCTATATCCATTAACATTGTGGAATACATCAGACCATCCATTTAGCTTTGCTTCTGGAGGTTTGCAGATATAAATATATATGATGTGTATGGGAATGCATACTAACCATTAACGGATATCAGAGCAGGCTGTATTTGATCCAGTGTTAAGAATGCGTCACGAGACATATGTTAGATCACAAAGCTATCCTCTACTGTGGACTGTTGGATATTCTGTATGACAATGGGGAAGGAGAAAAGAGATGTATTAGTATCCATAATCAAGGTACATTATAGTTGGTTGTTATTAGTTTTAGACTTACATGGGAAGTACTTCCGAATGACGTGGGCACGTAGTCGTGACCCCTGAACATTATCCTCACCAGGGGCTGGTACTGGACGCTCCGCCAGTTCAAGCGAAGCATCATCAATGTTCCCCAGACTGTTGGCCTGTACTGCTATATTGTGCAGACAACAGCAGGCCATGATGATGTGACAAACCTTCACTGGTGTATACTGTAGAGCCCCGCCAGTGGAATGTAAACATCTGAAGCGCATCTTCAGAAGGCCAAAGGTACGCTCTATTACATTCCGGGTTCTGGCATGGGCCGCATTGTACCTCTCCTCCCCCTCTGTGTGTGGATTGTTCACAGGGGTCAACAACCACGGCAAACACCTATATGCTGCATCACCTGAAGGAAACAAAAATGGGAGATGTAGATATGAATGTAAGGTTGTGCTGCTCGTTAAAGCATCTGTAAATATACACAATGATTAATGTGACGTTAGTTTAGGGATCTCTGGGTTGGAACTTCCTACTCCTATGACCAGGTCACATCGGGTTAGGCACAGCAACAAGCTACGATGCAATGGCTCAGTCGGCACACCTTCTTTAGGGCGCACGGCAAATGAGCGCGGACAATACGGCGCTGACAGAAGCCGGCGACAGTAGCGCACTGTTGAAACTTGTGTGGCAAAATGTGCGTTGATCAAAGAGCGCAAGTTGTAGAATCTATTGCCTAATGGGCCAAAACCCTCTTTTTCTTGCTTATAGGTGTTTTGAGAATTTGTGTTCGTTATCCAGAAAGGACTTGATTGGAGGGAGGTAAGTTGCATTGTACATGCTTTTCATCCTATCAAGCTGTATTTTATTTTTATGTTTTGACAATTTCTATATTTACTGAATACACTGGCGAGAAGTACAATTTAGTTTTTTTTTGGGTTGGCTTATAGGTTTGGAGAGGTTTTTTTTGTGGGGAGAAAAGTTTGGTGGAGAGAGGTAAGTTATTATTTTTTTTATGTTTCGTATTATATCTTGGTTGAGAGAGATTGAGAGAGAGAGAGATTGAGAGCAAGAGAGAGAGATTGAGAGCGAGAGAGAGAGATTGAGAGAGATTGAGAGAGAGAGATTGAGAGAGAGAAATTGAGAGAGATTGAGATTAAGTTTGATTGAGATTGAGTTTGAGATTGATTGAGATTGAGATTGATTGAGATTGAGTTTGATTGAGATTGAGTTTGACTGAGATTGAGTTTGATTGAGATTGAGTTTGAGATTGATTAAGATTGAGATTGATTGAGATTAATTGAGATTGAGATTGATTGAGATTGAGATTGAGTTTAATTGAGATTGAGTTTGATTGAGATTGATTGAGATTGAGATTGATTGAGATTGAGTTTGATTGAGATTGATTGAGATTAAGATTGATTGAGATTGAGATTGATTGATTGATTGAGATTGAGATTGATTGAGATTGAGATTGATTGAGATTGAGTTTGACTGAGATTGATTGAGATTGCATGAGATTGAGATTGATTTAAAATGAGATTGATTGAGATTGAGTTTGATTGAGATTGAGTTTGAGATTGATTGAGGTTGAGATTGATTGAGATTGAGTTTAAGATTGAGATTGATTGAGATTGAGATTGATTGAGATTGAGATTGATTGAGATTGAGATTGATTGAGATTGAGTTTGACTGAGATTGATTGAGATTGATTGAGATTGAGATTGATTTAAAATGAGATTGATAGAGATTGAATTTGATTGAGATTGAGTTTGAGATTAATTGAGATTGAGATTGATTGAGATTGATTGAGATTGATTGAGATTGAGATTTATTGATTCAGATTGATTGAGATTGAGGTTGATTGAGATTGATTAAGATTGATTGAGATTGATTAAGATTGATTGAGATTGAGATTGATTGAGATTTCTACACATATTTGCAATACACATAGGTGTTCCAAACTGCTTCTTCAATGGGGCTTGACAAGAACTTATTTTCAGCCTAGCCCAGCAGGACCATGTAGTTCCTACTACCTCTGGTACAGAAGATGGCTTCAGGATAGGTACTACGCCCAGGAATATGTGCAGAGCATAATGCAGATAGGATATTAGTGGCCTCAGACATGGGCCACTCCCCACACATGATAGAAGCACACAGTAAATAGCCGCATACCTTGTATATATGCAAACTGTAACTGACCCTTCCACATTGTTTAGGAAAGTATTGATCTAGCGTGTTTCATCAGCACCACTCAGGTCCAGAGTGAGAGTTGCTGTACACCCCTCCCACTGCTCTGTCACAGGCTCTGTCCACTAAAGGTTGATTACTGCAGTTAGTGACAACATTGATATCCCAAGAGGAAAAGAGTGTTATAGGCGATCAGAAAGGGGGACGAGGGGGGAGCAGGCAAACCCACTAAAACATTTCCTAATTTCTCTTTATTTTCTTTTAAGGTGGTGATGGAGGGAGAGGAGCAGAGGGGAGAGGAGTGGCAGGGAGTCCCCGGCGTGGAGGTGGGGAAGAGGAGGGGAGAAGTGAGGAGGGGGAGGTAGTTGAGGAGGAGGAGGAGGGAGGAGAGGAGGAGGAGAGAGGAGAGGAGGAGGAGAGAGGAGAGGAGGAGGAGGGAGGAGAGGAGGGAGAAGAGGAGGGAGGAGAGGAGGAAGGGAGAGGAGGAAGGAGGGAGGAGAAGGAGGAGAAGGAGGGAGGAGAGGAGGAGAAGGAGGGAGGAGAGGAGAGTAAGGAGGGAGGAGAGGAGGGAAGGAGGAAGGAGGGATGAGAGGAGAGGAACGAGAGAGGAGAGGAGAGTAGGAGGAAGGAGAGAAGAGAGTAGAGGGAGGAGGGAGGAGAGTAGAGGAAGGAGGGAGGAGAGGAGAGGTATGAGGGAGGAGAGGAGGGAGGAGGGAGAGGAGAGTAGAAGGAGGGAGGAGGAGGGAGGAGAGGAAGGAGGAGGAGAGTGGAGAGGGTAGTCAACCCCAGTCTGGAGAGCAAGAGGCTGGTGGGAGGTCCAGGGCCCACAATTATAGCCGGGAGGAAAACATGGTCCTCCTGGAGGCCATCCGTGCCCGCCCCGCCATCACCTCGGGGGGTAGGGAAGTCAAGGCTGGGCCCAGGGCTAATGCTTGGAAGCAGGTGGTCGATCTGGTCAATGATGCGGAGGGCCGTGGACAGAGTCTGCGGTCCATTATGCACTGGTTTGACGACATCAGGGCCGCTGTGAGGAAGAAGATGGCGCAGGAGGATGAGGGGCGGAGGGTCAGGTACCTGGGACATGAAGTCATTGCAAGGGACATACTTGCACCCTCCGCCGCAGCTGGAGCTTCAGGCCCGGTGGACCAGCAGGACCCAGCCTCCATGGCAGGTGAATATGACATACAGCAACATGCCACCACATGTGCATCACACACACTACACATGTACATGACACTGACATGTCAGCTCCATGAAATTAACAAGGGATAGATGGATGCATCATTAAATTCATGAAGCTGACAAATCACTGTCATTCCTGGTCACCACAACAGTAATCAAGCAATAGAGCAGGTGTGTCCAAACTCAGTCCTGGTGGGCCACACACATGCCTGGATTTGATAACCCTGCTGCGCACAGGTGAGTCAATTGCTTCTTTAGTCATCCTGATTGACTCACCTGTGCACAGAAAGGATATCTTCCAAACCAGGAAAGAGTTTGGACACCCCTGTAATAGAGAGTGCGTGTATTGGTGTGTCCGTTCAGCCTATGCAGTTACAGACAGCAGCCGTAATACAGATAGTGTTGTGAGCCGAGAACCATCAAGAACAGAAACCTAAGAATAGATAACAGCTAGTATAAGATAGCTAATCAGAGTTGCAAAGAGGAGAGTCATCCATATTCAAGTCTAGATGTCAGATAATTAGAAATGAACACATATCAATGTGCTAATCAACATAATAATGACATGTACCTTTCTTCTCTATCTCTCAGCATCCATGAGGTGCTCTGGGTCCTGTGACCAGCCAGAGGAGGCGGGCCATCAGCCTTGTACCAGGATCTTCCAGCACAGGGGGAGGAGGAAGGAAGATCTGAGGGCCCTGGGTCGGAGGATGGGCTGGTCATTGACCTTGCAAGCTCAACTGCTACAAGCCCTGGGACTATGCCCATCCTCCAAAGACTTGTTCTTGGGCCCTCCCACGCCCTTGGGACTGCACCTCCTTCCCCACACAGTGTGCTGGCCTGGTCGCCAACGGGCGCATTGTCACCCCAGGCTCCAGCTGTGGACCTCCCCACTACACCTCACCAGGCCCACCCAGGGGTGTCGTCGCCGCAGAGCCAGGCTGTGCTGGTGGAGATGCTGGCTGTCATGCAGGAGCAGCTGGCAAGCTCACAAAGGATTGAGGCCAGCATGCAGGAGATGACGGCCAGCCAGCTCCAGATGGAGGCCAGCATCTCTGGCCTCCGGTCCCATATGATCCACAGCCTGGCCAGGCTGTCCAGGGAGGTGAGTAGGCACCACATGACAGTGGAACACCTTCAGGTCAGGCTGCTCAGACAGGAGATGGTCCCCAGCCCGACATCAACAGGGATCTCCCAATCCCCCAGTCAAGAGCAGCCTGGCCCCTCCTCTCCTCCCATGTGTCCGCCACCAGCCAGACCACCGCTGCCTGTTTGGTCAACACACTGTATGTGTGAAACTGGATTGGATTACACAGTCCAAAGGTTGAATCATCTGTTTCATTGAGCAGATCTAGTTACAAGTTGTAAGTGCTATGCACATAAATGGTTTCTTCAGTTAAATGGAGAGAATTGTGATGATCCTTTTTATCATCAGATTCCGGTTGCAGCGGTGTAGTGCCGCATTGTCACCCTGGTAGGTGCTATGCATCATGCTTATTCTAGACTATTAGATTGACCCCTGTAGGTTTCCCCTTTTTTTCAGCCTCTCACTCTTCGAGGACCCGCCCACACCACACCCATGATATTAATGCAGTTTTGGCCACTGCTGATTGTGGTCTGTCTAGCAAATAAAGCTCTGTTATACTGTTATGTGAATGCACAATCTTGACCACTGCTGATTGTGGTCTGTCTAGCAAATAAAGCTTTGTTATACTATTATGTGAATGCACACTCTTGTCCACTGCTGATTGTGGTCTGTCTAGCAAATAAAGCTTTGTTATACTGTTATGTGAATGCACACTCTTGACCACTGCTGATTGTGGTCTGTCTAGCAAATACCAGAGGGGAGTCGGAGGATGGGCACAAGTGATGTGGGTCCTGGGCCCAAGCGGAGGAGGACATAGGGCCTCATTCAATTGCAATGTGGCCGATTGCTAAGGACTCCATTTTAGCACAGAGCATATTTTTTACAGATGTTTGTAGTTAGTGAACTTTTATCCAAAAGAAAGGTCTTCACTAACTACAAATGTCTGTAACTAAATATATGCTCTGTGCTTATATAGAACCCTTTTCAATTGGCCAAATCGCAATTGAATGACGCCCATAGAGTCTGAAGACATGTTTTTGCTTTCTCAACAGCACTCCTCAGTGACCATCAGTTGGTGACAGTTTAAACAGAACACAAAGGGCCTCATTGAGATGTGATTTGGTCAATTGAAAAGGGCTATTCATAAGCACATGGCATATATTTTTAAACAAAGTTTTTAGTTAGTGAACTTCTATCCAAAAGCAAGGTCTTCACTAACTAAAAACTTCAGTAAAAATTATGCTCTGTGCTTATATTCAGTTGGCCAAATTGCAATAGAATCAGGCCCGAAATATACCATCACATAGGCCAAGATCCAAAGATCTGGAGCTGGGCTAGATTTAGTTAGTAGTGTGACCAATAAATTGTCACTAAGGAGTGCTGTTGAGAAGAGATGCTGCAGGCCCTATGATGTTTTCAGGCCTTATTTCATAGGTTTTGTCTTTTTTTGCTTCTTTCTTTTTGTTTTTTTTCAGGTCCATGAAGGCATCTCCTGCATCTGCAAGCATTGTGGAGGAATTATATGAGGTGTAAGGTTTTCCCAGTGCCTCTCAGGTAGACATGCCTTCAATGGCAGCTCCCTTAACATGTAGCTCCCACAATCTTAAAGCTATCATATTACCAGATATCTCAGACATGATTGTTTTTAGCTTAAATGTAGACTAATACCGCTATTGCGGTGGACTTGCAAAGTCTCACAATGGCATGTTAATGACAGCCAGCAATAATATATGCACTAGTGAAGCATGTGATCCTGACCTCAATATCAGTCTGAGAACAGATCTTTGGGTCTGATGTAAGTAACATTGAATCTGGCTGCTGACCTTTGTGTCCTCTCCATAATAATGGCTATATGCCCATATTTCTGATTATCCACAGACCTAGCTAATGGTTAGTAATGCTTGCAGAGGGGAATCAGGTGAGTTGGTATATTGGTACAGTATTTAGAACTGTACTGTACATACATCGTGATTATAATTTTATTTTTGATCCTCCTCCGCCTTTTTTTATTTGACCACTTATTTAAGATTTTTGTTTGGTCTACACACTGTATGTGTGAAACTGGATTGGATTACACAGTCCAAAGGTTGAATCATCTGTTTCATTGAGCAGATCTAGTTACAAGTTGAAAGTGCTATGCACATAAATGGTTTCTTCAGTTAAATGGAGAGATTTGTGATGATCCTTTTTATCATCAGATTCCGGTTGAAGCGGTGTAGTGCCCGCATGTGACCCTGGTAGGTGCTATGTATCATGCTTATTCTAGACTATTAGATTGACACCTGTAGGTTTCCCCTTTTTTCCAGCCTCTTGCTCTTCGAGGACCCGCCCACACCACATCCATGATATTAATGCAGTTTTGACCACTGCTGATTGTGGTCTGTCTAGCAAATAAAACTTTGTTATACTGTTATGTGAATGCACACTCTTGACCACTGCTGATTGTGGTTTGTCTAGCAAATAAAGCTTTGTTATACTGTTATGTGAATGCACAAACTTGACCACTGCTGATTGTGGTCTGTCTAGCAAATAAAGCTTTGTTATACTGTTATGTGAATGCACACTCTTGACCACTGCTGATTGTGGTCTGTCTAGCAAATAAAGCTTTGTTATACTGTTATGTGAATGCACACCCTTGACCACTGCTGATTGTGGTCTGTCTAGCAAATAAAGCTTTGCTATACTGTTATGTGAATGCTCACTCTTGACCACTGCTGATTGTGATCTGTCTAGCAAATAAAGCTTTGTTATACTGTTATGTGAATGCACAATCTTGACCACTGCTGATTGTGGTCTGTCTAGCAAATAAAGCTTTGTTATACTGTTATGTGAATGCACACTCTTGACCACTGCTGATTGTGGTCTGTGTAAAAAATAAAGCTTTGTTAGACCTTTCTGACTGTGTCCATGTGTTATGAATATTTTTGGTTCTGTGACATCCACATGCATTACATTAGTGTCACATTCCTATAAATGTAAACTGATGAGCCATAGTTGACATGCAACAGATCAATACATATAAAACTGTTGAAGAGTTAGAATAGCTTTAGATATCATATGATCCCAAATATCATATCTACTACTAATATAGGGTTAATACCCATGACAAGTCTGATTAGCGATACTGTGGAGTAGGAACATTCCCCTGATGGCCTACAATGAATAGGACAGGTGACACTGGAGTGGTTTTCCAGTTCCTTCTCTAGTTGATTGGGATTAGTCTGACCTCTCTGCTAAGATGTACCCCCCTACACTGGCCCTATGTAGTATAGCTCACAGCTTCATTGAAGTACACAAACCCCTTCACCAACACCACTTAGCATATGTGTGAATACAGTTAGTTGCCCAATAATGAACATGTATTGGCTAAATATCCTTTGGTTATCATATGTTGTAATGGTCATGCACATGCCAATATGACAAACCATGCTGCAACATGCATAATATGATTAAAGCCACACTACCCAATTCAATAGCAAGAGTAAAACATGAGTCAGGTCATATGAACCCTTTGCCACGCACATGAGCTCTATTGTGATCCCTTTAATCTCTATCTAATTGCATATACATCTCGCTCATCAGATCTACATTTGGTAACACAATTATTTTGCTAATTACACCGCCACATGGCATATATCAAGTAGCAGGGAAACATTTTAATGTATGTTATTCAGTTCTTCAGTTGTGTCTGACTCTCTGTGACCCTATGAGATGCAGCACATTCAGCTAGGTCTCTGCCTGTGCTGTTATCCACGGTTTGCATGCTAAATATACTGGTGTGGTTTGTCAGTTCCTTCTCAAGTGGATTGGACCTTGTCTGATCCCTCTGCTATGACGTGCCCACCTACAGTGGCCCTACATGTTATAGCTCACAGCTTCATTCAGGTACACAAGCCCCTTCACACCACTTAGCAATGCTGAAGGTGACCAGGGGAACATACACCACACATACCTACTCTGACCCATCAGGAAGGGCCGCAAGTACAAAGGGAGACAGTCCAGAGGCTCTGGGATCGACAGCAAACTCACCGCCATCAGGCATAATCTCTGCTACGCCCATCCTGGTGGGAGCCATGCGCCAGGTGTCTAGTTATTCCCATTTGGTGAACTTCCAAACTGTTCTGCTATTTATCAATTTACATGGGTGAGGGTTGCTAATTGGTGGTGGTGGTGAAGCAGCTTGTGTACCTGAATGAAGCTGTGAGCTACTGTAGGTGGGCAGTTCATAGCCGAGAGATCAGACAAATCCCAATCCACTAGAGGAGGAACTGACAACCCACTCCAATCTCTTTGGCATTCAAACTTTGGAGAACAGCACAGGCAGAGACCTAGCTGAATGTGCTGCAGTCCATAGGGTCACAGAGAGTCAGACACAACTGAAGAACTTAACCACATATATTGAAATATTCCCCTGGTACTTGATATATGCCAAGTGGCGGTCTGATTTGGCCACTATTTGTGTTCTCTAATGTGGATGTGATAAGCGAGATGTGTATTCTATCGTTGATCAACTATATAGCGTGCATCGAATGTGCGCTGTCATCTGCGCACCGACACATGCGCGCGTCAACAACAGCAGGCCCGACAGGAGGCTAGCGGATCTAATGATTAGGATTAGTCTGTGGGGTGTAAGGGTTAGGATTAGGCTGCGGCTACAAGGGTTAGAAGGGTTTATGTTATTAGGTCATATCACTTGCGCCCTTTCATCAACGCGCAATAGTCAAAAACATTAGAACTGCGCAATGATGTGGGACCGCTCATGTCAGCTACATGTTGTCAAAACACATTTGCTGTGCGTGCCAATGTTGGGATGACATATTCTATTATAGGGCTGTTTTAGAGGCTACAATGGAACCTGTATGTGTGTTGATCAATCAAACATAGGAGGAATATTAAACTAATTTTAACAATTATTAATTTGGAGGCTGTAATGCTTGGGCCTCCATTTTAGGGTTACAGGCTTAAACCATGCAGACTGCAAAAACCATAACAAAATGGATACCTTCAACCTCCAAGCACGTTACAGGCTTTAAGAACGAGCTACGGGCTTGGAGGACATGCGCCCTCCCAAGCCCGCACAGGCTTGAATAAGGAGATACGGGCTTGAATAAACGAGCTACGGGCTTGATCATTGAAGTCTGTGGGACTTGGATGGATTTTAAAATCAAAGTACAATTTGGAGATGTGCAAGCTTGAGAATGTTTTGCAATTAATCCTCATGCCCCCCATTATGTTTCCCATCATTTACAGTGCTTTTCAGTGCTGGATTGAATATATATTGGCTTCTACAATGCTTTGTTTGCGGCCCTCAACCTCCGAACCTGTACGGGTTTTAACAAGGACGAGCCCGCGGGACTTCGGGACGGAAAATAAACCGTAAATGATATATCGGATTTGGTCGATGTGCAAGCTTGAGAGGGTGTTGCTATTAATCCTCATGTCCCCCATTATGATGCCTAGCATTTACAGAGCTTTACAGTGCCATCTTGAATTTATATTTGCATTTACAGTTTTCTGACTTTGCGACCCGGAAAACAAGATTTACGGGCGCGGGAAAAACGCTTGCGGCCGTTTGCATGATGTGCGGCCGGCCGTAAGGGGGATATCCTTGCGGCGCCGTCCATTTGAATAGCAGGGTAGCAGTAGCTCTACACAGGGCCATAAGATGGCCGCAAGGAATCGCAGCTTTGCGGCCATTTTACGGCTGTTAATAGAATGAGGCCCATAGTATTTAAGGTTGAAAAAAGACTTTCAGTCCATCAAGTTCAAAATTTTAAGATCTCCTCTGATCTGTAATATGCAGATTAACTATGAAATAATTAGTTGTTATCCATGATAACCCTGAGTTCCCTTTTTAATTAGAAATAAATCTAGTCCCCTTTTAAAGTTATGTATCGAATCCGCTGTCACCACCTCCTCTGGTAGAGAATTCCACAGATTAACCACCCTTACTCTGAAGAACCCTTCTTTTTCTTTAAGGTGGAATCGTTTTACTTCTAACCTCAAGTGATGTCCTCTTGTCAGTTGAAAACCTCTTGGCACAAAAAGCTCCCTTGACAAATCTTTATACTGACCCAGGATGTATTTATATAAGGTAATCATATCTCCTCTTAGACGCCTTTTTTCTAGGGAAAATACGTTTAATTTGGCTAGTCTTTCTTCATAACTTAGCCCCTCCATTCCCCTTATTAGTTTTGTTGCCCTCCTCTGTTCCTTTTCCACCTCTAAAAATGTCCTTTTTATGAAGTGGTGTACTAGAGATTTGTATAGTGGCAGAATTATATTTGCTTCCCTGGCTTCTATACCCTTCTTAATACATGCTAATATTGTATTTGCCTTTGCAGCTGCTGCTTGGTTTTGAGCACTGTTGTGGTGGTTGTCCACAAGCACTCCGATTTGCATGTAAATCCCTTTGGAGGGAAAGCACATCATTATCTGATTTAATTACCTTGCACAACGTCATGTGCCCCCACCCCCCCATGTGGTACTGTGTCAAATGCCTTTGCAAATTCCAAAAAGACTACATTCACTGAGTTGCCTTGATCCAGGTTCCTACTAACCTCCTCATAGAAACTAATTAGATTTGTTTGACATGACCTATCCCTCATAAATCCATGTTGACTCCTACTTATAATCCTGTTCAAATAGACATATTCTTGTATGTTATCCCTTATTAACCATTCTAAAAGCTTCCCCACTACAGAAGTAAGTCTCACTGGCCTATAATTCCCCGGATTTGCTCTTGCTCCCTTTTTAAATATAGGTATCACATCTGCTTTTCTCCAGTTATCTGGTAGAGATCCTGTGTTGAGTGAATCTTGAAAAATTAAATATAATGGTTTGACTATTACAGAACCCAGTTCCCTCAGTACCCTTGGATGTATTCCATCAGGAACCGGATGCATGTAACATGATGGATGCATTTTCTATCATCATTAAATAAATGTATCTGATGACATTATAGAGGACAGCAAGGCCACCAGTTAAGTTGAGGAAGATTCTTGTATTTTGTATTTGGGGGCAAATACATTTTAATATTTGGTAACATGAATCAATTGTTTTCATAGCCTTTGCATTAATACTTGAGAGGGATCAATATTTTGACATCCTTGATAAGTCTCATTACTGACTGAACTGATGTCTCTTTATAGAAGTTCATGCTGCATCAATTCTGTTTTGATGTATAATTTTTCTCCCGGATATATGCATGAACAGAAAAAAGCCAATGTGTATACGTTTTGCAGTATGTATGTTCATAATAGATGACAGGTGTGTAAGTTCAAGGGTGAAGGCATAGGTCTGTTGGGGGGGGGGGGGCATCATAAATGGAGTCTTCTGCCAGGCCAGATTAAAATACCACCAGTTGCCAACAAACTAAAGAAAAGCAATCTCTATGGTCACTGTGAATTAGAACGGTCATCCTGTAAATATATGTGGACAACAAAGGTACACTAAGGTGAACTTTTACAATAATGTGTCAAACATTTTGGAAACCCAAGCAGGTTATGTGATAGCAATGAATGCATGAATATATGAAATGCTTATTGATAAATGGTCAACATATGTTGTGTATATACCATTATAATTAAAATAATAGATGAAAGATGAAATACTATTAGTCTACATGTATGTTAACAAACTATTAACAATTCACATGCTTTTCATTTCATGACTTCCTGTAATGTGTCTTTTGTAAGGAATTACATGATCTTCGACAAGAAGCCTTACATGACATTATCAAGTGGCTATTGCAGTAACAAAAATAGGGGCATATGAAATAATTTAGACTATTGTTATTTGTAAGATTACTCTTGCAAACATTAATTGATTGTGCCATTCACAGTTTGTTAAAATCTAAACCTATGTGAGATGCCTTCTCAAATCAGATATGGTTACATAAATGTATGATTTTGTTGTACACTATATACAGTATCAGGTAGGACTGTCACAGATTAGCACGCTGTAATATTCAATTTCAGAGCTACCTGAAGGAGAAAAAAATAAAAATAAAGTCAAATCCACACAAAAGCTTATGTTCGCCTCACTTGCTCACAGGGGCCCCTACTCCATGCCCACACCCGGTCTTCTGTGTGAGCAGGTTCTGGGGCTATATAAGATAGAGAATACATTGGAGTAGGTGTGGTTGGTGGAGCTGCATTACTGAGGGGACCTCTCCTCAGGTTTGATAGACTGGGATGATGCTGTAGTCTGTCTCTGCATGTTCTCTAACAGGGTTCGGAACATATCACCCTGTCTTGCCAAGTTCTCACTTATACCAGAGAGCTGTCTCTCCAAGAACCAGGCCATATCCAATTGCTGTAAGTTGCTCCTCTGGCATAGGTGTCTTTCATTGTCTAGTCCTATCCATCACACCTAATGGAGCAGCTCTTTCTGAAAGCCCTGCCCATATTCTAATCATGGTGGTCCCCTACCTCAAATGTGGGAGAGAGTCAAACTGGGGGAATGTTCTATGATGCTGCCATGCCTGTGGAGTGAGGCTGCTGCTGGTGTTGCTGCTGGTGATGGTGAGGATTGAGGAGCAGGTCTCTGAGACCCTTCCTCAATGTAATTTTGGCAGATCTATTGAGCAGCCTGGTGGGGTCTGTTGAGTGGTAACATCATTTGTTGATTGTATGTGATGTTTGGACTAGTAAAATAGTAAATTCAGATATCAGGAGTCTGGGGATGGACATAATCTGGTTTGTGATCTTGTTGATGTACCCATGGTTTGGCCCCAGAGTTCGTTCCACCAAATGTGTGTGTCTTATATAAAATATATGTATTCTTCAATCTATATTGGTTTAACTCACATAGTGTTGTGTCTGTTTTAAAGCAACATTATACAGATTTAATGTTGGATGCAAGTTTGCAAGTTTTCAATCTTGCATGGAGCTTTGGGGAAAGCACTCTGGACACAGGATTTTAAGATCAAAGACAGGGCTCTCCATCCCTTGCAGTGTGTTAATATTGCTATTGATTTTTATTTGCCTTGAACTTACCCATGTATAGCTCTACAGAATATGTTGGCGCATTAAAATAAACAATAATAATAATATGATACCTATATTTGAAAGGGAGCAAGAGCAAATCCAGGAAATTATAGACCTGTAAGCCTCAAATCTGTAGTTGGGAAGCTTTTAGATGGGTTAATAAGAATATGTTTATTTAAATAGGATTATAAGTTAGAGTCAACACGGATTTATTAGGGATAGGTTATGTCAAACAAATGTAATTATTTTCTATGAGGAGGGAGAGTAACAACTTGGATCAAGGCAACTCAGTGGATGAAATCTTTTTGGATTTTACAAAGGCTTTTGATACAATGCCTCATGGAAGACTATTGTGTAAACTAAGGAATACAGGAATTGCAGTAAATATCTGCTCATGGATTGAGAGCTGGCTAAAAGACAAGAAGCAAAGGATTGTTGTAAATGGAACATACTCAGACTGGACAAATAGGGTAAGTAGGGTTCCTCAGGGTTCAGTAATAGGTCCTTTCCTTTATAACATATTTATTAATGACCCAGAAGTAGAACTGGAAAGTGTTGTCTCAATTTTTGCTGATGACACTTAGTTGTGCAAGGTAATTAAATAAAAAAATGATGTACTTTCCCCCCAAAAGAAATTTGCATAAATCAGAAGAATGGGCAACTAAATGGCAGATGAGATTTAATACAAATAAATGTAAAGTTATGCATTTGGGAAGGAAACATAGCCATGCAATTTATAATCTTAATGGAGAAAATCCAGGGGTATCAGATATTGAAAGGGATTTGGGAGTACTTGTGGACAACCACCTAGGTAGAAGTACTCAATGCCAAGCAGCATCTGCAAAGGCAAGTAAAATATTAGCATCTATTAAGAAGGGTATAGAAGCAAGGGAATCAAATAGAATTCTTCCACTGTACAAATCCCTAGTACGCCCTCATTTGGAAAATAGAGTACAATTTTGGGCACCACTAAATAAAAAGGACATTTTAGAGCTGTAAAAAGTACAGAGAAGGGCAACAAAACTAATAAAGGGAATGGTGGACTAAGCTATGAATAAAGACTAACCAAATTAAACTTATTTTCTCTAGAAAAAGGCACCTAAGACGGGATATGATTACCTTATCCTTATACCTTATATAAATATATCCAGGGTCAATATAAGAATTTGTGTACTTTTTGTACCAAGAGGATTTCAACTGACAAGAGGACATCCTTTGAGGTTAGAAGAAAAAATATTCCACCTTAAAGAAAGAAATGGGTTCTTAACACTAAGGGTAATTAATCTGTGGAATTCTCTTCAAAAGAGGTGGTGACAGCAAATTCAATAGATTACTTTAAAAAAGGGGTTGAATATATTTTTGAATAAAAAGGGCATTCAGGATTATCCTGGACAATTAGAGATGGAGTATTGATCCAGGTTGAACTTGATCGACTGAATGTCTTTATTTAACCTCAATTACTATGTAACTAAGTAATAATAATAATGGTCATCGTAAAGATTGTATATAGGATTTTTTTATATTGCCGCTGAATGAAACAGCTATTGCTACATGATGTAGCCCACAGACCCTAGTAGGGGTGCATGTTTTGTGAACATTGGTTGAATGATTTGTCATACATGTTCTTACCTTGCATAGTCGCTAGTCTGTGCCCAACAGCTTGGGAATGCCAAAAACACCTGTCACAAATATGCTGCTCCTCAGTAGTGCCTTGTATTCCTTATAGTTCACCACTTGGCTGGACCACCACAGGTGGCTCTGTTGCTTACAGCTTCCTGCTTCATTTTCCTCTTCACGATGGACTAGCAGTCATCATAGATTTTTAATGCTTCACATTTTTAATGCCCCTTGTGTACACTCCCACCACACTGATTTCTGCTTCTACGTCTCTCTACATTTTTTCCCTCTGACTTTCTTAACACCATTTTTGGACAAAGTTTATTGGTACCTCTTGACTGTGGCTAGACATATTCCCAAGCCCACCCCTCCTCTCTTGCTCCTGAGGATCATCCCCCTTATCGCTACAACAATACCACTTAGCACCCCCTGCTATCCCTACCTCTTTTGTGCCCGATGTTCCCAGGGCATTTAGTTCTCCTCCCTCCTCTTTATCTGGCGTACACTATTTGGGTCCTGTGTGTTTGTTCTTATAAGCACCACAAAGTCAACATTTGACTGATAAACATATACTATACAGGGAGTGCAGAATTATTAGGCAAGTTGTATTTTTGAGGATTAATTTTATTATTGAACAACAACCATGTTCTCAATGAACCCAAAAAACTCATTAATATCAAAGCTGAATTTTTTTTAAGTAGTTTTTAGTTTGTTTTTAGTTTTAGCTATTTTAGGGGGATATCTGTGTGTGCAGGTGACTATTACTGTGCATAATTATTAGGCAACTTAACAAAAAACAAATATATACCCATTTCAATTATTTATTTTTACCAGTGAAACCAATATAACATCTCAACATTCACAAATATAAATTTCTGACATTCAAAAACAAAACAAAAACAAATAAGTGACCAATATTGCCACCTTTCTTTGCAAGTACACTCAAAAGCCTGCCATCCATGGATTCTGTCAGTGTTTTGATCTGTTCACCATCAACATTGCGTGCAGCAGCAACCACAGCCTCCCAGACAATGTTCAGAGAGGTGTACTGTTTTCCCTCCTTGTAAATCTCACATTTGATGATGGACCACAGGTTCTCAATGGGGTTCAGATCAGGTGAACAAGGAGGCCATGTCATTAGATTTTCTTCTTTTATACCCTTTCTTGCCAGCCACGCTGTGGAGTACTTGGACGCGTGTGATGGAGCATTGTCCTGCATGAAAATCATGTTTTTCTTGAAGGATGCAGACTTCTTCCTGTACCACTGCTTGAAGAAGGTGTCTTCCAGGAACTGGCAGTAGGACTGGGAGTTGAGCTTGACTCCATCCTCAACCCGAAAAGGCCCCACAAGCTCATCTTTGATGATACCAGCCCAAACCAGTACTCCACCTCCACCTTGCTGGCGTCTGAGTCGGACTGGAGCTCTCTGCCCTTTACCAATCCAGCCACGGGCCCATCCATCTGGCCCATCAAGACTCACTCTCATTTCATCAGTCCATAAAACCTTAGAAAAATCAGTCTTGAGATATTTCTTGGCACAGTCTTGACGTTTCAGCTTGTGTGTCTTGTTCAGTGGTGGTCGTCTTTCAGCCTTTCTTACCTTGGCCATGTCTCTGAGTATTGCACACCTTGTGCTTTTGGGCACTCCAGTGATGTTGCAGCTCTGAAATATGGCCAAACTGGTGGCAAGTGGCATCGTGGCAGCTGCACGCTTGACTTTTCTCAGTTCATGGGCAGTTATTTTGTGCCTTGGTTTTTCCACACGCTTCTTGCGACCCTTTATACTATTTTGAATGAAATGCTTGATTGTTCGATGATCACGCTTCAGAAGGTTTGCAATTTTAAGAGTGCTGCATCCCTCTGCAAGATATCTCACTATTTTTGACTTTTCTGAGCCTGTCAAGTCCTTCTTTTGACCCATTTTGCCAAAGGAAAGGAAGTTGCCTAATAATTATGCACACCTGATATAGGGTGTTGATGTCATTAGACCACACCCCTTCTCATTACAGAGATGCACATCACCTAATATGCTTAATTGGTGGTAGGCTTTCGAGCCTACACAGCTTGGAGTAAGACAACATGCATAAAGAGGATGATGTGGTCAAAATACTCATTTGCCTAATAATTCTGCACTCCCTGTATAGACTCCATTTTGTAATTATACTGATATTCTTTAAGTTAAGTTTAAGTTGAGTGGAGTTGCTGTAATGACTACTCTATATATGGGCTATGACTCTATACATCATACTCATAGCTGCTTATGTGTACAGCGCTTGAAAGCTAATATGCCTAACTTTACAATCCCCCTGGCTATGTGAACTTCTTATATGAGATTGCCTATGGAGACAATGGGCTTCATTCAATTGAGCAATTGTAAGTTACAGGAGGCCATAAGTTAGTTTGCTATTCAATTGGCGTTTTTTTGTGAGCCGCAAATGGGCTATGTGTTACGGGCTTGAAATCCTTGAGATTGTTACAACCATAACTTACACCCCATCTAAGCCTTTGATCTTTCAAGCCTGCGAGAGTTACAATTGCAAATCGCTATTCAATTGCTACAATTCCTCAATCTCGCAATGGCAAATTTAGAAGAAAATCCTACAGGTACTAGAGAGGACCCAAAAAGGGGTTAAAGACATATCCACAGCACTGTAAAAGCAAATACAAAATCAATACTGCACTGTAAATGATGGGAAAGTGATGAAAGACATTAGAATTAACTGCACAACAGTCTCAAGCTCGCAATCAAAAATCATTTTATTTTATGTTTCATTTTGGGGTTATATTGATCTCTGGAATCAATGAGTTAATACATATCAGGCCCCCCACATGGACTAGAACAGTATTGGCATTCATGTTTATTATTTTGTGTTTTGCGGTTTTACGAGTCCAATGGCATATAGGACCTCCAAACGATTATTTTTTTACATATAACCTCCATGTTTTACTGACCTAATGATTTTAATGATGGTCTCATTTTCTATTGGCTTTTTCTAAATGGGTAGATACAGCATTGCTTAATTGATCATGTTTTACAGTTTCGGCTTCGGCCCATAACTTGCGGGCTTGTTCAATTGAAAGCACCGGAATTGTAGCAGACTGCAAGCCCGCAGCAGGCACGTAGACATACAGCCTGTATACTGCAAGATGCAGGCTTCTAATTCAATGAGGCCCATTGTAATTCCTCAATAAAAACTCACGTCAAAATTCCCTCTAGTTTCAAGGCAGCATTGCAGGAGTTTCTAGGAGAGCAGTGAAATTGAGGCTTCAGTCATTTGTATTAATATTCAAATAACAGCTAAGCTAGATATTTACATATTTAAATTAAGCAAATAGAAACCCTCAAAATGTTAATTCAAACCCTTCAACAAATATAACTAATTTAACTTTTAAAGCAGACCATCTGTGTAACCAAATATTCTGTACATGTATTAATCACTCAGATACTTTGTAGATCACAGTTTGTGGATTAGTTGTTAATGAGCACCTCAGTCAAAAGCATTACCAATCCTATGAGACATTTATTCTAAAATTTCTAAGAAAAAAGGAATTGTTTATTTTCAAATTATTCTTTACATAAAACAATCACAACTGTATTGCTTTTAAGATCTCCTTTTATACTGCTCTCATTACAAATGAGTGTAGATAAAGTTTGTTCCATAATTAAAACTACAGAGATAAAAAGAACAAAACAAATTATTTTCTGATAAGAAAAATCTGCCAGGCAAAGTAAAATGCTATTTTTGTTGCAATAATTACAAAATTACATGCAGACTACTTTGCATATTTAGCTTAAGTTGAAAGATAAAGTTAATTGTAAGCCTTTTAATTTGTCTCCTGTGGTAATATTGTACATTAGAAAAGGTTAGAGAAATGCACTCAGAACAGATTTAGTCATATTTCATTAACCTAACTCTTCACAATAATTGGTTTACCATTTTAAGCATACAGTACTTTATGATTAGAAACTGCTTTTTACTAAAACTTAAATTTTAAGTCCTGCATTTTTTGTATTGTATATTATAGAATATTATATTGCATGCAGAAGATCAGTACTTTCACCCAAAGATAATAATATATATATACATTATGTAATGAATCAATCATATCCAACAGGCTATAAGGCACATTTCACAAAAAGCTTGTTTAAATAAATAAATGTATATTTGAAATATGCTATAATATCTAGTTTAATGCGATACCCAGCTGAGTCGTACTGGCTTTCAAAACTGTACCAAATAGAATTGTGTATTTTACCAATTAGCCATAGCAAGTCTGTCATTTGATTTGAATAAGATCATTACACATCAGAATAATTGTATAACTCCCTTGAGATGTTTGTTAAACACTGATTAATATGGTAAATGTTTGCTCTTGCTGACATTAATTTTTCTGTTAGGCTTTAAGGGATATACTTAGTGATGGAGACAAAACATTGAGCTATATGCTCAATATTGCCAGCCATATTTAAATTTGTAGCAGAATGCTACAAGCAAGAAATAATTACAATAAATTAAAACAAACAGACAGATACATCGATATAAATTCACAGGCCAACACACATTTTGGTGCCTCAAATGTTAGACCTTCTGGGTATATTTGACCTGCTGATATCAAAAATGGCACCAGTTTTCCCCTATCAGCTCTATTTTTTGAGGTACAGAACATGTGCCGTATACCAGTCTTCACTCTGCTCACCAATAAAAAATGAGGACATTTTAATGTAGCATTTTCATTCATATCTTAGGAAGGAGCCATAGTGGGAATTAAAACAAAAGTGTACTACGTGAAAATCTACTATCTATTTCAAACCAATATCACAGGTTTATGATGCACACTTTCCAGTCATTCTACACACAAGAAGCTCCTTTTGTAAGACTTCCAAGGTTGGGAACTGCCAAGACAGACCCGCATAATATTCCAACAATAGTCTGCCATCACGTGTGCATCCCATCTTCCTTGGTATCTGGCTTCCATTGTCTATATGTCTTGGTGAAATCTTTCACATTGCTCTTCGCTTAAATCACCAAGGTTCTCTGGAGAGCGATCTAAGTGACTGTGCAGATAATGGACTTTAACACGCATGTTACAGCCAAGCCTGTTGGAATGAAAAAGCATATCCTTTACTAATTGTGTGTAGCTGTTTGCCTTCTTGCTGCCAAGAAAGTGTTTCACAACAAGAACAAGTGAAGCTCAAGCACATGATTCAATGTTATTCATTGATGCTATGAAATGTGGGTCATTTATAAGTTATCTGATCTGTGGACCATTGAAAACTCCTGCCTTCAGTTTTTCTATGGTAAGTCCAGGTAATATATGTGCTATGTGTTCAATGCACAAACTGTTTTTATTCAAAGCCTTTACAAATTGTTTCATCAGGCCTAGCTTTATATATAGCCGTATGATTCTATCTTGTGCTACCAAAGGTTCATTGATTACATTTTGTCCTCCAGCCAACATATATTCCCCCAATATTTTCTTGCCCATTGTTCATGTTTGGCTCTACTATCCCAAAGGCATCAAAAAAATAAAGATAATTTGTGCAGCAAGAAGAAAATTAACTATCTTCAAGTATACAATTCACCCATTGATATTCCTGGTACTTTATCTTTTTCAAGACTAAACAGATGGCCTTGTACTCTTCTTTCATCCTGGTGGACTGACCGATTGGAATAGGACCATATTTGTTGATGTTATTTAAAAGAACACATTTCAAACTACATTTTGAATGATGAATAGACGCCACTCACTTACATTATTATATAATTATATTCTGAAATACCAATTTTCTTCATAAGATTTCCTGTGTGATTGCAGAATACTAAGTTGTTGTCTTTGGTAAAGAATGGCAGCAAATACGTATCTCTCTTTCGATAATATATCATTTTTGTCTCAGACTAAATGTTTTCCTTTAGTCGGGAGGCAAGCAATTCAGAAGACTCCTTAGAAAGATTTAAGTCCCCGATCAGATCACTCAATTAATTCTGATCTAAACACTCTCGATGTGAAATTGTTTGGAAATCGCTGTCATTGCCCCCACTTTCTTTACCTTGTGCGATATCAGACATGTAAGACTCATCCTCTAAGAGCTGTGGCGGTTCACGGAAAGGTCGAACAATTAAAAAAGCAGAGTGTGGAACAGGTCTCCTGTCTGAAGGTAGAGCAGGGTAAGACTAATTGTCATGATTATTTCAATTGATGCCTATGAAATTAACAGTAAAATAAAAAATAACATCAAAGTATTTTTACTCCAAATTATAAGCAGCTCCTATTTCCATAGGTCCACTAGCAGAAATGCTTCATACAAGTTTTGAATACAATATGAGGATCCCTTGGCTTATCTTGATCTCCAAGCTTGACACCAAAATAACCTACATATGCTCTTTTTACAGACTCTGGGATAGGTTTCCTACTTGCATTCAGTGTGTACTCTCCAGAAATACATCAAAATATGTTCGGGTGGTTCAAGCAGCTCAGTCTCGAAGTATCCATAACCTCTACGGTGTTCCATCTGCAAAAATGTAATGAGTGGAAATATACACACACCTCCTATACGATCATAACTGTTATACAGCTAAGTTACTTACCTTTAACAATACAATGTTTTGGATGTCAAATACAGTTGGAAATATGTAAACACTAACGTGTACACAAAAACACAAACCAGGTATCAGAAGACCAAGTTGAAAAACTCATTCGAATTTCAGTCTACGTGCAACTGTTTTAAACAGATCAGGTTGAGAAACCTTTGAAATACAAATGTATGTAGTGTACGAAAAGCATAATTTACTATCTGAATTTTTTGCACATAATTATGTAATAAAACAGAACAAAAGCGATTTTGTCATTTGAGCTTTACCTTGTTATGTCAGTGTGCATTATAGTAAAGGAACTAGATGAATAGATGTGAAACAAATATCGTTATACACAAAAAAAATGTGGGTAATTTAAATACATACATTTCCCATTAAATGTGAAAGTTTGTTATGACATCGTGATTCTGCAGAAGAGATCTTTTAAAGAGTGGACTAAAATGTTATAAACTCACCCATATCTATGAAATTACAGCTGATGTGGTATATCCAATGCAATTTGCGCCTAAAAACCAAGACACCAAGAAAAAAAAATGCTTGTTGGCCTGTGATATGTGAATGATTTTCTCTTCATTCTCTCTCTCTCTTTCTCTCTCTCTCTCTCTCTCTGTCTCTCACTTCTCTCTCTCTCTCTCTCTCTCTCTGTCTTTCCTTGTTTCTATAACTCTCCCATTCTCTCTCCCTCTCTCTCCCCCTTCCTTCTCTCTCCCTCTCTCTCTCTCCCTTATTATCTACCCTCCTCTTCCTTTCTTCCTCCTCTCATCTCTCCCTCACTTTTCTCTCTCTCCCTCTCTCTAACGCCCACTTACCTCGCTCTGTGTCTTTCCTGTGTTTCTCAGCCCTTCCTTCTCTCTCTCTTTCTTCTCTCTCTCTCTCCCTTCTCTTTCTCTCCCTCTCTTCTCTCTCTCCCTCCCTTATCTCTCTTTCTCTCTCTCCCTCTTCTCCCTCCCCCTCTTTTTCTCTTCCTCTTTCTCTCACCCCTTCTCTTTCTCTCCATCTCCCCCTCTCTTACTCTTTATCTCCCTCCTCTCTCTCTCCTTCCTCTCTTTCTCTCTCTCACCTGTCCTCCCCTTGCATCTCTTTCTCTCCAGCTCTCTCTCCCTTTGTCTTTCTCTCTCCCCTCTCTCTTTCTCTCCATCTCTCTCCCCTCTTTCCCCATCACTCTGCCCTCTCTTTCTCTCCCTCTCTCTCTCCTCTCTTTCTCTGTCTTTCCTCCTCTCTTTCTCCTTCTCTCATTTCCTACCCTTCTCTCTCCAACTCACTCTCCCTCTCTCTTTCTCTCAGTCCCTCCTCTTTCTCTCCCTCCTCTCTCTCTTCCTCTTTTTCTCTTTCTCTCCCCTCTCTTTCTCTCCTTCTCTCTCCCCTCTCTTTCTCTCCTTCTCTCTTCCCTCTCACTTTCTCTCCATCTCTCTTCCCTCCTTTTCTTTCTTTCTCTATCTCCTCTCTTTCTCTCTCTCTCCTCCTCTATTTCTCTCTCCTTCTCTCACTCCCTCACCTTCTCTCTCACTCTCTCTCCCTCATGCTTTCTCTCTCCCCATCATTCTTTCTCTCTCCCTCTCACTCTTTCTCCATCCTCCTCTCTTTCTCTTCCTCCACCTTTCTCCCCACTCTTTCTCTTACTCCCTCTCTGTCACTCTATTTCTCCTCATCTCTTTCTCTCCCCCTCTCTCTCTCTCTCTCTATTTCTCTCCCTGCCCTTCTCTTTCTCCCTTCTCTCTCTCTCTTACCCTCGCTCTCTTTCTCACTCTGTCTTTCTCTCTCTCTCTGTCCCTCCTCTCTTTCTCTCTCTCTCTCCCTCTCTCCCTCCACTCCCCCTATATTTCTCTCCATCTCTCTCTCTCCCTCTTCCCCCTCCCTCTTTCTTTATCTCTCTTCCTCCTCTCTTTCTCTATCTCTCTCCTCCTCTCTTTCTTTCTCTCTCACTCTCCCCCTCTCTTTTTCTCTCCCTCTCTCCTCTCTTTCTCTCTCTCCCTCCCTCCTCTCTTTCTCTATCTCTCTCTCTCTCTTTATCTCTCTTTTTATGTATCTCTCCCTCCCTCTTTATCGCTCTCATTCTCTCCCCTCCCTCTCTCTCCTTCCTCTATTTCTCATCCCCCTCTCACTCCCTCTCTCTCCTCTCCTTCTCTATCTCTCTCTTTCTCTCCCCTTAACTCTTTCACCTTCTCTTACTCTCTCTCTCTCACTCTCACTCTCTCCCTCTCTCTTTATCTCTCTCTCCCTCTCTCTTTATCTCTCTCATTCTCTCCCCCTCCCTCTCCTTCCTCTATTTCCCTTTCCCCTCTCACTATCTCTTCTCTGTCTCTTTCTAATCTCCTTTTTGCCCCTCTCACTATCTATTCCCCTCTCTTTCTCTACATATACCCTTAATTCATTATCTCTCTCTTCTCTCTCTCACCCTCTCTCTTTATCTCACTCTCTCAGTTTCTGCCCCTCTCGCTTGTCTTTCTCTTTCTCTCCCCTCTCTCTTTCTCTCCCTCTCTTTATTGCCATCTCTCATCCCCCTCTCTCTCCCCCTCACTCTTTCTGTCTCCCCCTCATTTTTTCTCTCTCCCCTCTCTCTCACTCTCTCCCCTCTCTCTTTCTCTCACTCCCCCTCTCTCTCACTTTCTTTCTCCTCTTCTATTTCTCTCTCTCAATCTGTCTCCCTCTCTTCCACTTTCTCTCTCACTGCCCCTCTCTCTTTTTCTCACTCCCTTCTGTCTTTCTCTCTCCCAATGTCTCTTTTCCTCCCTTCTCTCTCTTTTTCTGTTCCCCTTCTTTATCTCCTCTTCCCTTCTCTCTCATTCCTCCCGCTTGTCTCTCCCCGCGTGCCCACTTTGCTTACCTGTGTGCTCTGGGTCGGGTGGCTCTGCCCTTTTGTGGCTCCTCTCACCAGCAGCCCCTCCTCTCCTACACAGAACCTATAGGAGAGAGCAGGAGGAGGAGAGCCAGGAAGGAGAGGAAGCCATTGGGAAGGAGGAGGTGGGGCATTTTGCCCTACCCAAAGCAGTGGCACCCAGATGCATGAGGAAGGTGTGGCCCTGGAACAAACAACACCACCTGGTTGGTGCTGCACGGATATCCTGTGATGTCACCACCTTTGCCCACATTCCGCCTACTTTGTCCATACTACAGACTGCCTTCTCTCCATTTTAGTCCATGCTTTCTGGAATTCGAACCTTAGGGACATGGTATTAACCTGATGAGCAGGTGGGTCTATGTTCAAAATTAGTTTGCTTCCAAATTAACTTAAAATAAGAAGCCCCTCACTCAGGAGCACCTCTAGATGACTGCATATGTCCCCTTTTCATAAACCCGGCCATGAGTATGGCTACTTCCCAGAGAGCCAGACATACCAACTTAATCAGACACACACGGCAAGAAGTGATTCATGTAATAGCTTTAAAAATTCTACACTAAAATTCTACACTAAAAGTAACCACTAAAAGAAAAGAAATTCTAAAATATATCCCTATAAATTATTGTAAGCTGGCAGAGAACATGTTATTGATGTATCATTTTAAACAACAGTGTATATACAGTGGGGGGATAAAAGTAGTTGATCCCCTGCTGATTTTGAACGTTTGTCCACTGACAAAAAAATGATCAGTCTATAATTTTAATGGTAGGTGTATTTTAACAGTAAGAGACAGGATAACAAAAAAAAAAAAAAACAGGAAACACGCATGTCAAAAAAGTTATAAATTGATTTGCAGGTCAGTGACGGAAATCAGTATGTGATCCCCTATCAATCAGCAAGATTTCTTGCTCTCAGGTGTCTTTTATATAGGTAACGAGCTGAGATTAGGAGC
Organism: Discoglossus pictus; assembly: GCA_027410445.1. Classification (NCBI taxonomy): domain Eukaryota; kingdom Metazoa; phylum Chordata; class Amphibia; order Anura; family Alytidae; genus Discoglossus; species Discoglossus pictus. The sequence continues at coordinate 325,387,924 of CM050164.1, read as the reverse complement.
ACTCTCTTAAAGGGAGTGCTCCTAATCTTAGCTTGTTACCTGTATAAAATACACCTGTCCACAAAAGCAATCAATCAATCAGATTGCAAACTCTCCACCATGGCCAAGACCAAAGAGCTGTCCAAGGATGTCAGGGACAAGAGTGTAGACCAACACAAGACTGGAATGGGCTACAAGACCATCGCCAAGCAGCTCGGGGGGAAGATGACAACAGTTGGTGTGATTACCGTATATACTCGAGTATAAGCCATGTTTTTCAGCCCTTTTTATAAGGCTAAAAAGGGTTCCTTCGGCTTATACTCAAGTCACTCCCCCCCCCTGTGTCACTCTACCCCCCCCCCCCCCCGTGTCTCTCTAACCCCCCTGTGTCTCTCTACCTCCCCTTGTCTCTCTACCCCCTGTGTCTCTCTAACCCCCCGTGTCTATCTACCTACCCTTGTCTCTCTACCCCCTGTGTCTCTCTAACCGCCCCGTGTCTCTTTCCCTCCCCCTCCTTATTCTAACCCCCCCTCCTCATTCTTAACCCCCCTCCTCATTCTAAACCCCCTAAATACCTCCCCCTCACCCTTTACCCTCCCTTACCTGCTTCTGCTCCGGCCTCCGCTCCTTCTTGACCCGGCACCCGGTATATGCTAATGACGTGACGTCACATGCGCACCACATCATTAGCATATACCAGGTGCCGGCACCCGGTGTATGCTAATGACGTGACGCGCATGTGACATCACATGTACGCCGGATCAAGAAGGAGAGGAGGCTGAAGCAGAAGCAGGTAAGTGAGGGTAAAGGGAGAGGGGGAGGAATTTAGGGGGGTTTAGAATGAAGAGGGGGGTTGAGGAGGGGGGATGAGCTTGAGGAGGGAGGTTGATGAGGGGGTTGAGGATGAGGATGGGGGGGTTGAGGAGGGAGGATGAGGATGGGGGTTGAGGAGGGAGGTTGAGGAGGGAGGTTGATGATGGGGGGGTTGAGGAGGGAGAAAGGGGAGGGAGGTTGAGGATGAGGAGGGAGGTTGAGGAGGGAGGTTGAGGTTGAGGTGGGGGGTTGAGGAGGGGGTTGAGGATGGTTGTTTGAGGAGGGAGGATGAGGATGGGGGTGTTGAGGAGGGAGGTTGAGGAGGGGGGTTGAGGAGGGAGGATCAAGAGGGAGGATGAGGAGGAAGATTGAGGAGGGGTTTGAGGATGAGGAGGGAGGTTGAGGATGAGGAGGGAGGTTGAGGATGAGGAAGGAGGTTGAGGATGAGGAGGGAGGTTGAGGAAGGGGATTGAGGTTGAGGAGGGGGGTTGAGGATGAGGAGGGGTTGAGGATGAGGAGGGGGGTTGAAAATGAGGAGGGGGATTGAGGTTGAGGAGGGGATTGAGGATGGGGGGGTTGAGGATGAGGGGGTTGAGGAGGGAGGTTGAGGATGAGGAGTGGGGTTGAGGAGGGAGGTTGAGAATAAGGAGGGGGGTTGAGGAGGGTAATAAGGGAGGGGGGAAGAGACACAGGGAAGGGAGAGGGGGAAGAGACACAGGGAAGGGAGATGGGAGAAGAGACACGGGATAGAGAGGGGGGACACAGAGGGCACAAGAGGGTCACAGGGGGCAGCACATTTCCCACATCAGCCTTTAAGCCTTGATGACTTGGAGAGGATCTACAAAGAGGAGTGGGACAATATACCTCCTGAAATGTGTGTAAACCTGGTGTCCAACTACAAGAAACATCTGACATCTGTGATTGCCAACAAGGATTTTGCCACCAAGTACTAAGTTGAAGGGGTCAAATAGAGGGGGGAGACACATGAGAGGGAGAAAAGACACAGGGGAGGAAGGGGGAAGGAAAGAGACAGAGGAAGGGGGAGAGAAGAGATACAGGGGAGGGAGAGGTGGGAAAGAGATACAGGGGAAGGGGGTGGGGGGGAAAATAAAAATATTATTCTGTCATTTATGACAGTCAAATGACTAGTATCTCTCTCTCTCTCTCTCTCTCTCTATATATATATATATATATATATATATATATATATATATATATATATTTATATATATATATATATATATATATATATATAATTTATAAAATATATTTCATTCCCCTATTGAGGTGTAACAAATATATCAGGATTCATTTCCTACTGTAGCATGTATATAAACATGCCACATATATACATTACCTGTTTATTAAAGGCTGGATTTAATAGACAGAAAGTCTCATAGTATCAGTTTATTATCTGTTTGAGGTTTATTACATGAATTCCTTCAAATGATGTGTGTCAGGAATTTGGTATGTCTGGCTCTCTGGCAATCCCAGGTCACTTCCAAAACATCATATTTTGGACAGGAAAGGGTACCTGAAACTAGTTTCCGTAGAAATGCAGGATGGCATTTTGGTTATTAAAGTATTAATAAAATGTAATATTAGATAGTATAAATGACCTATATTCCTAATTGTTTATTACACATTACCGGAACAAATTGTTTTATATTGTGATGTGATTTAATGAAGGATGATTTTAACAGTTCATAGTAGGCATTCACCCCTTTATGGTTCAGATTGAAGACAAATTTTGTGCCAGGCACCATTTACAAGTTCAATAGGTATTTAGTATTTGTTTCCTTTGACTCCTTTTTCTTATCAATATTGACATGACCTATAGGCACTGCTGTAAACATTTGAGCTTGCATTTCGGAGGTCTTGGCCTAGGGCCATGTTTAGCAATCATTTTAGAAGTTTAATTCTAGAAAAAAGAAGATGTTTTCGAGCAATTGCTATAGAAACAAGAACAGGAATAAATGAGTTAAAGGAGCAATGAACTGGACACCCTACAGGTGGACATGTAATAAACTTGGTTTGAAGGTGCTCTAATCAGCTGAAGTGTGGATGTAGTTCATTTTGATCCTGAAGGTGAGAATACAAATGACAAGTGAAGATGTTTGCATGGCTGGATAAGGGCGAAGAGCAGCAACAGCTCAGCCGGTGTGGTATGAATGCCTCCTGTATCACAGATAAGACTGGTGTGGAGATCTATGGGTCTTTAAGATAAGCTGCTGGGGATGGTATATGATTATAGCAGGACAAGATTAATTTAATAAATTTAAACAGTGCATAAGTAGGCATCAAGAGAGAGTATATTTCCGTAGTTCCTTTGTATCTAAAAGGTAGGATACTGGGGAGAAACAGTGTGATTCTAGAAGTTAACCACCAAATATCAGTGTCCTTCACTTTACCTTAAAATTGCCTAACCATTCCTACTAAAGGTTAAATTCTAGACATTTCCATCCAACTACTAAAACATAAATAAACAACAATTACATTAACCACTTATGGCACAAACCAATTTGCCCTCATATTCTTCTTAATATTTAATATGTCCTAACCATTAGATTTTCATTCAGAACAGCAAAATAAAATATGATTGCCGGAGCAAAATGCATGGATGGTTTATCTTCAATAGAGGCTTGTTTAATCGGAACTGTTTTTAGTTCCTCTGTGAACTTTATGGCAGCAATTTGAGACAGATATAGAAATATAATGTACATGTAACTGATTTATATTTCAGTTACAGACCAATATTTATCAATAATTGCAATTACTTTCAGTTTGTGATATGCAGAATTCTTATCTGAATAAAAATGCATAGCTGCAATTGTAGAAGTTCATAGATCATAGCACCTATGGAAATGGTTTTCTTGTATGCTAAATATTTGTTTTCAGTTCATCATAAGAAATGATGGGCCCTATTAGAAGGTGTTTTTTCTCTAAATATTTAGATGTATTCTACTGACTCACGCCTGCAGTTTACCTCCTTAAATATAATCTTGTAAACCCTGCCTTTTTAAATAGGATTTCAGGGGATATGATCTGACAATATTTAAGCAAGCCCGTAATTTTCTTCTTATACATAGCTAATAGTAAATGAGATTGTTATTATAATGTCAGTAAAACATGGAAGCTAGACGAAATCTGCAATCGGAAAATAAGAATTAATTTTGCCATTAAGTAATATTTGAGGATCGGGCTTGCAATCAAGCAATCTAGCACTTTATAAAAAGCATTAGCTCATCTGTTTTAGTCCATGTGAGTTTCATGATAGGAATTATCCCCTTGAGTACTGGGATTGATATAACTCAGAAACAACAGTAAAAAAATATTTTTCATTGCATATTTGGGAGTTTGAGACAATTTGTTTGTTTGTTGTGCAATTTGTTTATTTGTTATGCCATTAATTATAATGTATTTTGTTGTTGGTTTTGTCTGTAAAAAGAGCACAAACATCTATTGTCTGCATTATATGATCATTGTTTATGATGTAAACACATAGATACACTTACAGTATACTCTTTTCACATGTGAGGGGTTAAATCATTTTCTTTGTAGAAATTAAATGAAATTAAATTTCTGAGTCTAGTAAATAAGTCAAGGTAAGACTTGGCCAAGCCAATGTTAGATATGTCAGACGTTAGCAGAGACCTTGAAAATGAAACATTACAACTGTCTCTAAATAGCGTATGCTAGGGTCCACACATTTGACTTCAATTCCCAATTGTTCTAATTGAGGGTGTTATCACAACAAGTGTAGCTAAATGCACAATGGCCTAGTCTCTAACTTGGAAATAGATGGCAGACATAACTGGACAAAGGTCACATACATTCTCTGATAAATTAATTTTAATACATGTACAGTGGATATAAAAAAGTCTACACACCCCTGTTAAAATGCCAGGTTTCTGTGCTGTAAAAAAATTAGACAAAGATAAATCATTTCAGAACTTTTTCCACCTTTAATGTGACCTATAAACTGTACAACTCAATTGAAAAACAAACTTAAATATTTTAGGTGGAGGGAAGAAAAATAAAAAATAAAGATAATGTGATTGCATAAGTCTGCATACCCTCCTATAACTGGGGATGTAGCTGTGTTCAGAATTAAGCAATCACATTCCAAATTGTGTTAAATAGGAGTCAGCATACACCTGCCATCATTTAAAGTGCCTCTGATTAACCCCAAATAAAGTTCAGCTGCTCTACTTGGTCTTTCCTGAAATTTTCTTAGTCGCATCCCACAGCAAAAGCCATGGTCCACAGAGAGCTTCCAAAGCATCAGAGGGATCTCATTGTTAAAAGGTATCAGTCAGGAGAAGGGTACAAAAGAATTTCCAAGGCATTAGTTTTACCATGGAACACAGTGAAGACAGTCATCATCAAGTGGAGAAAATATGGCAGAACAGTGACATTACCAAGAACTGGAGCTCCTTCCAAAATTGATGAAAAGACGAGAAGAAAACTGCTCAGGGAGGCTACCAAGAGGCCTACAGCAACATTAAAGGAAGAAAAATGAAGAAAAACATCCAAGCCAGGCTACATTTTGCAAAAACACATCTGAAGTCTCCCAAAAGCACGTGGGAAAAGGTGTTATGGTCTGATGAAACCAAGGTTGAACTTTTTAGCCATAATTCCAAAAGATATGTTTGGCTCAAAAACAACACTGCACATCACCAAAAGAACACCATACCCACAGTGAAACATGGTGGTGGCAGCAACATGTTTTGGGGCTGTTTTTCTTCAGCTGGAACTGGGGCCTTAATTATGATAGTGGGAATTATGAATAGTTCCAAATATCAGTCAGTATTGGCACAAAACCTTCAGGCATCATCTTTCAGCATGACAACGTCCCAAAGCATACATCCAAATCAACAAAGGAATGGCTTCACCAGTAGAAGATTAAAGTTTTGGAATGGCACAGCCAGAGCCTAGACCTGAATCCGATTGAAAATCTGTGGGGTGATCTGAAGAGGGCTGTGCACAGGAGATGCCCTCGCAATCTGACAGATTTGGAGTTTTTTTACAAAGTAGAGTGGGCAAATCTTGCCAAGTCAAAATGTGCCATGCTGATAGACTCGTACCCAAAAAGACTGAGTGCTGTAATAAAATCAATAGGTGCTTCAACAAAGTATTAGTTTAAGGGTGTGCATACTTATGCAACCATATTATTTTATTTTTATATTTTTTCTTCCCGCTACCTAAAAGATTGTTGTACAGTTTATAGGTCACATTAAAGGTGGAAAAAGTTCTGAAATGATTTATTTTGTACTTTGTCTCATTTGTTTACAGCACAGACACCTGACATTTTAACAGGGTTGTGTAGACTTATTATATCCACTGTATCTGTCTATATCCAATATCTATTCCATCTCTTGCTAAAAAGAAAAGAACCAAATACACAAAAAGGTATAACTTCAGACTATCTTAATAAGAAATCCTAAAATGAGACACGTGTTACCCTGAAATCCTATACTTTATAATGTATAAACTTGTTTAACTTTTTTATTTGTAATGGATGTAAATTAGTCAAATCACCACAAACCTTCCGTTACCCTTTTGGGAGTGGTCACAGAACATAGACCAAATAGCACCTGCATTCCAGACTGTAGGTGTTAATCAATATATTTAATTATGTGCCATATTCCATCCAACAGTCTGATTGACTTCATTCAATAATATAACCATTTAACTCTGTTTCAAAACCAATTATTAACATACACCTATACTCAAAAGCTACTTAGCAATTCTCAAAGCATACTTCCTTTAATAACACAGTCAACAAAACTGTTTTATATCATTTATTGATTGCATATATAGAAACACGCTATAACACAAATTAAATACCCTAATACCAATGTATAAAAGTTATTTAGCCAGCTACAGATTACTATAACCTAAGCAGTTATATTGCTTCTGCTCTGTAGGTATTACACCTGAGTGTGCTTTTTTTTTTATATGGTAGGGTAGAGGGGGTTATTATAATAGCATAGGGGTTAATAGGATAGGGTAGGGGTTAATAGGGTAGAGGTTTTTAGGATAGGATAGGGGTTAATAGGATAGGGTAGGAGTTAATAGGATAGGGTAGTGGTTAATAGGATATGGGTTAAATAGGTACAGTTAGGGTTAATTAGGGGTAACACATCTTATCACTGAGTATTAATACCACAAATATTTCATAGACATAGACATTTGATTGTTTATCCAAGAGTGATAAGACTTTTCTCTGTATTAAACAAAACTAAATCTGATTGCTTTAAGATAAATTGTTAACCAAGTTTAATAAGATTATATACACTGCTTATTGATCCATATATTGAACTAACAAAATAACAATTGTCTTAAAATAGATTGTTTAAGGATTGTTGAATTAACAAATATATACAGTTATCATATACATTGCTAACAAAACTTGATTAGATTTTATACACTTCTTATTGGTTCCTATAGGGTACTAACAGAATATAGAATGTGTTAAAACTAATCGTTATCCAATCATTCACAAGAGATTGTAATTGACATCCTATAGATTGTATATTGTGATCTAACTAAAAATCCAAGTTAACAAGTTTAAATACCTACAGCTGTTTATCTTTGATTTTACTATTATGCCAGTAAACATTATTCTGTACAAAGTGTATACTTATCTATAAATTGATCATTGAACTAAATAAACTTTTCATATATACAAATTGTATGAAAATTTCCATGCATTCCCATGCTTTTAAAATACAGTATTGTGTGTAAAAGCATTTACAGCTTTAATAAGTGTTTGAAAAATGCCTTACAAGTCCTATTTAGTACTCAGACATTTTTTGACAGAAATGTGATACATTTTTCAATTGCGGGTTAGACTTTATTTACAAGCTAGTGCTATGGGTTTAATAGAATATTGATTTTGTGCAAGTTTAATTAGTTAGCGCTCATAATATTCGAACTGCGCTAAAACCAATGGAGTTCCAAGGCCAATTTTGCGTCTTTAGCTGTCCCTTAGTGATTATGGGTGGGTAACCCATAATTGGATTGCGATTAGCTAATACAATATGTCTCAATATTAACAGCGATTTTAAGTGTGTATAAATTATGACTTGAGCGATAGAATAGGGCCCAATGTTCTGCCTCACTCACTCTATTTATTAAGGACTCCATTCAATTTGAGACTTGCAACTCGATCGCTGCAGGCCGTATGTCTGCGGGTGTGTGGCAGGCTCGCACTGTGCTACAATTCCAGTGCTATTGAATTGAAGTAGGCCGTAACTCGCTGCCCGAAATCCGAAATTGTAACCCTGGTTCCATATGTAAACAGTGCAGAGCTTGCGCATGCATATCCCGTAGCTACCTCTTAGACAGAGCCAATAGTAAATGAGACCCCCGCAGGCTCAATAAAGGGAACCTTGCTGTGGGTCCTCATCAGCACCCACACAGGTTTCCCACATTAAACCCTTGTTGCAGGTTTTTTAATAGGGTAGGGTAGAGGGGATTATTATAATAGGATAGTGGTTAATAGGATAGGGTAGGGGTTAATAGGGTAGGGTTTTTTAGGATAGGGGTTAATAGGGTAGGGTAGAGGGGGGTTAATATAATAGGATAGAGGTCAATAGGATAGGGTAGGGGTTAATAGGATATGGGTTAAATAGATACAGTTGGGGTTAATTAGGGGTAACACATCTTATCACTGAGTATTGATACCACATATGTTGCATACTATACACATTTGATTGTTTAGCCAAGTGTGATAGGACTTTTTTACTCTGCTTATCATCTCTGTATTGAACAAACTAAATCTTATTGCTTTAAGATAAATTGTTAACCAAGTTTAATAAGATTATATACACTGCTTATTGATTCATATATTGAACTAACAAAATATCAATTGTCTTAAAATAGATTGTTTAAGGATTGTAATATTGCTTTATTGAATTAACAAATATATACAATTATCATATTCATTGCTAACCAAACGTGATAAGATTTTATACACTTCTTATTGGTTCCTATATTGTAATAACAGAATATAAAATGTGTTAAAACAAATTGTTATCCAATTATTCACAAAAGATTGTAATAAACATCCTATAGATTGTATATTGTGATCTAACTAAAACTCAAAGTTAACAAGGTACAGTTATGGGTAATTAGGTACAGTTAGGATTTATTGGGTATAATTAAGGGGCAATTATGTACAGTTAGGGTTAATTAGGTACAGTTATGTTTAATTAGGTACAGTTAAATAATGGTGATGGTTAAATAGGGTTAATTACTTATAGGGGGAGTTAATTACTTAGAGGGGGTTAATTTAGATTTATAAGGGGTATTGGGGGGGAATAATAGTGTAGTGTAGGGTAGTGGTTAGACTTAGTGTCACGAGGGTCCCGGAGGACCCTCCTGGCACGTATAGTGTTAATGTCAGGGTTAATTAGAGGCTCATGGTGGTCTCTATGGGGCCCCATGAGTGATGGGCTTAATTTTAGGCAGGGGTTAATAACAATTGTAGGGCTGGTCTTTTAAGGACCGTTAATGTCCTTTAAGGACCCGCGAGTCAGGGAATTTGAATATTAAATGCTGCGGGGTCCTGATCGGGATCTCCGCAGCAAGGGTTAATGTGGGGAGCCCACAGCATGGGGGGTTAACTTTAGGTGCCACAGGGGTACTTAAAGTACCCCCGCGGCCGGGGTTAACTATTTGTGTGCCGAGGGCCCTTTAAGGACCCGCGGTAGGGGATTTTAATTTGTAACTGCTGTGGGGTCCCAATGGGGATCCCCTGCATCATGGGGGTTTACTTTAGGAGTTAGGGGTTAGGAGAAGAGGGGACATTTAGAGGCAGCATACGTAGGGGCTTTTATAGCCCTTGCGAGTCCTCTCTAATACCCGTGAGATTTTGGGCTACATTTCCCATTTACGGGTTTGAACACAAGTGCAGCCTTGGGGAATTGTATCAATTGAGTAGCGATTTGCAAATTTTAGCCATCTTAACTTTTGTAAAATTGAAAGATCAAAGGCTTCTGGAGGGTGTAAGTTACAGCTTTAACCGCCGCCATTTGTGCAAGCCTGTAACTCGTAAGCCGTTCTGAGCCCGCAAATACACACCAATTGAATTGCAAAAAAGCTTGCGACCTCACTTACAGGCTCCCGGATCTCAAAAAAGCACAATTGAATGTGGCTCTAAGTCTGTAATAGCCAGAGATTCATGGAAAGAAATAGTGCAAATGTGGTAAGGAGATACTTAACATTGTTATGCTGTCATTAAATGGACTATGCAGACAAATGAGACTTCTACCAATTTGTTTTCAGCATATCCGTACAGTGCATTCTCCTATGTAATGCTAAATAACTGATCTGTGAAAATAAAATTTAGAAAATAGTGTATTATGAAGCAATATTTGTTCCATATTGCTCTGACTACCCAGAAATTATTGAATATTTTGAAACATTGTACCATGTGCCATGTTATAAGTTATATAGTTAGATTTTAAAATTAACTTTCCTATCTTGTTTAAAAAATCTTTACAAAAGATAAATGTGATATCTAAAAATTTCACAATGTGAATTATTTTTAAAATCTATAATAGAACTTCTAAATACTTGTGTAGCAGCACAGCTTATATTCAAAATTACAGATGTTTGTTATCAATAGAATAAAGAATAACAAGACAGGATTAATATTTTGTTTAGCCTTTACTTTTGCATATTACCAAGAGACTATGCTGTTTATGTACACTTTCAAATGTTTGAAAGACTTTGTAAAATGTTTTTAGAAAATATAATAAAATCTTAAGTTATACACTTCCGTTACATGCTTCAGTGGAGATGGTCATTGCTTTATCATTGTCACTTGGGAAGACCCTTAGAATCAAGGATGATTTTAGTTTAGCTCCTTTGAAATTGTTTACGCTAAGAAATGCAAATGAACAATGCTAGTAACTGAAACATTATCTGCATCAAAAGCCCCTCTTATGTGACAAACTATGTTAACAAAAAATAAATGTCTGAACAAACTACAGCATAATTGCATATATCAGTTAATCCATAAAAAGTATTTAGTTATTGTTTTACTTCTAAAATATGTTGTACATTAACAATTTAAGCTCTTCAAAGAGCTTACTGTAAATAAACCACTACTAAACTATAAGATATACTTTCTCCTAGCTAAATATATACATGAACAAAAAAAAATTGTTCACTCTAGTCTAAATATAAATATAGATGTCGCCTTGTCTACTTTTTTTTTTATATTGTACCTTTGAAGCCGTAAAAGTTAAAAGACACCAAATTTAATTAAAGTAATATTGACCACTTCTGTTTTGTAAAGAGTACATGTTTTAAAGCTTTAAAAAAAATACTGAAGATTATAAATATTTGGGAAGGGTAAAACACTACCAGCAAGTAAACAAAATATTCATCACCATCATTTCTATCTACAGAAACACTCTGATCAAACTTGTAGTTAGATGAAAGGATTCAGCTAAAGCCTTTATAAATGGAACATTCCCTGATGAAGGAATGCAATATAATTCAGATAACACGTTTCCTCTAGAAATTCTGACAATAGCTGCGGGCATATTTTTAGTGGATAAATAATGTTAATTATTTCCTGCTGCTGAGTTCAAATTTTGGGTCAGCAGACATCTACAACACATAATGGAGATCCATGATGTCTGCAAAGTTTTGAGCATGAAATAAAAAATTTGAAAAGAGACAATCTGTGCTTCGGTGTCGAAGGTTAATGATCCAACTTCCTCAAAATTCACATTGCTCTATTTTCTATCTTTAACACAAAGACTATTCTAGGCAGTTCTTGGTGAGTTGCACTAAAACCTGAGTTACCGTACATCTTAAGAGCATTCTCTGTACACTTGAAGAAGCATAACATATTGAATATTTGAGATTATTATGGACAATAGAATTACTGTACACATATCGAATTAACAGGTGTACAGATATAGGTATACAGACTGTACTTTGTATTGTTTTGTCTGTGTGATTTCACTAGATTTTATTTAGTAATCTTAAAGGGTTACTGTAGTGGTCATACATTATGGAATTATTTGTTATTTACAAACCTAATAGCAATAAAATCAATATTTGGTAAAAAAAATCAAACTAGTCTTTAAACTTACAAATATGTATGCTAATGCCACAGACTCTAGCATAGCTGTCCCTCTCCATCTTTCATTAGGTGTCCCAGTGAGTGGATTTTTTAGCCACATTTCCATAGTAACAGCTAAAAGACTTCTCTTCATTCAACACCTTTTCCAAGATGTGGAAGTAAATCAACAGAACCCAAAATGGCAGTTTTCACTATAGCCTAATTACATAAAAAATGTAAAACATTAATACAATATTTGTCCATTATCAAGTGTAGGCTATTTTAAGTACAGGACTACAGTGATTTATCCTCACACTCGTTTCACTCCTGACACTCTATATAGCTATTTGTAATATTATATATATATATATATATATATATATATATATATATATATATATTTATTTATATATATATATTTATATATATATATATATATATATATATATAAAATTAATATATATATGTATATATATATATATATATACATATATATTAATTATATATATAAATATATATATATAATATTAAAAATAGCTACCCCTGTATATTTATATATATATATTTATGTATGTGCATATATATATATATATATATATATATATATATATATATATATATTTATATAGATAGATAGATAGATAGAGATACATTAAAAATAGCTACCCCTGAGGGAATGGCCAGCCAGGATCCTCCCCATGGCTCCTCCAGCCTCCCTCAACCTCCCATCATTCAGGGGAGGAAGTAAAGGAGATGGTGAGATATATGGGATACATAGGTAACGCCCTGGGCAGGAAGAGCTGTGGTCGTGGAGGCCAGGAGGTGCTGGGATGGGGGCTGGTGTTGGGGCCCCCAAGGGCATTTAAACAAAAAACAAAGTGAATAATAAAACAACATTTTTTATAGCACTGGGGGTCCCCTAGAGCGCAGAGCCTCGGTGCATTGCAATGGGTGTACCAGCGGTAGTTCTGCCCATGCTCTGGTTCCCCCATTACCCCTCAAACATCTACATATTTGGATCACACCCCTGCTTACTATCATGGTTTTCTCGTCCCCCTTCTTTGAGCAGCTTGACTTTCCAGCCTGATTATATTCTCTACAAAAAATCTAATCTCCATCAGGTTCTCCCTTATGCATTAATTTGATATCAGTTTCCTTTCTCTCAATGCACTCACACAACTTATGTTTTTATCTCTCCTTATATACAAACAATTAACAGTGTGGCTCCCTTCAGCTCCCACTCATTATTTCATCCCCCTATTACTGTATCTAACACTAACTTTCATTATGCTGATTCCACTTATGTTTGTGTGTAACAAATTCAACAGAGCAACTGGATTTGGAGAAACAGGTTGGTTGGAACCAAAGATTATACCATTTAATTACGCTATACATGTCCTCCTCTCCCACTCCAATTTCCATTTTGCTTTCAATTGACTTGAATATGTAGATGCTACATTAATCTCCCAAAACTGATTGATTACACTGGTTTTCTCTTCTCCCCCAGGTATTGAATTGTTTTTTCACTTGCCCCACGAATAATCATCTTCGGTCTTGATTATTCTATCACTCACCTAATTTGGCAATTCTTTTCTGGCAATTTACCACCTTGACCTTCCCCTCTCTCCACGCTATCTGGCCCCACCCACTCATTTCATCACCCTTATTAGGCGTTCTTATGAGTGCGTGCACATTGTTTTGTCCCCAGTTTTTACCCCCATCTTCACTATATTCACCATTCAGATGTGTGCCACCATGCACCACTCTGACCCTTTCTGTCTGTCCCACTCATTAAACATTGTACACACTAATAAATATGAATCTTTTAACACACTTATTTCCCTGATTATCAGCCTTATTAAATTCCAGCCTTGTAGATACAAGGCTTCTACTTAAAACCTACGTGTTGCAAATTTATAAAAGTTATGACGCTATTAAATTAGCCCTGCTGCGAGCAACGTGTGAGCTATGGAGCATGGCCGTCCGTATCAACACAGAGAAAATCTACATGAGGAGTGACAGCCTGCGAGATGATCTTGCAGGCTCCCACACCTCATCAATTCCTGCGGGGGTCCTGAACGGGACCTCTGCGGCAGTCCCACACACAAGCACTGCCATGGGGGGTACTCCAACTACCCCCCCGGCACCTAAAATTACCCCCCTCTATGCTGGGGGTCCCCATCGGACCCCACATTAACCCCTTGCAGCGGGGGTCCCCGATCGGCATTTATCAGGCTCTGCTGGATTTAAAACTTTTAAATTCCCTGTTGCGGCTCCTTAAAGGGCACACTATTAGCCAATCATGGCCGTGGCACCTAAAATTAACTTAAATTAAGCTCTACCAAGGGGGGTACTCCAATCACCACCCCGGCACCTAAAATGAACCCCCCTCTATGCAGGGGGTCCCCATCGGGACCCCCAAAGTGTCCCCACATTAACCCCTTGCTGCAGGGCTCCATAGGGACCACCGGAGCCCCCCACATTAGCGTGACCCCACTGCATTTAAAATGTAAAATTTGTAAAAGTCCTGAAAGGACCCACGTTAAAAAGATATTAACCCCAGGCAACTAAAATTAACCCCATAACTCATGGGTCTCTAAACAGACCCCCATAAGCTCTTAATTAACCCTGTCACTCATGGGGGTCAATACAGACCCCCATAAGCCTTAATTAACCCTGTCACTCATGCGGGTCAATAAAGACCCCATAAGCCCATAATTGACCCTGTCACTCATGTGGCTAGTGAGCTAGCTGTAACGACTATCGACAAGCCAGGACCGCAAATGATGAAAAACTTTTGACATCAGTAATATTAGAAGCTTCTCTTTCTTAGTTTTATACCAAATTGGTATTCTATTGAGACTTTCACTCACAAATTATGAATTTTCCTGCAGCTGAAATTACGTTTGTAAGTAATTTACTTGTCTCAAACTGAATAAGGCTCATATATAATAGAATAGATAAATACAACACATTTAGGTAACAGGAAGAATAACAGGAAATTACTGCTTGTGGCAGTATATGTTCAAACATATCTAGAGATAAAGTGACAGAAAGTACAGTAGGAGTCTGAAAAGTTATTGCAATATGGACAATATTGTGCATATGCACACACCATTCTATGGAATGGCAGTGGAAACTTTAGGAGGGCTAAACATGATCTGACCTAGGCATAAACAGAATATAATACTGTGAATATTCAGAGAGGAAAGCTTTACAGTGACTGGCATCTTTTTCTCCAGAATAATGAAGTAAAGGAATCATACTAAAACAAACATGGTTTTACAATGTTGCAAACTCAATTTAAAGGCATATCTAAGTGAGCTGGATTATGAATGCATCTGATAGATAAGAATTAATAGTGTATGCATGTTGTCATGAAAAAAAATCCACAAATAATCATTTAAACACTTACATTGAAGTCAGCAAAAAAAAGGCTAAATTAGCATCAAATTTAAAATGATTTGTTTCGGCCAATCAGGTTAGCTGAAACATTTGAATTAAACTCTGGGGTTCCTGTTTGAGCATTAAAGCCTGTGATATGTAGTGTATCACTGATATATGCTATGTATTGCTCCTGACATAGAGACAGGAAGCTGCAAGGAGCGTGTCTACGCAAGCAACAGCAGGCCAATAGTGGGTTAATATTGCTTCACTGAGGCTGCATGCTGACTGGGGGATCAGATGCCTGTGTAGACACCCCCTGGAGGTGTCAACATACTCATTATAGGGATTTGTAGATATTAATAAAAATAAAATGTTTGATGAGATGTGCTGCATACACATAAGTTGCTTCTTGCCTTAGGATTGCAGAAATGTATTAATCCATTAAACTTGGATATGCCTTTAAAGAAACTCACCAATGCTTCCTCTACAAAGTGCCAGTTCTCTTTTACAGTGATACACACTTCTGAGCTTTGGCATAAGACCTGTGATTTCCTGAGAAGCCAAAATTGGGTTCTCTGTTTTGGATTCTCATTTACCTTTACATTTCTAAGTGAAATGGAACTTTTTTAATAAAACATTATTTTTTTCTCTCCAAAATATTTGTCTTTTATATAGATTACATAACTTAACAATACAAAAACATGTAGCCCCATACCTTCTGTTCCTTTTCTTAATATCTTATTTTCTTCCTTGTTGGCTATTTTACAACCATGGTAGTTCAAAATAATTTGCTAAAGGAGTAATAGGACTAGGGAAAGGGAATAACTGATATTTTTTAAGTTATGCCACCTTTTAAAATTGTTTTTTTATTCCTAGTTCTCCTGGCATTATATTTATCTTCCCCAGATTTTCTTGGTACATCCAAAATTTCACATTTCCTATATACATTAATTCCTTTTCAATTTGAGCCCATTCCTTATTTTGGGAAGAATCATTAAAATTAATCATATGGGATATTAAGGCTTCCTCTTGGTAGTTTTTAAGTATGGGATACCACATACCTCTCTTATAAAATGTACGTCCTTGTAAGATAACTTAAAATAATTGCCTTTATATAAGTGGTAAACTAGAAGCTCAAAAAGTTATATAGTTAAATAGTAATTTAGGTTGAAAAATGATCTTTTTAGCCCATTAAGTTCAATTTGTTTGGATCTCCTCTGATCTTTGTAATATGCTGATTAATTGATAATTGATCCAGAGGAAGGCAAATGAAAAAAAAAACTACCGTATATACTCGAGTATAAGCTAATTTTTATAGCACATTTTTTATGCTGAAAAAGCCCCCCTCGGCTTATACTCTAATGAGGGTTCCCTCAGCACACCATTCCTCTTCCTTCCTCCTCCCCATCGTCCTCTTCCCAATCCTCCTCCTCCCTCCTCTTCCCCATCCTCCTCCTCCTTCCTTCCCCCTTCCTCCTTCCCCCTTCCTCCTTCCCCCCTCTCACATCTTCTCTGTAGCCTCCAATCAGCTCCTGCTGCTGATCGGAGCCCCGCAGCACGTCTAATGCCTATCTCTGGAACCGGCATATGCTAATGAGCTGATCGGAGGCTACAGAGAAGAGGTGAGAGGGGGGAAGGAGGGAGGATAAGGGGGGAAGAGAAGGATGAGGGGGGGAAGAGGAGGATGGGGGGGAGGAGGGGAAGTGGAGGGTGAGAAGGGGAGAAGGGTGAGAGGGGAAGGGGGGAACAGGAGGGTGAGAGGGGAAGGGGAGAAGAGGAGGGTGATGGGGAAGGTGGGAAGAGGAGGATGAGGAGGGAAGAGGAGGATGAGGGGGAAGAGGAGGATGAGGGGGGAAAGGAGAAGGATGAGGGGGGAGAGGAGAAGGATGAGGGGGGAAGAGGAGGACGAGGGGGAAAGGAGTAGGATGAGGGGAGCTTAGGGCTCATAATATATGTTTTGTTGACCCTATTTTCCACTTACACAGCTAGTTTTTCTTTGGAAAAAAAAAATATTCAACAACATTTAACCTACTGATGCCTCAATTAATGTAATTTTATTGGTATCTATTTTTATTTTTGAAATGTATCAGTAGCTACTGCATTTCCCACCCTATGCTTATACTCGAGTCAATACGTTTTTCCATTTTTTTGTGGTAAAATTACGTGCTTTAGGTGTCGGCTTATATTTGGGTCGACTTATACGGTTATTGAAATATTGCCAATTGTCTCAAAAAGAGAAAAACAAATTCCTTCTTGATCCCAGATACTGGCAAATGGATTCCTCCCTCGATCAATACTACTTTAGTTATCCAGGATAACCCTGAATGTCCTTTTCATTCAAAAGGACAGTCAGTTGAAAACATCTTGGCACAAAAAGTTCACTTGACATGAATATATTGATGTAAGGTAATCATATCCCCTCTTAGACACATTTTTTTCTAGAGTAAATAAGTTTAATTTGTTTAGTCTTTCTTCATAGCTTAGCCTCTCCAATTCTCTTATTAGTTTTGTTGCCATTCATTGTACTTTTTTCCAGCTCTACAATATCCTTCATATGAAGTGTTGCCCAACATTGTAATCCATAGTGGCAGAATTATATTTGCTTCCCTGGCTTCTATATCCTTCTTAATACATGCTAATATTTTACTTGCATTTGCAGATGCTTTATGGGTTTGAGCACTGTCCACAAGCTCTCCCAAATCCTGTTCAATGTCTGATACCCCTAGGTTTGCTCCATTAAGATTATAAATTGCATGGCAACATTTTTCTTCCCAAATGCATAACTGTACATTTATTGGTATTAAATCACATCTGCCATTTAGTTGCCCATTTTTCTAATATATGCAAATTACATCATTTTCTGATTTAATTACCTTGCACAACTTATTGTCATCAGCAGAAAATAGAGATAAAACTTTCTAGCCCTACTTCTACTTTTCAATATGTTAAAAAGGAGAGGACCTAATACTGAACCCTGAGGAACCACACTTACCACATTAGTCCAATCTGAGTGTTCCATTTACAACAACCCTTTGCTTCCTGTCTTTTAGACAGCTCTCAATCCATGAGCAAATATTTACCTCAGTTCCTGCATCCCTTAGTGTTCCATATGGCACTCTATCAAAAGCCTTTGCAAAATCCAAAAAGACTACATCCATTGAGTTACCTTGATCCAAGTTCTTACTAACCTCTTCATAGAAACTAATTACATTTGTTTGACAATACCTATCCCCCATAAATCCGTGTTGACTCATACTTATAATCTTGTTTAAATAGACATGTTCTTGTATATGATCCCTCATTAACCCTTAAAAGCTTTACCAATACAGAAGTGAAGCTTATAAGTCTGTAATTCCCTGGTTTTGATCTTGCTCCCGTCTTAAATATTGGTATCACATCTGCTTTTCTCTAGTCGTCTGGTAGCCAACCCTGTGTTAAGTGAATCTTGAAACATTAGATATAATGGTTTGGCTATTTCCCTTGGGTATATTCCATCAGGACCCGGGGCTTTATTAATATTGGGGGGTTTCAACCTCTTCTGGATTTCTTCCTGTGTTAACCAATTATTTGGTGAAGGTAGTACAGCCCAGTTTTGTTGCAGTGCCAAAACCACTGGTAGCTCCCTTGTGTATACTGAAGAAAAGAACTTAGCTCATTTGCCTTTTCGTGGTCACTAATTATCAGATGGCTTCCCTATAGCTTCCTTTCTGGCCTTCTTCCCATTAATATATTTTAAAAAATGTTCAGGGTTAGTCTTAGTCTCCTTTACAACTAACTCTTCATTTTCTATTTTAGCCAGTCTTATAGCTCTTTCGCAAGCCTTATTGATTTCTTGTACTCACATAAAGCAGTCTCTGCTCCCTCTTTTTTGTATACTTTAAATGCCTGTTTTTTACTCCTTATCTTGATCGTTAAATCATTGTCAAGTCACATGCGATGTTATTTACTCCTTTTACTTTTATTCCCACATGATATATGGTTCTAATTATGTATATTTATTAAGGATCTGAATATTGCCCATTTATTTTCAGTATTTTTACAAGCCAGTTCTTTGTCCCAGTCTATATGTTGTACTGGTACCCTTAACCCATTAAAATCTGCCTTATTAAAATTAGGAGTTTTTGTTGGTCCCTTACAGCTTTGTTTTTGTTTCAATCTCAAATGAGACTGTGTTGTGATCACTGTTTCGCAAAAGTTGACCTATTTCAACATTTCTAGAAGGTTCTTTTTATAACCTGGACCAGAACATGATCCCTGGGTGTACTCAAAAACCTGCTCCCTCAAGCTGAACTGCTAGTCTCATTCATCCTGTTTATTTCAAAGTAGTTACAATCATTAGCTCCATTTTCAGTCTGTAACAATAATTGCAGTTCCTCACGTTTAATTATATTTGGGGGATTA
Source organism: Discoglossus pictus (assembly GCA_027410445.1). Lineage (NCBI taxonomy): Eukaryota > Metazoa > Chordata > Amphibia > Anura > Alytidae > Discoglossus > Discoglossus pictus. Next base: position 325,368,255 of record CM050164.1, on the reverse strand, counting down.
TAGCATATTCCTACCAATATTATTTTAGAATTTACTTTGCTGCCATTTAACTCAAGCACCAAGTATTCAACATTATCGCTAGTTCCAATAAAAATATCCTTTCTGACTATAGGCTTAAAATCAGACTTAACCTACAGACAAATACCTCCTCCTCTTTTTTACCATTGCCCCATCTTTCCTAAATAGGTTATAACCATCCAAATTAAGCCAGTCATTAAAGTCATCCCACCATGTTTCAGTAATGGCTATTAAATCTCATTTACTGCTAATAATTCTAACTCACCGATGAAATCCTGGCAAGCTTCTGGCATTAGTAAGCATACATCTTATGTTGTTATGAAGTGCTTGTAATTGTATGTGAGTTACTCAGCAATACCTCCTATTTGACTATACTAACCCCCCTTCTCCTCCACCAAAACTAGTTAATTCATTCCTTAACCTTTCTACACTGTCTACCCTTTTTCTTTCTATCTAGTCGATTCACTTTTTGTAATAATAAGTACACAGGACAGCTCACAAAAGGGGTGTATGTAGTTCCATTGTATTAGGCCACTGTGGAACCTTCTATTCCAGAGAAAGAACCCTTTGATGTTGGGCACCCATTAAAGGTCAGGGGTAGGATTAATGGCAAAATGCACATCATTTGTAGCATCCATCCAATGTTTGCTGCATGGGCCATCTTGTAGTGACATCACCACAGCATATCCTTATCTCATAAATCCAGTAATTAAAGCACCCTTTATATACATACACAGTATATAAGCTAGAGTTGTAAATTGATTGTATTTAATCCACTGTAAATCTCATATGTATATGTCATTTGATGGGGTAAATGTCTAATAGCTGTTATTGAAAATTCTGAGTAATTTGTTAAATAATTGTGCTAGTAACTTATTTTTATTTTAAGCACAGATTGCCTCAAGCTCTCATATCGTGGCTGAAAAGCTGGAGTAACTTGTCCAACTATTATACATATGAATTATAACATCAACTATCAGAGATGGTGGATCCTATCTAATTTCTGAGTATAATTATCTTATATTATGTTATAGTTATGTTGAAGTTAGCACTTACATTCAAAATTTGTTTTCATAACAACCATTTGTAATAATGTTAGTTTACATATATACAGTACATATTTGTTTATATGTTTAGTTTCTGCAATAACTAGAATGTTTACTATGTCCTTTAATACAGGATAAAATGTTGAGATACTTTAATCATGGAAGTAAAATTAACATAAAAGAAGGCTAAAGGAGATAATACTGTGTAAGGTAAGTATGTATATGTCTGTGGGTACCTTAGTTATTAGATTTGTATTGAGCCCCACACTTCCTGATGATCTGTCAGTACCATTTCTGGTGAGAAACTACTCATTGTGGCCACAGCCGCGTCACTAAAATGCTGTTTTTAGACTGCTTTCTAACCACAGATAAGCCTAAAATAATTCAAATATATACATTTATAAGGCACAGTGAGGCAGACAATCAAATACAACAAGGTAGACACATCAGAAAGCCAATAATTTAAGGAAAATGTAAATAAAATAAAATGTGCGCCTACTCCATTTTCTCTCCATCTTGAGTCCAACCATGCTGCAGACAGATTCCTTAGTTGGGGGAATATGCACTGCTGTACGGCAATGTCATGGGGTAATGTGATCAATCAGGATAGTATTTACTCACCATCAGTGTTGCGACAAGTCATTAGTGACATGTAGGCAAATTTGATAACAAGCCAGGATTAAAAAATAATGCTTTGTGGAAATTGTAAGCAAAATACATAAAAATAAGTATGAAATACAAGATACCAGTATAATCATAAAAACCTATGTATTAACAAATATAATTCAAATTAATAGGACTGGAATTATGATGATAGAATCCCTTTCAATGTGTTTTTATTTGTTCTAGCATGCTAGTCACTATGGCCCCTATTTATTGCCCGATTCGTAAAATTATACACACTGAACATTGCCACAGATTCTATTAGCTACTCGTATTTCAATTACGAGTTCCCGTCCACTATCACCACGGGCCAGACAAAGACACAAAATTGGCCTTAGAACTCCATTGGTTTAAGCACAACTCAAGATTTACGAGTACTAGCCTATTTAGGTTGAACAAATCAATATTCTATTACACTCACAGCTCAAATATTTTCAAGCTTGCAAATTAAAAATCTATCACATTTCTGTCAAAAATATGAGTACTCAAGAGGACTCGCAAGGCATTTTTCTATCAATTATTAGAGCATTAGCAGTAAACACGCAATACTGTAATTTAGAAATATGGGAAAGCAGAGAAATATGTTAGAAGTAACTGCAGAACAGTCTCAAACTCACAAATATGCAATTAAAACATGTTGTTTATATTTTTTGTGTGAAATGGATCTCAGGACTTAAGGGGTTAATACATTTCATGGAACCCACAGTTTAAGTATAAACTACAGTGAGGGAAAAAAATATTTGAACCCCTGCTGATTTTGCACGTTTGTTCACTGACAAAGAAATGATCAGTCTATAATTTAAATGGTAGGTGTATTTTAACAGTGAGAGACAGAATAACAAAACAAAAACAAAAAAAACAAGAAAAATGTATGTCAAAAAAGTTATAAATTGATTTGCAGGTCAATGAGAGAAATAAGTATTTGATCCCCTATCAATCAGCAAGATTCCTGGCTCCCATGGGTCTTTTATACAGGTAATGAGCTAAGATAAAGAGTACTCTCTTAAAGGGATTGCTCCTAATCTCAGCTCGTAAACTGTATAAAAGACACCTCTCCACAAAAGCAATCAATCAATCAGATTCCAAACTCTCCACCATGGCCAAGACCAAAGAGCTTTCCAAGGATGTCAGGGACAAGATTGTAGACCTACACAAGGCTGAAATGGGCTACAAGACCTTCGCCAAGCAGCTCGGTGAGAACAGTTGGTGCGATTATTCGCAAATGGAAGAAACACAAAATAACTGCCAGTCTCCCTTGGTCTGATGCTCCATGCAAGATCTCACCTCGTGGAGTTTCAATGATCCTGAGAACAGTGAGGAATCAGCCCAGAACTACACAGGAGGATCTAGTTAATGATCTCAAGGCAGCTGGGACCATAGTGACCAAGAAAACAATTGGTAACACACTACGGCGTGAAGGACTTAAGTCACCCTGCTCAAGAAAGCACATGTACAGGCCCGTCTGAAGTTAGCCAATAAACATCTGAATGATTCAGAGGAGAATTGGGTGAAAGTATTGTGGTCAGAAGAGACCAAAATCAAGCTCTTTGGCATCAACTCAACTTGCCGTGTTTGGAAGAGGTGGAATGCTGCCTTTGACCCCATGAACATCATCCCAACCGTCAAACATGGAGGTGGAAACATTATGCTTTTGGGGTGTATTTCTGCTAAGGGGACAGGACAACGGCGCCGCATCAAAGCGACGATGGATGTACCGTCAAATCTTGGATGAGGACCTCCTTCCCTCAGCCAGGGCATTGAAAATGGGCTGTGGATGGGTACTGCAGCATGCCAGTGACCCAAAACACACAGCCAAGGCAACAAAGGAGAGGCTCAAGAAGAAGCACATTAAGGTCCTGGAGTGGCCTAGTCAGTCTCCAGACCTTAATCCCATAGACAATCTGTGGAGGTAGCTGAAGGTTCGAGTTTCCAAACATCAGCCTCAAAACCTTAGTGACTTGGAGAGGATCTGCAAAGAGGAGTGGGACAAAATCCCTCCTAAGATGTGTGCAAACCTGGCGGCCAACTACAAGAAGCGTCTAACCTCTGTGATTGCTGAAGAAGCACTAAGTCGAAGGGGTCAAATACTTTCTTTCACTCATTAACCTGCAAATCAATTTCTAACTTTTTTGACATGTGTTTTTCTTGGGGGGGGGCGGGGTTGTTATTCTGTCTCTCACTGTTAAAATACACCTACCATAAAAACCTTAGACTGATCATTTCTCTGTCAGTGGAGAAACGTTCAAAATCAGCAGGGGATCAAATACCTTTTTACCTTACTGTACATGTTTTAATAACGTCATGATGACGGTCTCATTTACTATTGGCTGTGTCCAAGAAGTATTGCAGGTGTTTAAGAAGTAAATTAGGACTTGCTTAAATATTGTCAGATCATTTGATCACGCCCCCTGAAATTCAACTTAAAAAGGCAGTGTTTACGAGTTCAGCGTTAAGGTTGGAATTTGTGAGCTGGAGTCAATAGAATACATCTAAACATTTAGAGAAAAAAAACACTCGCAGCCAAATTTGAGTTAAGGCATTTGTGAGCAGCTAATAGAATATGGTCCTATGTTTTCATATTCCACATAAATTGAACATGACAACAAAATAATTGAATGCTGTAGATCTCAGTTTTCGATGTAGTGCAAATATTGAGACAGACTGAGACTGCAAAAAAAGAGATCTGCAGATCTATAAAGTGGAATTAGCTCTAACCTAAGCTATTGAAAAGTTATGAAACTTTCCTAGATTACCAGTAACTCCTCCATGTTTGCGAAGAAACGAAGCTTTAATTTTAAAACTGATTGCTTCACAGACACAGCTCTGTGAGCTGATCAGGTCAAAGTTCAAGAGCTACCTCAAGAGACAACCAGACTGCTTCTAAGTTCTAACCCATGAAAGTTACTTTCATTTTCAAGACTCACAACACGTAACATACAGAGGTCTTGCAGCAATAAGGGAAATACTAAAACTTTCACACATATATTTTTAAACGTCTATAGGTGAACTGTTTGATATAAGAGCAACTTGTGTTTAGGTGAAACCTCCTCTTTAAAGCGAACAGCTTACCAGTCCCACAGTTTTGTCCAAGTTTTTAAAGATTTCTTTATTTTAAATATGTTAATATGTAAAAAAAAAAAGACTTTAAATATTAACTTGTTTTACATAAATTCATGTTTACATCTAATACTGAAGTCACTTATGGGTTAAAGAAATCAACTAACTGTTTTGAATAAATTAACTAAGGAACTATTATTTTAAAACCGTGGTGTCTTATCATTTACACATCAATCCCCCATAATGAAGGTCTTCATTACATTAAGCTAACAGTGCAAGACTTTCACCGCTAATCAAAATACCTTCTTAGTGTTAAAAAATCTGTACTCAGGAAAAATGTATTTCAAATTGAACGAAACTTCAATATCCAATTTCAGGGACAACTATGTGGGTTAATATGTCTTCCACATATGCCAATCTCTTCAAGACCAGAATTGGATAGCTGGTGAAATGTAATCATTATAAATATACCACTAAAAACAAATCAATATATGAGGTTTGGTTGTGATATCTTTATTTTAAGGAAAATAGATATTGATGAATTGAATGTCATGATGAGTGACATTAACAAAATATCCACTATTAAACCCCACTATTAAATTTATCCCAAAATAAGTAGAAAAGAAAACTGATTACAAGGATACAGCAGAATATTTTAACGAACATGGTTTGATAGCTTTTAAAATTGTATTTGTTTTAGTCTGTGCTCAGACAAATGAGGCAAAGCAGTTTGCCTTTTTATGACTGGGATCAACTGCATCTCCCCACCAAGAACACTCCAACTTCTAAACATTGTGTGTGGTGTCAGGGAAGAGAGACTCCAGATCAACATTTTTTTCTTGAAAAAAGTCTGAAGTGTTTAACTCTGGGTGTCTTTAAACTTCTTTTTAAAGGGTACCCATACATTGTACTAGACTTTTTTTATAAATCAAACAATTCTTGAGACACGCTCCCTTTTGTCTGAGCAGCATCATATGCTGCAATGTAAGTGATGTTATTATTTAAAACGTATATAGGGGGCTCCCTCTTAGTGATCCTGAAGAGAAAATAGAAACATAATACAGCCTTATTAAATTGTGATTCAGTAAATTTAAAAGGGCTCTATTTAAGCTCAGAGCATATTTTATTTACAGAAGTTTTTAGTTAGGAAAGACCTTGCTTTTGGATAGAAGTTCACTAACTAAAAACTTCTGTAAATAAAATATGCAGTGTGCTGAATTAGAGCCCTTTTAAATTTACTGAATCGCAATTTAATAAGGCTGTGGATGTTTATTTTCAAGTGTAGTTCTTCAAAGCGGGTTATTTTACATTCTTGACCACAGTGGTCCTTTAACATGGATTGTCTCAGTTGTGAGTTAGATCCAGAGTTGATGTTTATATGGACTGACCTAAGTCCCAGACAAGTCACATGTGCAGCTTGTAATGTGGACAGCCACGTACCATATGCAGCAAGGAAAAGGGTTAGTAGTTGCTTCATTTGCCATCCATCTAAGGCCTTTTTTTCATTAATTTCATTTTCATCTTGTTGAAACCACTAGCAAGAAAAAAAAAACACCCACTGTACATTATTTCTCGTAATAGTATTGTCACATTGTCTCACTAGATTATTTTTCACTGCTGACAGGGTGTTCTACCAGTAAATATGCTAATTACAAAGTACTACATGAAGCTTCTGCTTGTAAGAGTCTCAAGTTTGATGGTAGCATTGGGCCTATTGCTATCACCATTGATTGAGTTACTCCAGCCCTACAAAGAGCTTTCAGGAGAGGAGAAATTGGAGTCGGTCAAGAAAACAACCCATAAACTTGCATCCTGAAAAAATACAATGTCTGGATAATAACAGTGGGCCATACGAATAATTTAATTATGGATTCAAAACAGGGACTAAAAAATACATGAAGTCAGGGTATATTGTACAGGTACTATGTGGTTGTCTAAAGTGAGGCCTGGATGAACGTTTTGTGGTCTTGGAGTCACTATGTCTGTGGTCATCAATGGCTGAATTAGTCAGTAAAGGTGAGGATTTGTATTGTGCAACCTCCACAGGGATCCTTTTGGACAGCTGGCTTTGCAAACTCCCTTCAGGAAAATAACAAAACCGGTCTACTGTGAAATTTTAATATATGAAAACTAGTTATGAGTCAAGTATTGGTTACATTCAGGAAATGCAACTATCCTCACAAAACATTATCTATAGAGCATATCGCTTGAAGACTGTTTGAGCATTAGAAATGTCACCACATTTATATAATCTGCAACATGTTTATCAGTGTACTTTTTTACTTTCCTAAACTAAAACTCAGAATGTCTCAAATATTCTATTAAAAATGACAAGAAATGGTTATGTAAAACAGGTAGAGCTAGATTTTGCTATAATTTGTGATTCATTGTACCTTATTTCTTTCATAGGACAACTTCTGTCAGTTAAAATAAACATATTTTTAGAGCACTGAAAATATTTTGGATAGCCCATTTCCTGGTTACTAGAATAACGATTTGAGGGCATCTATTACAATGCTGGAACCATGGTGGTATGAATAATGTCTACAGTTTGTAAGGCTGTGTGCAATAGAGTACTCAAGGTTTTTTTTTTTTTAAGCACACAGTTGTAAGTGACAAAAATGATCATGCTGTAATACAGAGCTTGTATAATTTGTGTATTACCTTACAATGTCTGAGCCAATGAATGGGGGTCATCGGTACAAAATTATTTGGGGGTCTTCTTGCAACTTCTCTATATACCCCATCTGAATCAATAAACAAAAGCCAAAAAATAGATGTAGATGGTCTGATAACCGCCTATGGTGATCATATCCCTTTCAATAAAAATGATTATCTTTTGGACTCCATACCCCAATTTTCTGATCAAGGCTCCTCTGTAATGATCTTGTCTTATAGATAACAGGCTCCTCTGTAATGATCTTGTCTTATAGATGCCTGCAGGGATTTTAGTTGTACTTCCAGGTACAGAATAATTGTTTGAATTGGCAAACAACTGAACAGATATATGCCATGAAACTGAAATAATTGCAAAAGACAGACTCCTGATAAGAGGTGCCATAAAGTAGAAATATTTTTGCTACAGTGCTATGAGGACACAGCAAAGAACGAGTTAAAACTGTTAATAGACATGTGGGTGAGCTCTGTTAGTTTAGCATAAACATTTATTTAGAGAAGTGTAGATTTTTTCACACAGCCCATTTCTTAGGAATGTAAAATAATATTTGAGGGCTGGTGCATTAAAATATTCAGGGTTTTATTTTTTAAACACTCAATCTTAAGACTGAAGAGAAGGAGTATAAGGCCTAGTTAGATTATGATTATGTAGTCTGAGGTTTGGCTATATTTGGTTATATCTGCCTATAGTTGAAAGCACAGCTACTTTTGCTGACATACTCTACACAATCAAAAAACACGTGAGATTCAAGAGAACTGCATCTGTGTACATAATACCATGCATACAGTGGATATAAAAAAAAGTCTACACACCCCTGTTAAAATGTCAGGTTTCTGTGCTGTAAAAAAATGAGACAAAGATAAATCATTTCAGAACTTTTTCCACCTTTAATGTGACCTATAAACTGTACAACTCAATTGAAAAAAGAACTGAAATCTTTTAGGTGGAGGGAAGAAAAATAAAAGAAAAATAATGTGGTTGCATAAGTATGCACACCCTCTTATAACTGGGGATGTAGCTGTGTTCAGAATTAAACAATCACATTCCAAATTGTGTTAAATAGGAGTCAGCATACACCTGCCATCATTTAAAGTGCCTCTGATTAACCCCAAATAAAGTTCATCTGCTCTAGTTGGTCTTTCCTGAAATTTTCTTAGTCGCATCCCACAGCAAAAGCCATGGTCCACAGAGAGCTTCCAAAGCATCAGAGGGATTTCATTGTTAAAAGGTTTCAGTCAGGAGAAGGGTACAAAATAATTTCCAAGGCATTAGATATACCATGGAACACAGAGAAGACAGTCATCATCAAGTGGAGAAAATTTGGCACAACAGTGACATTACCAAGAACTGGAGCTCCCTCCAAAATTGATGAAAAGACAAGTAAAACTGGTCTGGGAGGCTACCAAGAGGCCTACAGCAACATTAAAGTAGCTGCAGGAATGTCTGGCAAGTACTGGCTGTGTGGTACATATGACAACAATCTCCCGTATTCTTCATATGTCTGGGCTATGGGGTATAGTGGCAAGACGAAAGCCTTTTCTTACGAAGAAAAACATCCAAACCAGGCTACATTTTGCAAAAACATATCTGAAGTCTCCCAAAAGCATGTGGGAAAAGGTGTTATGGTCTGATGAAACCAAGGTTGAATTTTTTGGCCATAATTCAAAAAGATACAGTGGATGTTATTTTTAAACACTCAATTTTAAGACTGCAGAGAAGGAGTATAAGGCCTAGTTAGATTATGATTATGTAGTCTGAGGTTTGGCTATATTTGGTTATATCTGCCTATAGTTGAAAGCACAGCTACTTTTGCTGACATACTCTACACACAAAAAAAACATGTGAGATTCAAGAGAACTACATCTGTGTACATAATACCATGCATACAGTGGATATAAAAAGTCTACACACCCCTGTTAAAATGTCAGGTTTCTATGCTGTAAAAAAATGAGACAAAGATAAATCATTTCAGAACTTTTTCCACCTTTAATGTGACCTATAAACTGTACAATTTAATTTAAAAACAAAATGAAATCTTTTAGGTAGAAGGAAGAAAAAAATATAAAAATAAAATAATATGGTTGCATAAGTATGTACACCCTTAAACTAATACTTTATTGAAGCACCTTTTGATTTTATTACAGCACTCAGTCTTTTTGGGTATGAGTCTATCAGCATGGCACATTTTGACTTGGCAAGATTTGCCCACTCTTCTTTGCAAAAACACTAAAAATCTGTCAGATTGCGAGGGCATCTCCTGTGCACAGCCCTCTTCAGATCACCCCACAGATTTTCAATCGGATTCAGGTCTGGGCTCTGGCTGGGCCATTCCAAAACTTTAATCTTCTTCTGGTGAAGTCATTCCTTTGTTGATTTGGATGTATGCTTTGGGTCGTTGTCATGTTGAAAGATGAAGTTCCTCTTCATGTTCAGCTTTCGAGCAAAAGCCTGAAGGTTTTGTGCCAATATTGACTGGTATTTGGAACTGTTCATAATTCCCTCTATCTTAACTAAGGCCCCAGTTCCAGCTGAAGAAAAACAGCCCCAAAGCATGATGCTGCCACCACCATGCTTCACTGTGGGTATGGTGTTCTTTTGGTGATGTGCAGTGTTGATTTTGCGCCAAACATACAGTACAATGTGCTACAGAAGCATATTACCCTGGAGAAAGAAAACAATGGATATTCACTTTTCCACAGACAATAATATGAACATGACAAACTCATTGGTAAACATGTCTGCAGGACAAACTACAACCTACAACGTTGTGAAGCCAAGTATGATAAAGGAACCATAGTGGTCCGCACTGTGGGTACAATTGGTGTTCATGTGGTCAGTATGTAGTATATTTTTACTAAAGTAAATTCCTATTTATATAGGGAGATAAGTGGTACTATTGAAAATAAATTTAAATTTGGTCGCCATGATAACTATGCTAAGGGTTGTCATGGATACACATATACAATGCAACGTAGAGAGAAAGCAGCTCTCATCCAGAAAGTAATAACCATATTGCTGAGGTAAACCAAGAAGTCTTAACACCATTCCTGGGGTGAACCAGAAAGTATTAATCATATTCCTGATGTGAACCAGGAAGTACTACTCACATTCCCGAGGTTAAAAAGGATGTGCTAACCTCATTCTTGAGACAAACCAAGAAGTATTATTCACAGTCCTGAGGTTAACCAGGAAATACAATTTGCGGTCCTAAGGTCATCCAGGAAGTGGTGTAATACAATCATGGCCAAGCAAAACAATTAAAGGTAATCTATTTTAAAATGTACAAGTGGCATTCTAAGAAACTAATCAAACAAATGTTAAAGTATGCATATACAAGGGTTTTTCAATAAAGACATTTTAATTAATTAAAATTAACAACAAATGGTGTTAATTAACAAGCAATATAAGTTATAATCATCCTTTTATAATACCTACCTTGAGGAAGTATCATTCCAAAACGCATAATCTAGGAGAGGTTTTTTAGCAAACATAGGCCCCTATTCAATTGGCCAAATTGTAGTTACAAGAGCCGTAATGTAGCCCCTAAAAGTTACTGATATTTAATTGGCTTCTTTCAGCTACCCGCAATAGATTTGTGAGTTAGAGGATCAAAATGCCTGCGGTTGTCAAAAACGTAACTTCATCCTATCTCTTCCTTTTTTTCAAGCCCTCAATTGTTACCAGTGCTAAAGACGCAAATTCCTTATGTAATTTCAACAATTCAACAAGCCCGCAATTGCCTTCAAACCCGTAAATGGCAAATGTTGCAAAAAGTATTATGAGTACTAGAGACTCGCAAGTGGGTTAAACACCTGTTTATAACACTGCAAAAGCAAATAAAACAGTTATGTACTCATAAATACTAGGGCCCTCATTCTATTATCGGCCGTAAATCGGCCGCAAAGCTGCGATTCCTTACGGGGCTTCCGTTACCTTGCAATTCAATTATACGGCGCCGCAAGGATATCCCCTTACGGCCGGCCGTATATCTAGCAACCGGCCGTAAGTTCAGAAATCTTTAAAAGCAAAAAATAAATTCAAGACGGCACTTCAAAGCTCTGTAAATGCTAGGGATCATAATGGGGGACATGAGGATTAATAGCAACCCCCTCTCAAGCTTGCACATCAGCCCAAATCCGTGATTACATTAACTGTTTATTTTCCGGCCTCAGCGTGGGCGGGTCTGAGGTGCTCAAAGCCCTCTGTACTTTTTCCATGGATATTTGATATAAATTCAAATAAAATGTATTTACGGATTTGAGTGTAGGGGAATGTTGTGCTAAGAATGCTAACACCTACAATCACTTTATAGTCTCCTCAGAGTGCAGGATGGCTTTATTATGGCTTTATAATGTGCTTAATTGTGTGCCTGTGGGACCTTTTCTCTGCAAGTAAGCTGCGGCTCGGTTTTAGCCTTGCAGAGAGGGTTCCCGGAGCAATTGAATAGCAACCAGGATTTTCTTGCGGCCGAAACTCTTGCGGCCGTTTAAGATCAAAGGCTTTCCTCCAGCGCGTGCGGCCGCAAGGGATTACAAGGCGCCGGCCGCAAGCCTACCGGAATCCCCGGCCGGAAGGGAATAGAATAGGCAAATAGCTTGCGGCCGGTCCTTGCGGCCCCGCATCTCCTACGGCCGATAAGAGAATGAGGCCCTAGGAAAGCAATGAAAGGCATTAGAATTAATCAGAAAACAGTCTCCAACTTGCAAATCTGCAATAAAAAAAATATTTTTTTCACATTTTATTTCCATGATATATTGATCCCAGGAATCCCATATCATGGAACCTGCATGGACTAGAACAGTATTGACATTCATTTTATTGATTTCTACATTGCTGGATTGCGAGTACGATCGCATATCGGACTTCTAAACACTAATTGATTGTAATCTAAACTCAATTTTTTACTGATGTCATGATGACGGTCTCATTTACTATTGGCTCTTTCTAAATTGTAACTTACGGGCTTGCTTAACTGATCATGATCATGCCCTGAAATGCTACGTTCGGGTTCATTGTTTACGCTTTTAGCCTTTGTCCCTGTTATTGCGGGCTTGTTCAATTAAATACCTCTGTAACTGTTGCAAATTTCTAACCTGCAGACATATTGCCTGTATGAAGGTAATTACGGGCTTGGAATTAAAAGGGGACCATAGCTTGCATAACAGCACTGCAAATTAACCTGTATATATTTTTTAATATATTTGGATAAAGTGGCATGATAAGACATTTTTATAATGTTGAGGTCTATTTTAGAACCTGATAGTTATATATTTTTAAAGTCTTTTAACCTTTTTCTTTTTTTGATAATTAACATTATGTGCTGTTTTTAAATATCTGTTTTACAATTAGTACATTATTAGATGGGATTTTTTTCTGTAGCTCATCAATATACCTATATATCCAAATTGAGTTGCTGTTTCAAAAATAATATCTTTTGTGAGTATATTTTTAACATCCTAAATAAATATTGTTTTGATATACTACACTATGTTCCACTTCTATGCTCTCCTTTTCTTCTGATTTAGCTTTTTGCTGCATTCTTTGGAGGAGAGTTTTCCAGGATAGTAGTACAGAAAGAAGAAGGGCAGAGCTTCTTTTTTATTGAGTACTGATCAAGAATGTCATCACTGTTGGATCTAAGAAAGGACTTTTGGACTGAGTGCATTGGTGGATAAGTAATTTTTTTCAGCTTTTTCTGTCTGGCGCTTTTTGTAGTTTGCCATACGACTGTATTGAGCGCCTGTTTTTAATTTGAACTCTATTTTAGCAAAATAGGCTATTTTAAATTTTGACCATGGCAGCCCTTTAGCATTTTTAAATCCTAAATTGTTCCTCATTAAATTTTCTGATAAGATATTTATTATTTGAAAAAATAAGAAAATTATTTATAGAAGGTAAAATATCTTATTAAGACTACTGTATATAAGTTTTGACTTACATTCTTCATTCACAAGATATTTATCTTGCCATCATTGTACGTGATGAGTGAAATAATAAAATATTTTTTTATACATATTATAAAGTTCTTTATCATTCCTATTTCATTTTGAGAAAGTCAAAACTATAGCTGCCTTTATTTGAGAAAAATATAAATGTTTCCCCGAGTTATGTAATATAAAAGATATATTCTTAATTGAATCTAATAAATTATATTATTTTGAGCATCATGGAACACTACAAAAGATGGGAGTGATTTATTGAAAGAATCCAATCACTGTAATGTGCTGCAAGGGACTTTAAAGACAAATTTCAAACATAAATTGAATACAAAGGATGCATATCACAGCTACTCTGGTGTTTCATAAATCCCCCTCAAAGTTAGTTAGTCTTTAGAGCATGTCTCTTGCAAAGTTTAATAATTTTGCAGATTTAGAATAAAAGTTTGTCACTATACAGACTTGATTAAATGGGGAAAAAAATGGTTTGTGAGATTGAGAAGTGATTGAGCTGCTGATTGCTTTTACTGTAATTCAAGTTTTCTGTACTTTCTGACTCATTTTAATGCAAACCAACTTTTATTTTCATGATAAAAAGTAGTAGTTCCATGTACCTTCAACTTCAAAATTCTTTAAAAAAAAGTGGTACAACATTAATGTATTGCATTATTTTATCTGAATTCATATGGTATATTTTATTATTTTCTAACAAAAATATATTCAAGTACTTTTTCCAAAAGAAGTCATCAGATTTCTTTTTACTGTACCTATTTATAGTGTCATGCATTTGGTTGGGTAAAAGAAAGAGGTTATATCTATCTATTATTTACATTATATGAGTGTCCATTGGTCTTGCTACTATCACTGTAAACACTGACACATTTATGATTTACTCTTTTAACATGTGAGGTGTTAAATCATTTTCCTTTGGACAAATTACATTTCTCAGTCTAGTAAAAAAATCAAACGAAGATTTGGCCAGATATTTTCACATGGGTGAGAAAGACTACTCAAGATGAAACATTGTGAAGGTCTCAAGGTAGTGTGTTCTGAGACATACGCATCTCAGTTCAATACTCCATTGTCCCAAATAGCATTATCAAGCAGGTGTTAAGATTAAGCGCACAATGGCTTAGTCTCTAACCCAAAATACTTGGCAGACAATATGGGACAGAGGGCACACATATTAATATTAATCAAGTTTAATATTTTGTACCAGATCGCTCTCAAGCAGATAGAAACAGCTATACACAACATATTTATCAATACATTCTAATTTTTACATGCAAACGGGGAGTAACTATTTATGATTGGTGGAAACCAACCTTGTGACGACGAGGAAGGAATAGTTTATCTAATGGCAGAGATAAGGTTTGGGTCTTTTCCCTGGTTCTTTGCTGGGCCCTTTCGTTCTTGCCCTGAGTCTTTTCTTCTGTACTATTTTCTGGCTGGTCTTTTCTGTCTTATCTGACAGTCCTGTTCTGGGAACATACTTGACTGTGATTATGTGGCATAAACCTATGCCCCCTTCATATCTTCTCTAAGATATCTTACTAGAGTTATCTATATCAAATTCTATTCTATCTCCACAACTCTTTCTAACAAACCAACACAAAGAAGGATTACTTTAGACTATCTTGAGAAGGGATCCTAGAATTAGATGTTATCCTGGAATCCTACACATAGGTAATGAATAAACTGGTTTAACTTCCTAATTTGTAATGGAGGTAAATTAATCTAATCACCACAAACCTTCTGTTACCCTTTTGGGAGTGGTCACAGAAACCAGACTAATTAGCACCTTCATTCCAGACCAAAGGTGCTCTTTACTTGCGAGCCTCACTTAGCGAGGCAAGCCGTTAACTCAGAGCACTAAGGCGATGAGCGGCAAAGGTGCTCATCACCTGCGAGCCTTGCGTAGCGAGGCGAGACGTTAACTCGCACCACTTAGGCGATGAGTGCCAAAGACGCTCTTCGCCCTCGAGCATCACATAGCAAGGCGAGCCGTTAAGGCAATAAAAATCTCAGCACAAAGGCGATGATCGCCGAAGGCGCTCATTGCCTGCGAGCCTCACAAAGCGAGGCGAGCAGTGAAGGCAAAGAAACACGCGGGACTTAGACACAAAGGAACGCCGATCACACATGGAAACATGAGGGACTTAGCCACAAAACTACTTTGGCTGCAAGCAGTTGACCAACGCGGGACTTAGAATAAAAATGGCAGATGAAAAAAATGAAAATGAGGCTACACAACCCTGAAGCGCCCAAAACACCGCCAGGCATGTATGACTTTGCCAGTGCAGTACGAGGTACAAAAATACACTGTTAGGAAACACGGAAATTTTTTGCGAGGCACATAACACATAGAATATTGCTGCCATTTTACAACACTGATTTGCTAATCTACACATTATGATTCTGAAATGGTGGCTTTCCCGTCTAAACCAACGGTTCTGTCTCACGCACGCAGCCTATATTTTGGGCACAATTGCCACATTGCTGACACTTTCTCCTCAGGTGATGACAGTCTGACTGGACATTTTCTACTGCAGGAAAAGCAAAAGAGATTGTAAGCTCTTAAGGATATTGATTGCTGGCTATTAATTTTAAATAGATAAAGTATATTAATTTATTGATTAATTCATTATTAATACAAAAAATATATATATTATTTAAAAAATATGCACAATCTTATATTTTACACTGCCTTTACTTTATGAATACATTAATGGTTAACGCTTTCAAATATATTTATTCATTGAATAAAACAAAAAAATATATTTATTTTTGTTTTCTATTTTTTCTTATAATACCCCTTTTCTTTAAGCTCTCTCCTTTTATTTAATCTCCTACACACTAACTACACTTACACTAGAAATGATTTGCAAGTTCCCAAGTTTGCTACTTCCCTTGTTAAAATAGACCCTGCCTACTCACCTGCACAATGATTACAGAGCACAGGACAGGAAACACTACACTGATTCACAGAACTGATTCAAACAGAACACCACACAAGAAAACTTCCAACTTTGCTAATACCCATCTATGAAATATTTATTAGAGAGGGATATATTCATGGAACAGCAGACTTTATATTAGCATTAGTACTATCCTTGGTACTCCCTCAATTTTTGGCTTTTTATATAAACAACAATCATGTGTATGGACCTTAATTTCATATAAATCATCAATAGAGCAATATCAAGCACTTTTAGCACCTTATCATTGTGGGAAAATCCCCAAGTAACACTTAGTCACTTTACACGGATCAATTCACAATTTATTTGTACAATAGGACTCTTTTGGGTCCTAATTCACTTTAGTATTAGTTCTAGCACTTAGCACTTTTTGCCTTTTTTCTCTTCATTATTGTATCCAATCATCTGATTGTTGTTATGATTAATGCAGTTTAGCCAGTAGAGGTATTAATATATTTATTATTTGGCAGCTGTATCGTTGTGTGTTTAGTTTTTTATTACTTTCATTGGTTTTATAATAACTATTAAAAGCTAAGTTTTATTGGCTACTATTGATTATAGTAGGTTCTTAGGAGTGCACCACTACAAAGGGATTTTCTTTCCTTTTCTTTACCATTAGTCAGTAACATAAGCAGAAAAATATAAACACACCATTTTCCCTTACTCATGACTGAGCGAATCCCATATTTTCCATTTTGTCGTGGATTTTTTTATAACTTCTAGCTGCTGGAAATCTTTTTCTAGTGCTCGATTTCTACTGACTATTTAATTCATTCATGCTAGGGGGTGAGGGTTGGTTTCAGTCTGGAGGCAATCAGTCATTTGGCTGCCATAATGATTGAAAATTGAAGAATTATTGGCCTCTCATAACAGATGTGAAAGTGGGAGCCCACCAATACACATTTCCTCCAGCAAATTTAAAAAATAAACCTTTCTGTGATGGTATAGGCTTGAAACCACTGTTCTTCGGTGAATATCGTCTTTATATCTCTTTCCCAACTAGTCATTCTGCTTGATTTCTTATTATCAGACAAGGTACTTAAAATCTCATAACATTTTTAAATTTGGTGCGTATTATCCTTTTGGATGACTAGTTTTTCAAAAGTAGTTAATGCTCTTACATTGGTACAGAGCATTAAAATTTAGATGATATCCAAGATGACTTAAATTTAAAATAATCTAGCCAAGAAGATTTACGGAAACCAAACTTGATGACAAGTTGATCAAATGTGGCAAATGAGCCATCAATAAAAAGGCACCAAATTCCTTTTTTTATCTGTAATTTTAAGAATTGAAGACCTAATTTCCCTTTTAACATTTCGATCAGAGTTATAAGGCTTGGAAAAGGAACTAATTTTTTTCTCAAATTGTTATTATACCAAAATTTTAAGCTTGAGATAATAATATCCGGGTACTCTACTGCTCTTAACTTGAAGTCTACATCATTGAATAAGATTTAATTACAGTTATTTTCATGCATGTAAGCTTTTTTCAATATAGCTCCATTGACTAGAGTGAGTAGCGTCTAATCGTTTGCTGATGTGTGATATCATATGTGCGTCATAATACATTTTCAAAAAAGGATATGCAGTACCAACTTTGTTGAATTTTCTAGCCGATCATTTGGGATTGAGATAGTTAAACCTCAGTGGAATGAGCATTTTAACTGCTGCTACTCTCTGAAAGTGATTGATTAGTAACATTCCATGATTTAATTGTTGCAGAGATTTTCTCAAAAAGGTTTCTAAACTTTAAAGCAATCATCTGTTGAAGATTACTATTAAAAACAACACCTAAATGTTTAAATTTTTTCCCTCCAGTTATATTGATATTTCATTTCTAAGAAGTCTGATTGTACTTTAGAAGGAAGATTTAAAGGTAAAACTTCTGTTTTGGCAAAGTTTAATTTATAATTAGCATTCAGACTATATTGGTCTATTATCTGATGTAAAAATCCCATATTTCTACGCCTTTTACACTAGAAGATTTCCGGGTCATCTCTGCTAAGGGTTCAATTATTAAAACAAACACCAATGGAGATAGTGGGCAACCCTGTCTAATTCCATTGTAGATTAGAAAGTGTGGTGATTTAAATCCCTTGCCAGTAACTGAGGATGAGGGGGATGTATACAATGCTTTAATAGCGCGGGCTCCAACGTCTCCTAATCCAAATTTAGCAAGCATAAGAGCCATGAAGTCCCAGCTGACTCGATCAAATGCTTTTTCTGCATCCAACAAAAGAAAGATAGCTGACTAATTTTGGATTTTCAAATGAGAGATAAGATAAATGAATCTCCGGGTTTTATCAGAACACTGCCTTCCAGCAATGAAGCCACTTTGGTTGATCGAGATCAGCTGGTAAATAACTCTATTAGGCCCTGTGGCTAGGATCTTCACATAGATCCTAATATCAACATTTAAAAGTGATATAGGTCTGTTATTTTTACACTTTGTGAGATCTTGATCTTGTTTCGGGATAGTTACAATGTTTGCCTCCAGCATTTCAGCTGGAGCTCAACCTTCTTGTTTCATTTCATTAAAAAAATCCTCTAGTGTGCTAAGCTGGACATCTTGACAGATCTTTTAATACTGGTTGATATAGCCATCTGGCCCTGGACCTGAAAAAAGTTTTAAACTATCTATAGCAGTCTTTATCTTTATTCAAAACCGTTAAGCCTACTGCAGTAACCCTTGAAAGATTTATCTGATCCAGTAATCTCTGGATCTCTTTTATATCTGGTTTGACAAAGTTTTTATCGTCTTCCAGGTTATATAACTTTTGATAAAATTTGCCAAAAATTCTACCTATATCTTCAGGTTTAGAGTATGTTACATGATTTTCTTTAATACAATTTTATTGCTTTTCCTATTATTTCCTATTTATTTTTTTGCTAGCATGTTTCTGGCCTTACTGCCATAGTGGTACAATTTTTGTTGTAATGTCCAAATGGACGTGTTGATCCTTTTTTGAATAACTTTCTTACAGCCTTATTAAATTGCTACTCTGCCAATTGAATAGGGCTCTATATAAGCACATAGCATATATTTTTTACAGAAGTTTCTTAGTTAGTGAAGACCTTGCTTTTGGATAGAAGTTCACTAACTAAAAACTTCTGTAAAAAAAATATGCTATGTGCTTATATAGAGACCTATTCAATTGGCCGAATTGCAATATAATAAGGCTGTAAATTTGTAATTGAATATCTTTCACTTGATCCACATTACATTTATTCAAATTTTCTTTGTTCACTCTTTCTAAGCAGTTCAGTTTAATATATAAGCTTCTCAAGGAAAGCCCTCTATTTTTCTTTTTTTGTTACTGCCATTTCATGAGAACCCCTCTAATATAGGCTTTGTGTGTATTCCACACCAAAGCTTTAGAGGGGACAGAATTCCTATTTAAGGCAAAAAAAAACAATTAAGATCTTTTCTTTTAAATGTTTTTTATCATTATCTTCCTCAAGTAAAGGAGAGTTTAATCCCAATGATCTCCCCATTAAACGTTCTTGATTAACTTTTAAGGTTAAGGAAATCATTGCATGATCAGATGACAGGATTGGGCCAATTTCTACCTTGAGGACCTTGTTTAGACAATTTAAATCCAGTAAAAAAAATAGTCAATCCTCGTATACTTGATGCCTATAGGAGAAGAATGAATAATCTCTTTCCTTCGGGTGGAATATTCTCCAGGCATAATAAAAATTATATTTAGAGATGTTTTTATTCAAGACCTTAATTGCCCTTAAAGATTGTGGCCGTCATTCAATTGCGATTTGGCCAATTGAATAGGGCTCTAAATAAGCACATAACATATTTTTTTTAAAGAAGTTTTTAGTTAGTGAAAACCTTGCTTTTGGATAGATGCTTGCTAACTAAAAACTTCTTTAAAAAATATATGTTATGTGCTTATTTAGGGCCCTATTCAATTGGCCAAATTGCAATTGAATGAGGGCCTGTGTATCTAGTGAAGTGTTGTTACCAGATTTACGATTCAACTTGTGTTTTAAAATCATATTTAGATGTCCACAAATAATAACATTACCACGAATGTACTTCAAAAATATCTTACATTTTTGTTTAAGAAATCTGTTCTGACCTTTGTTTGGGGCATATACATTCATGATTGAATACTTTTGGTCATTAATAGAACGTATCCAGATCATAAATCTATTATCATGATCTAATTCAACAAATTATTTCCATTATTTTTAACTCTTTTTTTAAAAAGGATGGATACCCTCCAAGTTTTTTTCTTGTATGTAGAGGTACTGTATATCTAATACTGTAAGACTTATCATTATAGCTTGGTATTCTATGAATCTGCCAGTGGGTGTCCTGGAAACATATAATATCAGCTTTTTCCAGAGGACACTCACCCATAATCATGTGCTATTTAGAGGCTATGTTCAATCCATGAACATTTTGACTCACAATTTTAAGAGTCTTATTTTACAATTTGAAAACTATTAACACTATCACAGGTTTTAGCCTTACCATATGAAACCCATCCTCCACCCCAAGCTCCTTTAATGTTTTGGACCCTAAACATAGATTTATAACCCACATTTTCTCAACCATAAAATCATACATTATCATACAAAAAAAAAACATTGATACATGCATCTTAGTTTAATCTTACTTTGAAGGAGCATCAAATACCCGATTTGCAGAGACACGTTTGAGTTAAACGGAAGTGATCTCAACTTAACTAGGGATAGTTAAATAATTTCTGATTTGAAAAGCTTTATGGCCAAAACCATCTCCAGGGAACAGTCAAAGTATAGTAATGACAATCAGATGTATTACAAGTCTTATTTAACAACAACATCTTGAGAGAGAAGTTTACAGATCTCCACAAAGGAAAAAAGGAGGAGGGATAGGAGAGAAGTGAAATTGCAGCAAAAAGGAGCTACCCTTCATCTTTTCTCTCCTGTGATGTAATATAGTAACATACTAAATAGTTGAGGGACAAGTAAGATGCCATTAAGAGAGAAAATAGAAAAAAAAAAGGAGAAAAAACTTTTTTCTCACAATCCTTTTCCCTTTTCACCACATATACCAGTGTATTTATTTTGTCTATTCATCAATCATCAGTTAAACATTACAGAACATATGTATATATATTCTGAGAAAAACAGTTATTACACTGCATTCTGGGAAGTTGAGCTGGGACATGCAAATGTGCCCACAAATGCCTCGCTTTTCAATCCATAGCCATTATCAAACTTTTAAGCTTATGCATGCTGTATTACACAGCTTTAATGCAAAGCCAAGGTTGAATTAAACACAGTCTGAGTTTCTTTTCCATGTACAGCTGTTTCAAGCTTACTGGCTATCATCAGCATGTAGCGGGATCTCAGCCTGTGTTGTGGAAATTATGAGTAGGTAGTTCACCACAACAATCATTTATAATATGGTGGGCAAAAGAGCGATAGAAGCCCTCCACCGTACAGTAGTACAGTAAATAAAAAGTACATCTGTGTTCACATTTTAATGTCTAAAGCAAGTTAAAAAACCTGCTTCCAGCTCAGAGTTCCGTGAAATACAGTTATTACACTGCATAATGAACCTGTTATCCAAGTGTTGCCAAAATAGTGGTAGAGATCTTCACTTTACCCTTTTTCGTAAAATGTTATAGAATATTTAATTAAATTCTATATTTTTTATCAGTTAAGTTGAATATGATGCTGAAATAACAGAAAAACTTTGTGAATAATATTTAAACAACTTATATCTACCGTATTATAAATCCCTCCAAATAGTGAACCTATTGTACAAGTGACTCAACATTTAATCTGTGATTCTTTCTTTCTTAATAAACTTTTAAATCCCAATCAAATACATCTTCTTGGTTTATATACCAGCTTCATGTATCAAAAATTATTTAATTTAATGGACTAAGTGTTGTTTAAAAAAAATGGAAAAAAAAAAACGAAAAAAAAAAAAAACATCTCACTATGTTCTTGCATGACCTCTTTACTACCATTATCTCTCTCCTCAACTCCAACAAGTTTTATAGATAACTACTAATGTTCAAAAGTCTAACAACAATTGGAAATCACCAATTCAACTTAACATATTAAGATCTCTGCATGCCTTAAGAGCTTTCTCTAGGGTATACACCTTATGATTCTATTGCCTTGTTGTTATATGGTGCTAATTTTATCAAATATAATATAAACACATTATGAAACAACATTACTAATGTCAAAGACAGTGCAACAAAGTTAATGTTATTTGTTTGATACCTTTCTGTACTATTGTGAACATTTTTAAACTTCCCCTTTGCAAGGGTTATTAAAGGATTTTCAAAGTTCCATTAAGTTGTAATTAACACGAGAAATTGCTAATAATACAAAACAAATAAAACTTTAAGGCACACGTGTTGACACCTTAGAATGTGATCTAGGTAAAAATCGGAAGGAATATTATCTTTTACTAGCTAAAGTAAATGAGATGGGATTAGAAATAAAAGAGTTAAAAACTCAATATGCAGTTTTAGATGATCTTTCTAGGCATCTTTCTAGGCGTCAGAATACCAGAATCTATTATATATAAAGATCTTACTAATTATGTAGATGAGCTTTTACTTCATTTAGCTAACCCTGACTCTAAACAGAAAATTGATATTGATAGATTTTATTGTATCCCTCTTTACCGACAATTAACAAGTGATTATTCACAAAATGCAATAGTTAAATTATATTCCCAGAGAGACAGAGATAGTATTTTAAAAGTGGCATTTTTAAAGAGAATCTTTGATTCTCCATATGACAAATTAAAGTTTTCCCCAGACTTGTTGGGAGAAACTTTGTTACAAAGAAGGGAACTACAACAATGTACGAAAGTTCTGATAGATAACAACATTCCCTATAAATGGGGTACTCCAACAAAAATCATCTTTTTTTTTAATAATGCAAAACTTATGGTTAAAAATGTTCATGGAAGTAGATATACCATATTTATTTGAATCTAATGCGCAAATTTTTCATAGAAAATCAGGTCCCAAATTTGGGTTGCGCATTAGATTCAATGGCGCACTAGATTCAATGGCAAAAAGGAAAACCACCATCTCTCGCTTCCCGGCTCTCTAGAGTGGGTGAACACCGTAGCAAGTGGCAGACAGAGAGCCCCAGCACAGTGACACACAGAGCCTAGCACCCCGAGAGCCCCAGCAATGTGGCAATCAGAATCTGGCACCCAGATAGCCCCAACACAGTGGCATAAGTTGGTAACATACCATAAGTTGGTAACATAAACGCACTGTTCGGTACTTCTTGTACAAACGACAACTGGCATTACATTCGCCAGCAAAAAACGTTTTTTTGATTCATGGGTTCCAAATTTGGGGTGCGCATTAGATCCGATGTCTCACTAGATTCACGTAAATATGGTATTTTTTATCTGATTTGATGTGTTATAAATATAGATATCTATTTATATTAAACTTTTCTCTTTTCTCTTTTTACATAAAAAAATTATCTTGATTTGAGTTTTTTGTCATATAACATTTTAGTGAAAAAGTCATATTGATTGGACTTAATAAACAAACTTATCTTACAGTAGTGACCACATTAACTATGTGTGTGTAACTGTTTTTACAATATTGTAACTTGCATTATTATTTAATTGTAAGATATTAAATCTTTAAACTGTATTTGGTAATAGTTGAAAGTGTAGATATCTATTTAAATTGTATTATAACAATAATGAAATACATAGTGCTATGACATTTAGTTTTTTATTGTTATTGCTCTTAATTAATTAACAACATTGTATTGCGTGAATTTTTAATGAGATTTTTGAATAAAAAGTATTTTAAAAATCTCAATTTAATTTTTCAATATTGCTGTATCTGATATATAATATTAAAACAAAAAAAAACAGACATATAAGATAATAATGGAAATATTTATATTATTAAAGAATTGACCACATTGTAGATTAACCTACAGGGAGGTAATGTTGTTTTTTTGTTTTAAACAATTCATTAAAATAACAAAAACAAATAAAGAAAAAGTAAGATTCAATGTTTAGGCTGATAGGTGTTTTCCAAAAAAAGGTGTTCTCTTTCTTTATTCAGTTTATTTGTTGTTACATTGAAACACACCAAGACATGGAACAACCAGGTTCATTCTCTATGTATGAAAGGATTGTAAAAATGTCTAATCAGTCTCATTAATTTGTGCTGTCATTCCCTTGTACACAGTTGCTAGGAATTGTTTTGGCACTATACTAATAAAATATATTATTTTTACTATTATCATTATTAATAATAATAATAATAATAATAATAATAATAATAATAATAATAATAATTATGATTTTGATTTTGACAAGTTTTAAATGGGAGTATTGTCGGGATCTTTCTATTACATTTATATATATATATATATATATATATATATATATATATATATATATATATATATATATATAAGGAATAGTACATTAGTGATTCTATTTGAATGTCTATAAAATAAGTTAATAAAAACGTATTTCCTGCTCAAATTTCTCAGAAATACAGTATAAACACTGCACTCTGGAAAAACTGAGCGGGACATGCAAATGTGACCACATAAGGCCCCCTTACTCTGTCAATCCAAACCATTTTAAACATTGCTCCTTTTAAGCATATGATTACTGTATTTCCCAGTTTTAGGCATAGCAACAGATGGATTTTTCACAAACCAAGTCACTTAACCACATACAGCACTGTTTCATGGTTACTGCCGATGCAGTGATCTTGAATACTGATTCCAGTGGAAGGCAAGCAAACCCCCCAGTGAAACTTAGCCAAATGTGTCAAATGGGGGGGGGGGGGATAATTCCTTCCTGACCGCAGTAACTGGTGATTGGATTGCTCTCTGGATCAATACGCTCTATTTAATTATACATTCACATTTTCCAAGAAATGATCCTCCTCCTACTGACATGAACCGTCAATTACATATAAGACAACTTTCCACAGCTTATAAAATACAATCTTTACAGTACAAACAGTAAATTAATATAATAACATTTAAACTGAAATTGTCTGAAAATGCAATCTATCTGTTTTGTGGGGCTTCCTCCAAGAAGATGTGAAGAGACTCATTGCATAATTCAATCCGCATAATTTATTTTTTACATTCATTACGTGCCACATAGAGTTGTCTATGTACAAGTGGTTCCTCTAAACAGAGTCCATCATACTTTTAAGTTTGTCAATGGGATTTAACCTTTTTTTTTTGTTAGTTCTGTGTATTTTGAAAAAACATTTTTGTTAGGTGTGTGGTTATTGAAAATGCCACATAGAGTTCTCTATGTGAAATAGTGGCCCTCTAAAAAAAGCCCAAAGAGGATAGATCCTACCATTTTGTATGCGTTAACATTCCTTGTTAACGCATACAAAATGGAAGGATATATCCTGTTTGGTGTCCGCCACTGTTGTCATTATGGGCTTAGGGTTATAGTCTTAGTCTTAGAGAGTTAGTTAGGTTGCAGTGCGTTTCCACATTGGCGCACAGCAAACAAGGATATATCGTTCCATTTTGTATGCGTTAGCATTTCTTGTCCTATCCTGTTTGGTGTCCGTCACTGTTTGCATTAGAGAGTTAGGGTTATGGGGTTAGGCTTAGAGGGTTAGTTAGGTTGCAGTGTGTTCCATATTGGCGAACACCAAACAAGGATAGATCCTTCCATTTTGTAAGTGTAAACCGCAGTACATTCAATTTTTTTTTTACTTGTTATACTGTACCTGTTGTCTTGAATTTGTTTTCTATAAATGATAGAGGTTTGTGTTTGTAACCGTTCCCTGCTGCCAATCTTCCTGCAGTGTCTGGTGCAAATGACAGAGAGAGATGCAAATATTATATTTTGACTAATACCTTATTTTTTTTGTTAAACAAATTAATTTTTTTAATTGGTTAAATTCATGTACTTTACCTGTTCTGTGTAATTTGTTGTCTGTAAATTCCTGCAGAGTTTACAATCTGTGTTAAATCATGAAGTGCTGCAAATTAGTCAGTGACACCCTTCAGGCAGAGCCTGTTGAAAATCACAGAGATATGCAAATGTTGAAATGCACTGTAAATATTAATAATAATTTATTTTGCTAAGAGCATAGATGTTTTTGTAAACTATCCATTAATCATAGGTATTTTTGTGCTTTACCTTTTTTTTTTATTTGTTTTTTTACATTTACAAAATGTTACCCCACATAAACATTTATCTATCTTTTAAATCTTCTAAATCCTTCTGTACATGAGTAATGTTGTTATTGGAAATATTTAAAAGCTTCCATTTATTTATTTATTTATTTTTATTATTAATCTATTAATTAATTATAAACATTATCTATCTTTTAAATCTTAATATACATAAATAATGTCTTCGAAATATTTAAAACTATAAAAAAAAAATATTAATTTTGTAATTAATTATTAATTAATTATAGCTTACCTATTTGCTGTAATTTGCAGGATTTGAACTTCTAAAGTGATAATCAAGTTGCTTCAGAAGTAATGCCACCAGAGAAATGTACAGTCACACTGTTCATCACCTCAGGAGAAATTGAGAAAATTCTAGAAAGTGTCCAGTATTTATAGAGTGCCAGCTCCAGTAGAAACCGTTAAAACGCAGTGCTCATGCACGATTTGCGTTGTAGCCTGTTTTGTGCAACTTAGTTGATTGCTCTATAGAAAATGGCGTTGTTTTTCTACGTGTTATGTGCCGTAGGATGTGCTACTGGCTTTGGGTAAGTGTTCCGAGTTTGGTGGTCATTTTTACATGCTTCTGCCTCGTTTTCGGCGTGTTTAGGTTTTTTTGTCCACCATTTTTTTCTCGCTTAGGCAAATTTTGAGCGTTCAGAAACGTAAAATATGCCTCAAATTACCTGGCAACCTCACTCACAGGCTACCTGGCTCTCCCGCTGTGCTGTATGTGAGTGTGTAAGTTAATTTGAGCAATATTTGTGTTATTTTTTTAAGGTTTTTCCAGTTCGGTGTTTCGGCCATTAAAGTCGTATTTTTGCGAGGCCATGTACTAAGTCGCATGGGACGTAAATTTTGTGGCCGTCGGCCAGTCGTAATTTTTGAGAGGCTGTATACTAGGTTGTACAGGACGTAATTTTGTGGCCGTCGCATAAAAGTCCTACGGCGCTCGTCTCCACCAGCGGCGCGCATTGCCCCGCAAGTCCCACGGCAGTCACGCAGGTCGTAGGGATGTGCGCCTATGGCACTCATCTTCACCAGCGCAACAACCTGTCCCCTGGAGTAGTTTTGGTCTTGTGAGCTCTTTCGGTGCTCATTGCGAGGCTCTCCTCTGGTGTACTTTTGGTGCTGTGAGCACTCTTTGTGTTCATTGCGATGCCCGCGCTGAGCGCCTTTAGCGCTCATCGCGTGGCTCGCAATGAGCACCTTCGACGCTCATTGAAAGCCTCTCTCTGGTATTTTAATTTTTTTAATATATATTTTTTTTAATAATAATTAATAAATGAATGAAAGACTAAATTAATACACTTACACCTATTTGTAATTAATATATCCAGCAATCAATATGCTGAAGAGCTAACAATCACTTGAGTTTTTCCTGCAGCATACAATGTACATTTGGACTGTTGCTGACCTGAGTAGAAAGTGTCAGCAATGTGGCAAGTGTGCAGTGTAAATAGGCTGCGTGCGTGAGGCTAAACCGTTTGTTTAGTTGCGTAAAGCGGCATTTTAGAATGTTAATGTTATTAGTTTTAAGTTGGTGTTGTAAAATGGCTGCGATTGTGTATGTGTTACGCTGGTCTGGAGCATTTCCGTCCTTCCTAATAGTGTATTTTGTACATCGTATGTTCCTGGTCAAAAGTCGTGGCGGTGTTTTGCGTGCTTAGGGGTTGTGTAGCCTCGTTTTCGTTTTTTTCAGTGCCTATTTTTTTTTCTCTAGGTTAGATAATTTTCGAGTGGCGAAACTCTGCAAATTTGACTTAAAATCGTGTGTAACCTCACTCCCAGACTTCCTGGCTGTCCCCCTGTGCTGTGTGTGATGTTTTTTGTATGTTTTTTCTTTTGTGTGTTTTTTGTGTTTTTCGATGTTCGCAGTTCGGCCTTTAACTTCGTATTTATTGCTGGTCGTATTTTTCTTTTCTAAGTGCCAGTTTCCTTTTCAAAGTGTTACGCTCTATAATTTTTGCAGGCAATTTTTTCAAAGTGCTACGGGTCTCGCACTGTGAATTGTGTTTTTTGTGTTAATCAGTGCGGGGTTGTAGGGATGACGGCACTCATCTCCACCAGTGCAGTAAGTGCCTTCGGCGCTCCCTGCCTAAGTCGTACGGAACTCCTATGGCGCTCATCTCCACCAGTGCAAGGAGCGCCTTTGGTGCTCCTTCCTAGCCGCAACCGCGGCCCTTGCTTTGCGAGACAGTAGTTTTAATGTTGCGTTACCAATGTTTTTTTGGCAACCTGCGCTGCTGAGAACTATATATGTGATTATTTTGGTTTTGTTATTATCAATAAATGTTATTTCATAAAAAGTGAATATTTGTCTATAAATTCATGTTGAACTCAAAAATTATTATTCTAATTATTTAGAAAACTTATGTCAACATTTTTCTGACATATTGGAGATCATCGCACATATTGATAAAAGTAACAAAATGACTGCAGGCTTTGTTGGTTTCGAAACAGCAGGGGTATTATCTTTGGATGACATAATTGGGCGTGGTAAGCAAGGAATGGAGTTGTTTTAATGAAAACCTTAATATCAAATGTACAGAGAACAATTGTCAGAATGCATTGATAAAATAGATCCTGAAATCAATAGTGATACAATTGATAATTGGCTGCATGATAGAAATCTGTTAACAACTGTGATGAAGCTATAATTGTGATTCAAATTAAATCAGAAACAAGAAATATCTAGCTATCTAGCTAGATTAGCAACAGTTTGGATGAAATTGGCCAGGAGTTACCAAAATTCTCAAAAAGAAATTACCAAAAATGGTTTAAATAATCAAACTGAGGAAGTCTCTGTAATATGTAAAACATTGAGAGAGTTATATGAAGAAAAAAACACAGATAGCAGATCAACTGTTTCTCAAAATGAAAGAACTACAAAAAAAAATAGCTAAAACATTAGAAGGTTTCAATGTAGCACAGGATTTAAATGGTAAATATAGACAGTGGTGTGATGAATTACAGTCAAAAATAAACCAATTAGAGGGTGAACTAGAAGAATGTACAGATGAGGAAAGTCAATAACCAGTCCAATCTGTGGATTTATCTGTGAAATGTGAACATTTAACTAAAAAATCTGATAAAATTATCACAAAAATATACTCAGGATTGTCAGAACTTAAAAAAAGAACAGCAGAAATTGCAACAATAAATAGATTTTTTTAACACAAGAACTCAATGAGGCTGAGATATTTGTGGAAAACAAAGATGCCCAAAGACAATTGGTTGAAACTAAGAAAGAGATAAGACTACAAACAGGACGATGAAAATCTAAAAATGGACTAGAATAGGGCACAACATTATGCCACACAACATTATGCCTTAAGCAAAAATGTAATAAATGACTCCAGTGATTCTGATAAGGAATTGATGATATTACCCTCAATGAATACACATAAATGATCACCCATAAAAACTTTACATAGTTCCAAACATGAAAGTGATAGTGATGAGGATGTACAATCAAATACAAAAAAGTCCAAGCTGTAAGAAAAATAATTAAACACTATACTAAAAATTCTAAATTGTTAATAGAAGAGCATTTGGATTCACTAGAGAGGGTAATGCTTGAACTAGGAATAAGGGGGGGCTAGTGATAAAATATAATACCTTGGTCATTTGAGACCTCCTATACATCATTTTTCATCTCTACATTATAGCGATATAAATGATTGGGAGATGATTGTGAAAAAAACACAACATCCTATCCAATACATTTGGAAAAGGGAACCATAATGAGTATGGCTGTAGATTCTGAGTATTTTACATCTGAGCTCATTAATTCTGTTATTGGTTTAAGACCAGAAGGTTATGTAAATGATGACCAGATCATTGATCAGTGTCTGGATACTCAACTTGAGGGATTATTTACTGTTCAGTCTATTTGGAGGAATATAAATCATATCCCCACAAGGTATATGAAAAAGTATTTTGTAGAGCCTTACCCACAGTTTATGTGAAAGGATGTGCATATCATGTGAAAGATGGTGCAGATAATATATTCATTGCAGGAATTGGGAATGTATGGAAATTTAAATTCCACCCAAGGTTTATAAAATAGGACCCAAGAGTAGTCAAAAATATCCAAATTGGTAGCCATATATCACACTGATCAAACTGTAATAGAGCATGACATTAAGGAATTGGTAATCATTACAGATTCAGAATATGCCTGCAATAGTTTTGTAGAATACTTGCAGGTATGGAAACGTAATGCAATGACAAATACCCAGAAGAAACTGGTGAAACATGGTACATTAATCCATGTTATTGATGATATGGCAATCTCAAATGGATTGACCATGTACTGGAAGAAAACAAGGGGACATTCAAAGGTATTAGAGCTAGGTAAAGAAAGAAATGATATAGCTGATAAACTAGCAAAACAAGGTACCATAGAGGGGGAGTTTATTGATCTGGATCACTTTATGGGTCCATTCCAAATTCAGGCTATGACAAGACAACAAACCCCAAATACAGAATTGTCCATAGCCCAGTTGTCCCAAGACACTCCCAATTAAGACCTGATAAGTAGCCAGAAAGAGGAAAGATCCCATTATATGTATATTTTATAATCATACTAGTCATTTACTTGTCATAATGACGGTATACTATTACATGTGTCTCTCCCCCCCTCCCCTGTGTCTCTTCCCCCTCTCCCTCCTCTTTATCTCTTCCCCCATCGCCCTCCCCTGTGTATCTTCCCCCCATCTCCCTCCCCTGTGTCTCTACCCCCTCCCCTTTGTCTCTTGTCCCCTCTCCCTTCCCTGTGTCTCTTTCCCCCCTCCTGCCTTCCCTGTGTCTCTTTCCCCCGTTCTTCCTCCCCTGTGTCTCTTTCCCCCTCTCCTTTCCCTGTGTCTCTTTCCCCCCTCTCCCTCCTCTATGTCTCTTTCCCCCTCATCCCTCCCCTGTGTCTCTTCCCCCCTCCTACCTCCCCTATGTCTCTTTCACCCTTTCCCCCTCTGTCTCTTGAAGTGTTTGTGCCCTGTTGTGTCTCGTTTTTTTTAATGGCTATAAGATCCACAACGCAACAACAATTATGCCATTTGAATTGATAACTGGGAAACGTATGGTACTTTCATAACATGTTATTTATAGGACCCAAGACCATAATTTGGTAAATGCTGCTACTACTACCCGTCAGTATATAGAACATCTGAGGAAACATTTGCAGCAAGCATTTGCTTTTGCTCAAAGAAATCTAGAGAAACAAAAAAAACTAAATAGAGGTGCTCAATAGGTTAGTTCTGTGGACATAATAACCCACTCTGAGAGCAGCCTCTTTTAGCTCACTTGTGCCATTCACAGGGAGAAATATCCTGTAGTATATCAGTCTGGTCCCAATCACTAGAGAGGTGCAGCCCCAAAATACCAGGGAATACTACCTGAACAGGAGAAACAGCAAATCCCAGACATACATTTCAGCCTTCTTTGGGCCTCGTCAGTGAGGTGTAGCTGATAACTCCATAAGGCACAGTGAGCAAGGGGTCCACGTCTGGATTCCCCTATCACCCTTAGGGTGACTAATCCCTAAGGGTAATTTAATAAACAAAAAAAACAAAATAGAGGTGCTCAATCAGAGAACGAACTAACCTTAACAGGTTAGTTCTGTGGACGTGATAACCCACTCTGAGAGCAACCTCTTTTAGCTCACTTGTGCCCTTCACAGGGAGAAATATCCTGTAGTATATCAGTCTGGTCCCACTCACTAGAGTGGTCCAGCCCCGAAATACCAGGCAATTCTACCCTGAACAGGAGAAACAGCAAACAACAGACATACATTTCAGCCTTTTTTGGGCCTCGTCAGTGAGGTGTAGCTGATAACTCCCTAATGCACAGTGAGCAAGGGGT
This sequence comes from Discoglossus pictus, assembly GCA_027410445.1. Lineage (NCBI taxonomy): Eukaryota > Metazoa > Chordata > Amphibia > Anura > Alytidae > Discoglossus > Discoglossus pictus. The sequence goes on along the minus strand of CM050164.1, from coordinate 325,335,828 downwards.
CCACATCTGGATTCCCCTATCACCCTTAGCGAGACTAATGCCTAAGAGTCATTTGAATAAACAAAAAAACAAAATAGAGGTGCTCAATCAGAGAACTAACTAATCTTAATAGTTTAGTTCTGAGGACATGATAACCCACTCTGAGAGCAACCTCTTTTAGCCCTTTACAGACGTAGACGTATGGTACTCCCATAACACCTTATTTATAGGACCCAAGACCATAATTTGGTAAATGCTGCTACTACTACCTATCAGTATATAGAAAATCAGAGGAAAACATTTGAACCAGGCATTTGCTTTTTCTCAAAGAAATCTAGAGGAATCTGAGGTAAGCACTAAAACGTAATATGACTTAAAAAGGAATACGAGATCACAGATCGAGTGTATCTGTATAACTTTCAATGAAACCAGGAAAGAGAAAAAGCGTTTACCTTCATGGAAGGGGCCTTACACCATTGTTGATAAAATCTCATCTGTTGTGTATAAAATACAGATTCCAAAAGATGGTGGAATGCAGTGGAGGCTGGTGACTTTCCAATGTGGTGGGGCAGAAGACAGAGACCTGGCCCCTCCCTTTTTATTTTTTATTATATAAATTATACAATTAAGTAAGTGATGGGGGGATTACGTCAGTGCATTCATTTTGGGAGGGTGGTTGCCCATTTGCGCCTATGCGTCAGCCGCCCCCTGTGAAATAGTTGAAAGATGGGTTCACAATGATCAAAAATAAAATTTGTCATCCAAGGTCTCAGCTGAGGATTATTGGTGATATTCCTGATGATTAATCCTTGCTAATAAATGTGTTATACTGTATGGTGGTCCTGAATACACATGTCTAACAATTGTTTTTCTACTTTTCCATTGTATAGAGTGTATTATTAAAACTTTTTGATTCTGTTTTCTTATAGAAATCAAAAAGCAAGAATTAATCATGATGAAAGAAAAGAAAGCCTTGATCGGTGTGATGCTGATCCAATACCAAGAGGTCCAGATGGAATCTATCATTGAACCTGCCCACTCCTCGGGAATTCTTATACAAGAGGCTCCAGGATTTATCCTTGCTAAAGAAGGAGATTGACATTGCAAAGATTTTCTTGAGTGCGGATCCCAGATGATGATTGAAAGATATTTCAACATACCCAATTTAAAGATGGAAGACATTTATATGTTTTTCTATTACGTTAATAACTAACTGTGTATCTATTGGAGCATTAACAAGAAAACTAAGGAGGTTGGTGCTTCTTTCAAAAGAGATACAGAAAGAGTTAAAAATACTAAAACAGAATGTAAAAGATTTAACTAACTGTTGTGAGTGAGATAGTTGTCACTACACATTTACATTCTGATTCAATTTTCGATTTTGCATTTTGCACCAGGAGCACAGTGCATCAAGATTAAAATTGCACATTTTCCAGGAACCAGTGGGTTTTGAAATGGGAAGTGTTATCTCATAAACTATTAACTCAAAGAGGAAGAATTTTGATTTTACATATTTATCATGCCTGAACCTATGTTTGATCCTGAGAGGATGGCATATATACATATTTCAAGTTTAAGTTCTACCATTATTTCAGAGATATGTCGGGATATTTCTATATATTTTTTCTATATATTATATGATATTACATATCTTTTAATATACCCATAATAAATATGCATATATGTATATTTGAGGAATCTTTATTTAAGTTTTCTCAATAGAGCAGAGATCCTGAGGGTTTTTTGTTATATGTTAGAGACATTACCTAAGAAATTCCTTAAATAATTGAAAAGTTCAACATAGGGTCTATTTCTTAAAATTAATACTCCTTAAATTTTTTAGATAAGAACCAGACATAGAGAGCTTTTCTTAGATTAGATCCTAAATTAGTTTCTAAGTTTATATTGCTGACAACCATTATCGTTGAATGGTTGGTAGTCATCTTATTTATTGTTTACGATGAAAAGGTTATGGGAGATTTTAGTTTAATATTTCTTATTGTAACATTAGTATAAGGGTGCTATCTAGTGCTGCAAGATATTAATTTAAAGGTTTTGTTCCATTTGATTCAATGTAACCACATGTCATTTTCTCATTGGCTGGATAGTTCCTACATCATCGATTTCTATTGGTTATAGATAATCATTTCATTTGATAAGGACACTAGACTTGAGTATAATTAGATCTCAGATAAAGGAAGTAATCAAGGCTTCTAAGAGAGAGAGACAATCCCAGAACACATGTTTCCAAAGGAGGATCAAATTTTCATAGCACACAACCAGTAGACTTCCTGTCTTCATTTACAACTGACTACACAAATTCTAAGGACAGAATTTTGGGGCTAGCAGATATATTGAAATATCCACTCCAAAGAGAATTATAAAAAATCCTGGTTACATAGTTGAAGCCTAAATCAAATCAGTAAAGTATTAATTAATTTTTATTTATATTTTGCAATGTAATGAAATATATATATTTGTTCTATCTACTTAATCTCTATTTTGTTTTTACTAATTTAAAAAGATACACATTTTTGGGGGGATTTGTGAATTAAAATCCGGAAGTAATTTGGTTTTGGTGATTTTCATTATTGGTTGATGTTGTTTTTATTATTTCTAAATTTTTCTATATGTTTTTTTACTATATATCTGATATTGGTCATTTATTAGAATATTTTAATTATAATTATATTTGAAAAATTATTACTTGAAACATGCAGGCGTCAGTTAAAATTAAGCAGGCCAATGGAATCTAGTCCTAAACTCTTAGATAATACTTTAATATGTTATAAAAAAAAGTTTTTGGATTACAAAGGACACATAATATTTGAATACAAAGAAGATCAGCTTCCATCAATTATTTCTTATGTAACCCTGCTCTGTTCTGTCTGTTTATGTTATACAATCAGATAAGAGAGCACTTTAAATTACAATATTCCTCTGACACCTTAAGATTTGGATGTAATGTTTTGCAATGCTTAACATGTGCTCTTTTAAATGTGCAACAGTGTTTTCATATCCCTTACATTCATAATACATGGTGAGTCTAAGTTCACTCTATGGCTCTTATTCAATTGAGATTTGGCCAATTGAATAGTGCTCTAAATAAGCACATAACATATTTTTTTCAAATAAGTTTTTAGTTAGTGAAAACCTTGCTTTTGGATAGATGTTTACTAACTAAAAACTTCTTTCAAAAAGTATGTTATGTGCTTATTTAGACCCCTATTCAATTGGGCAAATTGCAATTGAATGAGGGCCTATGTATGGAAAGGTGTCAATGTGTTTCTAAGTTGAAGCAGGAGTCTACATTCAGGGTGGCTAAGTGTTGAGGGCAGAGGATAGAAAAATATGGTATGTGAGGTATACATGGGTTATAGCTACTGGCAGGAATATAGTGTTGGCTTGGAGCCTGTGTTTATGAGCTGAAGTTAAAAATAAAAGCGAAAGATGAAAAGAGAATTATTGTTTAGAGCATGAAAATGGACATACAGTATACTGGCTTTTCACGGTGTTCGTTTTAGAAATGTAGAAATAACACTACCATTTTTAGGGCCTCTTCCATAACCAACACTGAATTTAGGAATAATACTAGGATGTCAAATCAAGTTTTTTTATTTAAGCTTGGAGAGTATCCCATATGTCAAAGTTTATATTTAGTGGTCTGATCGCATTATTAATCGTGCAACATATATAGCTCCCTTAGCAGGCACGTTAAATTCAGATACACATATACACAGGGTTGGCTCTTAGGACTGATAACAAAAAATGGTGAAGGTATGCTAAAAGAATTTCCAGACCCCCTTCTGTGCTAGTCTCAGACTATAAAGAAATACAACTTAGAAACTGAGAGCAAATCGGATGCTATGCTTACTGTGCTATGGATGGATATAGGATATACATTAGTAAATACCAATGAGTGAATGGTGCAAAAATTAGATATATTAAAGATACAAAATAATTGTATTCTTTACATAATCTCTATGACACCAAAAGGTATAGACAAACAATGGAAGTCTTCTACCTTCAAACCAAATCTCCTTGAGGAAAAGGCTTCATAGTCCTAAAAAACATGGAGCATGGAGTGTTCTTGTCCAAGGTGGTGGCAAATTCTCTTCATTAAGGGGAGAAATGCCAAAGTCCAGAAAATCAAAGTCCAGGTGAATTTGCACAGTGATTAGTAAGGGCCTTCAAACAAATAATAAAGGGGCAAAGGCAAATGTACATAGACACAAAAATAAAGAAAACAAATCAGACTTTTTGTCCAAGTTCACCCAACCACAAGAAAAGACCAAAGGAGGTAGAGGAGAACAAATGAATACATTATGGATTTCACTGATATAATCAAGGTACATTTGAATGTACCTCTCTCTATCCCTCTCTCTCCCCCTCTCTCTCTCTCTCTCTCTCTCTCTCCCTCTCTCCCTCTCTGTTCTATTGGTCCCTTATACCATATTTTATTGTTTTCTTTTAGCCCCAAATTTTACCTGCATCTGGTTTCAGAAGGCCTCACTGGTTACTCTGAATTCTGGGAGTTCTGCCCTCCCTCCCTGCCCCTCACCCTCCCACCCCAATTCTGATTAAATATATAGTGAAATGGGAATCACCTGACTTTCCTACTATCATATATTATCTCACCACTAGGGGCAGACAACATTTTAAATGCTAGAGCCCTCACCACTGTTCCTTCTCCCTCTCTCTAAATGAAAAACTTTTCTAACTTTCACTTCTCTTCTGACCCTTTTTATTCCTTATCTGTTTAATCTTTCCCTGACTTCTGCCCCTTCCATTCCATTTAGATTGTAAGTGGCGAGTTTTCAGTCTTCTAGGATGCTTTGAGAAAAAGCACTTTCTGCAAAGATTCTAAGCTCAAAACAGGGTCCTCCATTTTTTGAATTTTGTTAATGCTGTATTTTCCCTTGTTTTTATCCCCTGTATTGCGCTACGGAATATGTCGGCGCGTTACAAATAAAAGTTAATAATAATAATAATAATAATGGTAGTATGATGTCCATCAATATAGGCACATCAGTCTTTCCCTAGCAGTGAAGATATACAATAAGTAGAAAATATCATAAAAAAGATAACTTTACCCAGTCAAATCCACTTTCATACAAAAGAGACACTTCAAAATGAAGCTCAAACACAAAGAACATATGTCTCTGAATTGAAGGGCCCAGATTCACCCGGTCAGGATTAAATATAGATCCAGATATAATATTATTTAGAGGATCTGAGTCCCAATTAGTTAGTTATTACTATTTTATTTGTGGTAAGTTTCATAAGAACCAATGGAAATTATTAATTGCATATTATGTTCAGACTAGAAGTCCACAAGTATTTTTACAGTTCCCCCATCTCTATTATCTCTTCCCAAATAATAAAAAGGGGGAGAAGAGCTTCATTACAAAAAGTAAAAATAATTTTATTAAGCATATCATAACGATGATAATATAAACCCAGTGATTAAAAATAACTATTTACAATGTCTGAATGCAGTATTGCATATAAATCATGACCTGGAATATATAGCTAAACTTAGAAAGGGCTTAATTCAAGGTAAGCCTTAGAAAATTCCACATACAAATGACTGAGTGTGGGGGTTTTATGCTTAATCAGATAGAAAGTCTGCATAGAAAAATCAGATATTCTGCAAACTAAATAACCACCTCATTCTATCTGTAATGATACAAGTATCATGGGAAATATATAGCCGACGCTTTCCCTACAAGGTACTTTTGTGTTGCTTTTTAAGAACCCACCATTTGTCCTCTATGGATATAATAGAGTTATTCCTATTAATAATTCCCTGATTTACAAAATAAAGTCACTTTATTAAGACAGGAATTTTAAATGACATGAATATCGCTGCTGTTGGAATGTCAGAATATTTCTATAATCAAAAAAGCGCCACATACTGTGTATAGCCCAAAAGGTTGTCTTACAACGGTAACAATTCCACTATAAGCAAAATATAACAATGAAGCACAAACTGTCCTGTTTATATCCCTCTAGTTTGTTATCTGGTTCTAAAGATATATTTTTTTATTCTCCAAGATTCCTCAATAAATCATTCAGTTATCCAGGCAGCCCACATAAAGCGTCTAATCTCTAACATGGGAGACAACACTATAAAGGTTAACCCTGTTGTAAATACTCAATATCGTAAACACACATGCCAACATCTTGAAGTCTGATGATGTACTCAATAAGGTCATAGGTGAAAGAATACAAGCAAGTTGGAGAAGGTCGCCTAACCTAAAGGATATCATTATTGACAGACATTTCTCCAAAAAAAGTAAGACCAAACCAGTTAATAAGGTGAGGGGAACACACTCTTGTGGACATTGTAAATTCTGCTCCTATTTTAAGAATCTCACACAAATTAAAGACAGAAGAGCTATAGTTCATTATATTAACACTTTAACTGTACAGAAAGGTGTGATATAATGTACTGAATGCCTTTGTGGGCATAGGTATGTGGGCATGACCCTGAATTGAGAGACTGGGAGAGCACCTTTCGAATATACGCAATGCACAGTCAGGTCTGAACAAAGGCAAACTCTATCTACGGTTACCAGGCATTTTCTCAACTGTCATAATTCAAAACCTGTATTTAAGTGGTGGGGCCTATAAAATATCTATTTGGGAATTAGAGGAGGTGACGTTGAGATTGCATTACTCAGGGCGGAAAGTAAATGGATTTTCCTTCTTAATACACTCATGCAAAATGGTGTAAATGAGAGTATTAACTTCACTGTATTTTTATAGTAATTCAGATGAGATCTAGGTGGTCAATCTAATTTAGATGTGTAAATATATGTAATGGTATTCCTTTTATTTATATCACATATTATAATTGTCAAAATGGGATTTGTCGTCATGCTTGCAAGCCTTGCAAAGCGAGGCAAGCCGTTTAGGCATTGAAGCCTTCCAAGCTCGCAGGACTTGCGGGACTTAGGCTGAAATGAGCGCCGAAGGCACTCCTGCGAGCCTTGTGAGGCGAGCAGTTGAGGCACGAAATCTCGGGGGCAAAAAAATCCGACCTCGGAAAAATACATTAAAGGCCAAAACGCAGAAATCTAAAAATATGAAAAGCAAAAATAATAAAAAATAAATTAAACCACACTCACACACAGCACAAGGGGAGAGCCAGGAAGCCTGGGAGTGAGGTTGCAAGCGATTTCGGCTAAGAGAGAAAAAAAATGGCTAATGAAAAACGAGAGACAGATGAGTGTGGCCTTTCAATCCGGAAATTGTGGGTCCTTTAAACTGCCATAACAGTAATTTGTAGGGTTAGAGATTGGACACTTTATGTGGGCTGCCTGGATAACTGAATGCTTTATTGTGGAATCTGGGAGAATACAAAAATATATATTTAGAACCAGATAATAAACTAAAGGGATATAATCAGGACATTTTGTCCATCCTTATTGTTTTATTGAGCTTATAGTTAAATCATTACCCTTGTAAGATAATCTTTTGGGCTATTGGGCTTTTGGTTATGTGGTGTTTTTTTGTTTATAGGAATATTCTGACATTCCAATAGCAGCAATATCCATGGCATTTAAAATACCTGTCTTAATAAATTTACTTTATTTTGTATAACTAAATCAGGGAATTATTAAAAGGAATAACTCTTTTGTACCCCTAGAGGACAAATGGTGGGTTCTTGAAATTCACCACAAAAGTACCTTGTAGGGAAAGTGTCTACAATATATTTTCCATGACACTTGTATCATTACAGATAGAATGAGGTGGTTGTTTAGTTTGCAGAATATCAGATTTTTCTATGCAGACTTTCTATCTGATTAAGCATAAAACACACACAGTAATTTGTATGTGGTATTTTCTATAGCTTACCTTGAATTAAGCGCTTTCCAAGTTTAGGTATTTATTCCAAGCTACAATTTATATGCAGTACTGCTTTCACACATTGTAAATAGTTATTTTAATCGACAAATTTGTTTTATCATCGTTATTATATGCATAATAAATTTATTTTTACTTTTTGTAATGAAGCTCTTAAATCAATGTTGTATTATTTGGGCAGAGATAATAGAGATGGGAGCCCTATATATACTTGTGGACTTCTAGTCTGAACAAAATATGCAATAATTAATTGCCCTTGGTTCTTATAAAACTTACCACAAATAAATAAAATAGTAATACAAACTAATTTGGACACAGATCCTCTAAATAATATTATATCTGGATCTATGTGTAATCCTGACTGGATGAATCTGGGCCTTTCAATTCAGAGGCATATTTTCTTTGTTTGAGCTTCATTTTGAAGTGGGAAAGTTCTAAGGAGAAGTATATGATCAAAAATACTCTTTTGTATGTAAGTGACCTGACTGGATAAAAAGTTTCCTCTTTCTCTTTAAAAATAAATGTAAAAGTTTTTATTTCTATGAAAAAAAGTACCTGTTGTCATGCCTGACATGCCCAAGATAACTTTCTTTGGACCCTTATTTATGTGTTTGTGGGACTGGGCTCAGTACTTTTAAAGTATGTTTTATTGTTATTTAATATGTTATGTGTCATAATCTGCTTCCTCAAAGGGGCTTGATATTAACCTAGTTCAAACCTATCCCAGCAGAATCTTGTGGTTCCTGTTCTGTATGGCACAAAAGATGGCTTCTGAAAAGGAAACCGCCCAAAGGTACAGGCAGAGAATACTGGATACAAGCTACTAGTGGCCTCCGGCAAGACCACTCCGCAATTCAGGATACAAACACAAAAACAGCCTCACACTGTGGATATGTGAACGTAGAACTGAACATGTATTGATTCATATAACCAACATATTTATACATCTCCCATACCCTTGTGTACTTTTGTGTATGTATGTGATGTCAGCACTAAGTTACATCTGCCTTGCAGCCTTGGTTGCTATAGAAGCTCTTGAGATAAAACTTATTGGATGTCTAAAGTACATGCCAGGTGGCTATAGCTGACTAGTGGCACAACCTTGATGTTAACCTCCAGTGTTTGCTTTGGACTCTCTAAAGTGCAGACATCTATCTTGGCTGCTGTTTATCAAGGCCTGTATGTGTGAGGATGCAATGTTTTGCAAGCTTTTGTGCAGAGTATCTGTACCTTTTCCTCATACATTTTCCTGTTCTATATCACATTTTCCCTCTATAACATATTATAACTAGTATACATGATAACAATGTACAGGTAACATATAACTACACAACAATAATACATAATCACAATGCAACAATGTCATGTGCCCTTCGCCATACCCATAATTAATGGTAATATTACAGTCACTAAATAATGTAGTCATGGCATTATGTTAAGTTGACATTATTTTACCCTATGAATGTTAATTATTGCATGTTCTCTGTGTGTTTGACTTATGATGTTAGAATATGCATGTTGCATGCTTGGTTCATGAACAATTAACTATTTAGAATGTAATGATGTATCTGTAACTGACATTTGAGAGTCAGTTAGGTGATCTAAGAGTTATGTAATGTGTGACTGAGGTAAAATCAGTTTTGAATGCAGTCTGTGATTGTTTTGACAGGATAAAAGAAAGGAAACAGCTCTCAGTGACTCTAAGAAGATGAATATGTACATAGAACAAAATATCTAGTAGAAGATTTATATATATTATATATATATATACAGGGAGTGCAGAATTATTAGGCAAGTTGTATTTTTGAGGATTAATTTTATTATTGAACAACAACCGTGTTCTCAATTAACCCAAAAAACTCATTAATATCAAAGCTGAATATTTTTGGAAGTAGTTTTTAGTTTGTTTTTAGTTTTAGCTATTTTAGGGGGATATCTGTGTGTGCAGGTGACTATTACTGTGCATAATTATTAGGCAACTTAACAAAAAACAAATATATACCCATTTCAATTATTTATTTTTAACAGTGAAACCAATATAACATCTCAACATTCACAAATATACATTTCTGACATTCAAAAACAAAACAAAAACAAATCAGTGACCAATATAGCCACCTTTCTTTGCAAGGACACTCAAAAGCCTGCCATCCATGGATTCTGTCAGTGTTTTGATCTGTTCACCATCAACATTGCGTGCAGCAGCAACCACAGCCTCCCAGACACTGTTCAGAGAGGTGTACTGTTTTCCCTCCTTGTAAATCTCACATTTGATGATGGACCACAGGTTCTCAATGGGGTTCAGATCAGGTGAACAAGGAGGCCATGTCATTAGATTTTCTTCTTTTATACCCTTTCTTGCCAGCCACGCTGTGGAGTACTTGGATGCGTGTGATGGAGCATTGTCCTGCATGAAAATCATGTTTTTCTTGAAGGATGCAGACTTCTTCCTGTACCACTGCTTAAAGAAGGTGTCTTCCAGGAACTGGCAGTAGGACTGGGAGTTGAGCTTGACTCCATCCTCAACCCGAAAAGGCCCCACAAGCTCATCTTTGATGATACCAGCCCAAACCAGTACTGAGTCGGACTGGAGCTCTCTGCCCTTTACCAATCCAGCCACGGGCCCATCCATCTGGCCCATCAAGACTCACTCTCATTTCATCAGTCCATAAAACCTTAGAAAAATCAGTCTTGAGATATTTCTTGGCCCAGTCTTGACGTTTCAGCTTGTGTGTCTTGTTCAGTGGTGGTCGTCTTTCAGCCTTTCTTACCTTGGCCATGTCTCTGAGTATTGCACACCTTGTGCTTTTGGGCACTCCAGTGATGTTGCAGCTCTGAAATATAGCCAAACTGGTGGCAAGTGGCATCGTGGCAGCTGCACGCTTGACTTTTCTCAGTTCATGCGCAGTTATTTTGCGCCTTGGTTTTTCCACACGCTTCTTGCGACCCTGTTGACTATTTTGAATGAAAAGCTTGATTGTTCGATGATCACGCTTCAGAAGCTTTGCAATTTTAAGAGTGCTGCATCCCTCTGCAAGATATCTCACTAATTTTTACTTTTCTGAGCCTGTCAAGTCCTTCTTTTGACCCATTTTGCCAAAGGAAAGGAAGTTGCCTAATAATTATGCACACCTGATATAGGGTGTTGATGTCATTAGACCACACCCCTTCTCAACACAGAGATGCACATCACCTAATATGCTTAATTGGTAGTAGGCTTTCGAGCCTATACAGCTTGGAGTAAGACAACATGCATAAAGAGGATGATGTGGTCAAAATTCTAATTTGCCTAATAATTCTGCACTCCCTGTATAAAGATTTTTTAGAGAAGAGCATGGCTGCCCTGGTCCTGAACAATTAATAAAGTGGATGTATGCTCCTAAATAAAGAGAGGTAACTGAGATATCTAGATGATATATGTATGTGTCAGCATTCCTAGAGAAGATACTACTGAAGTGGATGTTAAGATGTTATGAAGCCTTGCAATACAGCATCCAGAAGACACACACGTTTTTACAGAATGTCAGAATGTTATAAGTTCAAGTTTAAATATTCACCCATTGAACCTTTTATGAAGTTTCCACAACAATAAAAGCAGTTCCTGAAAAATATAAAGGGCATTTTGGACACTTTCTTGGTGAAGGGATGAAATATCTGCTGGGTAGGTTTGTCCACAACAGCCTTATCAAGCCCAACTGAAGAAAGCAGATTGTAACACTTGTGTTTCTACATGTTAATGCAAGTAAAATATAATTCACCCCTTTTTATAATTCTGCAATAATTCATGAAAACTATTTTAAAAAACTGCCACTATTATTTTTTAGATTTTTTAAGTATGAACCATTATTATAAAGCTTTTTGATGAAAAATATTATATTCACTAATACACTTGAGTAAGAGAAAATAGTTATCCATTAGTCATCTTGTATTATATGTCACTTATTTAATTTAAGTAAAGGAAATGTCATTTCACACATGTAAATCAATACTTGTACCATGCAAAGTTTTTTTTTCAATGTAACTAGTATGTGGGCCGAGAGACTAGTTAGAAGTAATGGGGTAGAAAGTGTACAGAATTAATTAACTAGTCTAGTTAGAAGTGGTATTGCTGAATATCTCAAGTTAAGTGGCAGGCACTTCAGAACTACAGACTCATAACATAAGGTGTAGAGTTAGAATTATTAGCAGATAATGAGAAATGGGATTTAATAGGTATTGCTGAAACATTGTAGGATCACGTGACTGGACTGTTAATCTTGGTGGTTATAACCTATTTAGGAAAGATAGGGGCGAGGGTAAAAGAGGAGGAGGTGTTTTTCTGTATGTTAAGCCGGAATTTAAGCCGATAGTCAGAGAAGATATTTATGCTGGAACTAGCAGTAATATTGAATGTTTGTGGGTAGAGTTAAATAGAGTAGCATCAAATTCCCAAATAATTTTGGTAGGAATATGCTATAAACCACCAAATATAATTGAAAGCAAGAAATGCAATTATTGTTACAGATTGGAAATGCAACTAAGCATTGTCAAGTTTTATTAATGGGAGATTTCAACTACCCTGAAATTAACTGGATGAATGAGACCAGCAGATCATCTAAGGGGAGCAGGTTCGAGAGTACACTCATAGATCATTCTCTGGTCCAGGTTATACAAGAACCTACTAGAAATGAGGCTATCTTAGATTTAGTCATCCCAAATAATATTGATATAGAATCAAAGGTTGAAATAGGGCAACCTTTGGGAAACAGTGATCACAACACAGTGTCATTTGAGATTGAATTAACAAAACAGAGCTGTAAGGGGCTAACGAAAACTCTCAATTTTAAAAGAGCAAATTTTTTTTCAGTCTAAGGGCAGCAATACAAAGTATAGACTGGGACAAAGAACTGATGGGTGAAAATACTGAACATAAATGGACAATATTCAAATCCTTACTAAACATACATACTTATCACCATACCACCATATACCATGTGGAAATGAAAGAAGAAGTAAATCACATCCCATGTGGCTTAAAAAGTATTTAAAGATCAAGATACAGAGTAAAAAAACGTTTAAATTGTACAAAAAAGAGAGGACAGAGACTGCTTTACGTGAGTACAAAAAAATCAACAAGGCTTGCAAAAGGGCTATTAGACTTGCTGAAATAGACAATGAAAAGTTATATGCAAAGGAGAGTAAGACTAACCCTAAAAAAATTTTTTAAATATATTAGTGGGAAGAAGGCCAGGAAGGTAGCTATAGGAGCATTACAATGTGACACAGGCCATCTGATAATTAGTGACTAGGAAAAGGCAGATGAGCTAAATAGGTTATTTTCTTCTGTATACACAAGGGAGGTGCCAGTGATTAGGACACTGCAACATAATGGGGCTACACTGCCTGCATTAAATAAATGGTTAACACAGGAAGAAATCCAAAAGAGGTTGGAATAAACACATATTAATAAAGCCCCACATCCTGGTGGATTACATCCAAGGGTACTGAGGGAACTAGGATCTGTAATAGCCAGATCATCTCTAACAGATAACTGGAGAAAAGCAGAGGTGGTACTTATATTTAAGAAGGGAGAAAGAACAAATCCAGGAAATTATAACCCTGTAAGCCTCACTTCTGTAGTGGGGAATTTTTTAGAAGGGTTAAAAAGGGATATTATACAGGAATATGTCTGTTTAAACAAGATTATAAGTAGGAGTCAACACAGATTTAGGGATAGGTCATGTCAAACAAACCTTATTATTTTTTATGAGAAGGTTAGTAAGAATTTGGAGTAAGGTAACTCAGTGGACGTAGTCTTTTTTGATTTTGCAAAGGCTTTTGATACAGTGCCACATGGAATACTATAGTGCAATACAGGAATTGCAGTAAATATAAGCTCAAGGATTGAGAGCTGGCTAAAGGACAGGAAGCACTTGGTAGATTGGACTAATGTGGTAAGTGGGGTTTCTCAGGGTTCAGTTTAGGTACTCTTCTTTTTAACATACAGTTACATAGTTACATAGGGCCTCATTCTATTAGCGGCCGCAGCCGTTGCGGGGCCGCAAGGACCGGCCGCAAGCTATTCGGCTATTCTATTCCCTTACGGCCGGAGGCTCCGGCAGGCTTGCGGCCGGTGCCTTGCTATCTCTTGCGGCCACTCGCGCCGGAGGAAAGCCTTTGATCTAAAACGGCCGCAAGAGTTTTGCAATTCAATTGCTCCGGGAAACCTCTCTGCAAGGCTAAAAACGAGCCGCTGCTTACTTGCAGGAAAGAGGTCTCGCTAGCACCAATTAAGCACATAAAATAGCTCAAATAAAGCCATCCTGCACTTTGAGAAGACTATAAAGGGATTTTAGGTGTTAGAAAAAATAGCACATAATTATCCTGTACTCAAATCCGTAAAATATTTTATTTTTAATATCTGTAAAATATCCATGTAAAAAGTCCAGAGTGCTTGGAGCACCTCAGACACACCCACGCCGCAGCCGGAAAATAAACAGTTAATTTGAACTCGGGTTTGGGCAGATGTGCAAGCTTGAGAGTGGGTTCCTTTTAATCCTCATGTCCCCCAATATGATCCCTAGCATTTACAGAGCTGTACAGTGCAGGCTTGAATTTATTTTTGAGTTTTTATATTTCACAGCTTACGGCCGGTTCCAAGATATGCGGCCGGCCGTAAGATGAGATCCTTGCGGGGCCGTATAATAGAATCGCGAGTTAACTGAACCCCCGCAAGGAATCACAGCCTTACGGCCGATTTACGGACGATAATAGAATGAGGCCCATAGTATTTAAGGTTGAAAAAAGACTTTCAGTCCATCAAGTTCAACCTTTTAAGATCTCCTCTGATCTGCAATATGCGGGTTAACTATTAATTCATTAGATGTTAATTAATTATTAATCAATTATTTAATGTTTGTTTTTTGTTTTTTTATTATTAATTAGTCCAGAGGAAGGCAATAGAAAAAAAAAACACAAGCGAGACTTAGCCAATTGTCTCAAAGGGAAATGTAAAAAATTTGGATCAATACTGTCTCTCTAATTATCCATGATAGCCCTGAATTCCCTTTTTAATTAGAAATAAATCTAGTCCCCTTTTAAAGTTATCTATCGAATCCACTGTCACCACCTCCTCTGGTAGAGAATTCCACAGATTAACCACCGTTACTGTGAAGAACCCTTTCTTACTTTGAGGTGGAATCTTTTTACTTCTAACCTCAAGGGATGTCCTCTTGTCAGTTGAAAACCTCTTGGCACAAAAAGCTCCCCTGAATAATCTTTATACTGACCCTGGATGTATTTATATAAGGTAATCATATCTCCTCTTAGACGCCTTTTTTCTAGAGAAAATAAGTTTAATTTGGTTAGTCTTTCTTCATAACTTAGCCCCTCCATTCCTCTTATTAGTTTTGTTGCCCTTCTCTGTACATTTTCCAGCTCTAAAATGTCCTTTTTATGAAGTGGTGCCCAAAATTATACTCCATATTCCAAATGAGGGCGTACTAGAGATTTGTATAGTGGCAGAATTATATTTGCTTCCCTGGCTTCTTAATACATGCTAATATTTTATTTGCCTTTGCAGCTGCTGCTTGGCTTTGAGCGCTGTTACCTAGGTGGTTGTCCACAAGCACTCCCAAATCCCTTTCAATATCTGATACACCTAGATTTGCTCCATTAAGATTATAAATTGCATGGCTATTTTTCCTTCCCAGATGCATAACCTTACATTTATTCGTATTAAATCTCATCTGCCATTTAGATGCCCATTCCTCAATTTTATGTAAATCTCCTTGGAGGGAAAGCACATCATTATCTGATTTAATTACCTTGCACAACTTTGTGTCATCAGCGAAAATGGAGACCCCACACTCCAATCCTACCTCTAAGTCATTAATAAATATGTTAAAAAGGACAGGACCTAATACTGAACCCTGAGGAACCCCACTTACCAAATTAGTCCAATCGGAGTATGTTCCATTTACAACGACCCTTTGCTTCCTGTCTTTTAGCCAGCTCTCAATCCATGAGCAGATATTTACTGCAATTCCTGTATCCCTTAGTTTGCCCAATAGTCTCCCATGTGGCACTGTATCAAAAGCCTTTGCAAAATCCAAAAAGACTACATCCACTGAGTTGCCTTGATCCAGGTTCCTACTAACCTCCTCGTAGAAACTAATTAGATTTGTTTGACATGACCTATCCCTCATAAATCCATGTTGACTCCTACTTATAATCCTGTTCAAATAGACATATTCTTGTATATTATCCCTTATTAACCCTTCTAAAAGCTTCCCCACTACAGAAGTGAGGCTCACTGGTCTATAATTCCCCGGATTTGCTCTTGCTCCCTTTTTAAATATAGGTATCACATCAGCTTTTCTCCAGTCATCTGGTAGAGACCCTGTGTTGAGTGAATCTTGAAAAATTAAATATAATGGTTTATATTTTGTATTCCATCAGGACCCAGGGCTTTATTAACATTTATTTTTTCCAAGCTCTTTTGGATTACTTCCTGTGTTAACCAATTATTTGGCAAAGGTAGTGTAGCCCCATTATGTTGCAGTGTCTCAACCACTTGTACCTCCCTTGTGTATACCGAAGAAAATAACCTATTTAGCTCATCTGCCTTTTCCTGGTCACTAATTTTCAGACAGCCTGTTTCACATTCTAATGTTCCTATAGCTTCCTTCCTCGCCTTCTTCCCATTAATATACTTAAAAAATATTTTAGGGTTAGTCTTACTCTCTTTTGCAATACATTTTTCATTTTCTATTTTAGCAAGTCTAATCACGCTTTTGCAAGCCTTGTTGATTTCCTTGTATTCCCGTAAAGCAGTCTCTGTCCCCTCTTGTTTGTATAATTTAAAAGCCTGTTTTTTACTCCGTATTTTGATCTTTAAATCATTGTTAAGCCACGTGGGTTGTGATTTACTCCTTTTACTTTTATTCCCACACGGTATATGCCGATGTGTATGTATATTTAGTAAGGATTTAAATGTTGTCCATTTATGTTCATTGTTTTTACCTATCAGTTCTCTGTCCCAGTCTATACTTTGTATTGCTGCCCTTAGACCGTTAAAATCTGCCCTTTTAAAATTAATAGTTTTTGTTGGCCCCTTAAAATGTTTTTTTTTTTAATTCAATCTCAAATGAGACTGTGTTGTGATCACTGTTTCCCAAAGGTTGCCCTATTTCAACATTTGATACTATATCAATATTATTTGTGATGAGTAAATCCAAGATAGCTTCATTTCTAGTAGGCTCCTGTATAACCTGGGCCAGATAATGATCCCTGAGTGTAATCAAGAACCTGCTCCCCTTAGCTGAACTGCTGGTCTCATTTATCCAGTTTATTTCAGGGTAATTAAAATCTCCCTTTATTAGAACTTGCCCGTGCTTAACTGTATTTCCAATCTGTAACGATAATTTTGTTTCCTCACTTTCAGCTACATTTGGGGGTTTATAGCATACTCCTACTAATAATCTTTTGGAATTTGCTGCTTCGCTATTTAACTCTACCCAGAAACATTCAACTTTATCACTAGGTCCACCATAAATATCTTCTCTGACTATAGCCTTAAATTCAGGCTTAACATACAGACAAATCCCTCCTCCTCATTTACCAATGCCTCTATCTTTCCTAAATAGGTTATAACCATCCACATTAACAGTCCAGTCATGAGATTCATCCCACCACGTTTCGGTAATGCCTATTAAATCCCATTTTTCATTAATTGCTAATAATTCTAACTCTCCCATTTTTCCTGGCAAGCTTCTGGCATTAGCAAGCATACAGTATTTATTAATGACTATTGTCTCCATTTTTGCTGATGACAGTAAGTTGTGCAAAGTAATTAAATCAGATCCCTCCAAAGGGATTTGCATAAATTAGAGAAATTGGTGACTAAATGGCAGCTGAGATTTTATACGAATAAATGTAAAGTTATGCATCTGGGAAAGAAAAATAGCCATGCAATTTATATTCTTAACTACCGACTTGCCAGTCAAAAATGACGGGGAAATAAAATTTAAAGCCATGGGAATGCTGTTTGACACACAATGTAAGGCTTTTGCTCCTCTGAGCACCTTCGTCACTCATTCTAAAGAGAGATCTATATTTATCTATATTTACTTAATCAATAATGAATTAATTAGTTCTTGAATAATTTCATATACGTTACCTCTTTGTAATTAATATATCCAGCAATCAATAGCCTGAAGACCTAACAATCTGTTTATATTTTCCATCAGCATACAATGTACACTTTGAGTGTTGGTGCTCTGATGCTACAGTGTAATGAATTTCCTAACTGTGCATTAGAAATTGGTTGTGTGCGCGAGGTAAATCCGTTGGTATAGTTGTGTTACGCGCCATTGTAGATTCGTAATGTTATTAATTTTTTATGCAGCTCGCAAGCATTTTCCGTAATTTGTAATAGTGTATTTTGTAGTTTGTTCGTTACTGTGTGAAAGAGCGACGCGTTTGGCAGTGTTTTGCGCAGTCCGGGGTCATGTAGCCTCGTTTTATTTATTTGTAGTTTACTTGTGTTTTGTGTGGTTTTTGGATGTGTGTGGTTCAGCCGTTAACCTCGTATTTTTGCTATGTCGTATTTTTTTTCCAAAGTCCTGCGTCTTGTAAAGTGCCGTTGTAGATATTGGTAATGTTATTAATCTGTTACCCGAGTCGCAAGCATTTTCCTTCATTTGTAATAGTGTATTTTGTAGTTTGTTCGTTCCTGTATGAAAGTGCTACGTGTTTGGCAGTGTTTTGCGGTCCGGGGTCGTGTAACCGCATTTTCATTTTTTCCAGCGGCCATTTTATTTCTCGTGTAGGCGAATTTCGTGTGGTGAAAGTTGTCTAAATCGCCCTAAATTTGTGTTCCACCTCACTCCCAGACGTCCTGGCTGTTCCCCCGTGCTGTTGGTGATGTTTTTGTTTTATTTATTTTTATTTTCTTTGTGGTTTTTGTCGTTTTTGGATCAGAGGAGATCTTAAAAGGTTGAGCTTGATGAACTAAAAGTCTTTTTTCAACTTCAATTACTATGTAACTATGTAAAATTATACACACTTAAAACCACTCTGAAAATTGCCACAGATTCTATTAGTTATTTGCAATTCGATTACTCACCCACAATCACTACGGGTCAGCCAAAGATGCAAAACTGTCCATAGAACTCCATTGGTTTTAGTGCAGCTCGAATGTTACGAGCTCTAAAAAATTAAAGTTGCACAAATCAATATTCTATTAGACCCATAGTCCTAGCTCACAAATAAAGTCTGACCCACAACTGAAAAAAGCATCAAGTTAAATTAAAGTTGCACAAATCAATATTCTATTAGACCCATAGTCCTAGCTCACAAATAAAGTCTGACCCACAACTGAAAAAAGCATCAAGTTTCTGTTAAAAATATTACCAGTACTCAAAAGGACTCGCAAGGCATTTCTCAATCAGTTATTAGAGCCTTAACAGCTATTAAACACGCAACACTGTACCTTAAAAAATTGGGAAAGCATGCAAAGTTTTTTTTTGTGTGAAATGGATCCCGGACTTATAATAAATAAATAATAAAGTTACACAAAATCAATATTTTATGAGACCCATAGCTCTAGCTCACAAATAAAGTCTAACCCGCAACTAAAAAAGTATTAATTTTCTATCAAAATTATTACCAGTACTAAATAGGACTTGTAAGCAGGCAGGGATTAAGCTTTTTGAAGCCCCTGGGCAGTGAAATTGAGGAGCCCCTGATACCACTTGCCAATGTTTGCCTTTTGTGTGAATGTATACGCACACCACTGACACCTCTCCATTATACAGAGCCATTTTTACAGCATAGCAAGTTACAGCACCGGTTACAGTGTCTTCACACTATGTAAAATTGTAGGTACAGTTTTATAGATGCACGAAGGACAATGTACATACTTTATTACACACTTTAAACAAAAATGTTAATTTTGTTTGCAAACACAATATATATATATATATATATATATATATATATATATATATATGTGTGTGTATGTGTGTATAGTGATACAGGATTTAACATTTAGGTATCTGTGATCATGCTGATTTTTCATGTAGCTCTTTAGTTAGTTAGCATTAGTTTTGCTACCACTAATACATATACACATAGGGAAAGTATATTATGTTGTGAAGAACACCATTTAGATTTTAATCACAAAATCAGGGAAGGGGTGTTCAAAAAATTAATGTCTGTAAAAGTATTAGCCTGAAGTAAAAAAATTGTTGGAGGACTTGGAATCTAATAGTTTATATAGGATATGACTAATTTCTGTTTGGCAAGAATAATTGAAAAATGAAGCAACTATATACATATAAATATGTTTTAGACTGTAACTTCCCAGACTGTGTTGTCCTAATATTTGTTGTATTTAGACCTGTGTATATTTAAAGTAACACAAATCCAGCGGCACACATGAAAATTTCTATCAAGTGCAGTGCAGACATACCTCTCTGCTAATCCAAGACACACCCCTGCTTACTACCAGACAGACAGGAAGGGCAGTGTTCCACAGTTACATTTGAGAGAGCACACCTCCTTCTCCCCCCTTCTATTGTTTTCTATTTGCACATGCGCAGTTGCGCAATTTAGATTAAGCCAACTCTGCTGGGGACAGGGGCGGGGAGGTGTTAATTTATTTAAAAATATTTAATGGACAATTCTGTGTATCTCAGTCCGGTGGTGGCTGAAGTTGAAGGACTTTTCCCCCCACAATTTTTATTTTTTACATTGAGTTAGAATGGGGCACCCCTCAAAAGGATGCACCCTTAGTCGAGTGCCTAACTCGCCTAATGGATGATCCGGCCATGCTTGCAAGACATTTTACAAACACATAAAGCTGTAACAGCAGTTAAACACACAATACTGTACTTTAAAAGCAAGGGAAGGCATGGAAACACATTAGAATTTAATTGCAGAACAGTCTTAAATCCACAAATAACGCAAATAAAAGATATTGTTTTTAAATGTTATTTCTGAGTAAAATCGATCCTGGGATTCAAGGGGTTAATACATATCATGAAACTCACATGGACTAAAACAAATGATCTAATGCATTTTAGAGATTGCTACATTGCAAGCCCAATCAGCAAATATTACTGATTGGCACAAATTAATTTGTGGCCTCTGATTGCAGATCACATCTAACTTCCATATTTTACTGACATCATGATGACGGACTAATTAGCTGTTAGCTGTTTCTAAAAAGTAAATTACAGGCTTGCTTAAATATTGCAAGATCATATGCTCACGCCACCTGAAATCAAACTTATAAAGGAAGGGTTTACTTGTTTAGGCTTAAGGAGGTTAATTTGCAAGCTTGAGTCAATAGGATACATCTAAACATTTAGAGATAAAAACGTCTGCAGCCAAAATTACGGGTTAGAGGCATTTGCAAGCTTCTAATAGTATAGGGTCCTAAGTTGTAGTAACTTAGAAAATGCTTACATTTCTGAGATTTATTTACTTATTTATTTATTAATTTCATCCGTACAGCCAACTTTTAAAGCATATTGTATTATCCTGTTGAATATATCATCATCTGTTTTTAGAGATATTCATAAGGATATTATCAAAAATACACGACATTCAGCACAATTAAATTCGGGCTACATGGTAAATCGTAGCTCGTAACCTAGCTTGCAAGACTTAAGGCTATTAAATGAGCCTCTTATAGCAACCCGCAGACGAGGGTTAAAACGCAGCAAGGCCCAAAAAAGCCTAGGGGATGAGCAACATTGAACTTTTTGATCCTTTGATCGGTCAAGCCCGTAACCACTGCAATTCCAATCATGCTATTAAATTGCAACTAAGTCACTTGCGAGCAAGCCTGTAACATGCAACAGGAGCCCAAAGCCCAACAAGTGCTGGAGACTACCCGCAAGGAGGGTAACGTCCAATACATAGCACTTTAACTGTAAAAAAACAACACACTACTGTACTAATATTAAAAGGGAAAGTGATGTAAGGTCTTAGAATTAATAGCACAACATTCTCAAGCCCGCAAATCGGCCCAGAAAAATACTTCATTTCATGTATATTATTTGTGTTATATTGATACCGGCCATCAATGTGATAATACATATGATGGAACTTGCATGTAGTAGAATATCATATTTACGGCTTTATCAATATTGCATTACATGTGGAATGAGGGTCGTCTCATAAGATGTGGCAAATCCCACCTCCATTTTTCAGTGACGTAATTCTGATGATCTCTGTTGCCATTGGCTCGATCCCAACTAGTAACTACGAGTTAGACTAATTGATCACGTCCACGGCCACAGGTCCAACGTGATAAAATGGTTTACTGGTTTGCCTCTCAAACCAGTAAACCATTTTTCGCTCGCTCTAATTTAATAGCACCATAAAACTGCAACTCTTCAAGCTTGCAGCTGTTGCGGGTCCCACGTTTCAGATACAAGCTTCTAATTTAATGTGGCTGTAAGTTACTTATTAATATTGAGGTACAGTCATATAGCTTACTGATTCTATATTTAATTTATGAAAATAGCCAAAATATATGCATCTATAAGTCAATAATTAGAAGATAATAACTTCAAGGCTGACAAGAATCGGCTAGACATAACAATCATATTTTGTATTATACTATATTAGTAGGCTACATATTTTACCAAAACATCATATTGGCTTTTCGGAATAATACTGTGTCTTTTAATTTATATGTATTTGAAGGCTACTTAGAATTAGCCTGCCTAACACATGCTACTCATATAAGAGATATTAAATCTAGGAAGTATTGTAGTTTTTTTTTTTTTTAATCTCAAAAGTATTTTGAACACTAACACTCTATCCTATAGACCGATATTTGGAGTGTACTAGCTTACAATTGGTCCCAGCGAGTATTTTATTATTGTAGGCTATTACCAATTGTGAGAACGGACAAAATTGTTACCTTTTGGATGCATCTATGGCTTTAAGCAAGCTATGAGACAATTTATCACTTAAGAAAAATATCTTTAATTTTCCATTAGTTCCCCACATAATACTTGAGTGTCCACTCAGTCATTCTTTTGTTTTTATTGCAACATTCTATTTCAATAATAAATAGCCATTTGAATTCCTTATCAACAAGATCTCCTGACTGTGAAATTAGGGTCTCTCTGAGCTTCTTATCTTTCACCTTTGTTACCGTCAACAATCTACTTATGATCACACTTCACATGCAGTTCCTTCAACATCTGACTCATGCTTTTTTCCAGAACGTCCTCTTATACGGCAAATTACCCGGTTCTGCACTACTTACAAATGTCTACAACTATCATACCTCCTCTGAACATCTCTCCCAGGAACAAACCGTCTATCATTTGCTTAGTCTGTCTGCTTTTGTCAAATAACATTTTCCTCTTAAAGTCATACACGGACCCTCATGCAGAGATACAGGCTCAACAGCAGTAACTGTTCCTTTTTAGATATTCTACTACCTTAATTAACTTATTTTGCTATCACCTATCAATTACTGTATGACTAAATGAAACGGGAGACAATAGAAAACAAATTACTATACAATACTTTATACAACAGTCTTGTACAAGAGAATTTTAAAGGAAAATATCAAACACAAAACAGCAGGACAGAAAGAAAACAACAATACTTTAACCTGTCACTGATTTGTAAATACTTCACTCTCACTTCCGCCATATCACACATTCAAACTCATTCTCTTCAGTACAAACAAATACTTAAAGAATGGTTAATAACCCCCTATACTCAATAATGGGAGATTTAAACACTAGCAGCCTGCATGGCAAAGGCAGAACACACGCCTTCATTCTGGATTACTACCTTTTTCGTGGTCAAGGAGCTTGTAAAATTCAATGAAGCTGTGAGCTATACCATGTAGGGTCATCCCAGATGGGCACGTCATAGCAGAGAAGTCAGACAAATTGTGATTTACTGGAGAAGGAACTGTCAACCCACTCCAGTAACTTTGCTAAGATAACCTTATGGACAAGCACAACAAGAGACGTCAACCAGATCAGCCTCTCAGGTCAGAAGGTACCACATTTATGAGGAAGAGATGATGGCAGTCCAAGTAGCAACAGATCTAAAGAAGTGGGTGGGCCAACGCCAAGAGGACACCCAGCTGAGGATATGTCTGGAGGGGAAGGAAAGTCTGCTGCTGTAAAGGACAATTTAGTATAGGCACCTGTAATGTTAGAACTGTGAACCAAAGCAACCTGGACTTTGTCAAACATGAGATGACAAGGGAATTAATGAACACAAATGGACATGGGTGTAGGAGCCATAGAAAATCTGTGGGGGGGGGGGGATATTGCATATAGTATAAAAATACCACACAACTGCTTCTCTACACATAAACTCGCACATTGAAAAATCTGAGCGGGATTTATCCCCCTCATCACCCCCTAGTTCCTACACCCATGCAAATGGACTAGAATGGGACATTTCACATCAACACACACCAGATTTTCTACTGTAGTCAAGAATCTCACAGAACAAATGGAGTAGCCCTCATAGTCCATCAAATCAGTGCTCAGTTACAACCCAATACGTGACAGAATAACTTCAGTTTGAATTCAAGCCAAGCTATTTAATATAACAGTAATCCAAGGCTATAGCCCAACCATGGATGATGGAAGGCTGAAGTTGACCAGTTCTACAAAGATATGCAACATGTCATAGTTAAACAACAAAAATATGTTACTCTCATCATAGGAGATTGGAATGCTAAAGTAGGGAACCAAAAGACACCTGGAATAACTGGAGGTTAGGCCTTGTAGTACAAAACAAAGCAGGTCAGAGATTAGTATAATTCTGTCAACATATTTATCTGGTCGTAGCAAACACCTTCTTCCAACCGTCTCAGAGACTACACATCACCAGATGGACAATTTAGAAATCAGATTCCCTATATACTTTGTAGCCAAAGACGGGGGAGCTCTATACGGTCAGCAAAAACACCCAGAGCTGACTATGGCTCAGATGGTGGAATGTGAGAAGAAACTAAAGGACATATGGATAAGGGTGAAGGAAGTGCAAAAGCTGTCCTGCTGTTCAATGTAAAAAAAATGATGATCGTGGCAAACAGCCAGTTCCTGGAAAATAGATGGGGAAGAAACGGAGTCAATGAGCAATTTTATTTTCCTGGGTTCCAACATCTCTTCAAATGGTGACTGCGGCCATGAAATAAAATGGTTTGCTTCTGTGGAGAAGAGCTATGACAAGCTAAAACTTAAAAATATAATATTATCAACAAAGGTCTGCACTGTAAGAACTATGGTATTCCCTGTAGTAACATACAGATTTGAGAGCTAGACTAGAAAGAAGGCTGAGCGCCAAAGAATTGATGACTTTGAATTGTGCTGTTGGAGAAAACGGTTTAGAGTCCCTTGGACTGCAAGAAGATCAAATCAATCAGTACTTCAGGAAATCAAGACAAACTGATCACTGAAATGTATGATTGTGAGGCTGAAGCTTAAATAGGTTGGCCACTGGGGACAACAGAGGTGGAGAAAGATAAGGTCATTGAAGCAATGTACACAAGCTTGATGGAGCACAGTGGGGCCATGGCTGACATATTCGTCTGGTGGGCTGTGGTCTATAGACTTATAGACAGTAGGACACAACGGAATGACTAAATAACGACAACAGCATGGGAGCATACTCCACCACTCTCTATATCAAGCTACTTTTAAAGCACCTCACTTAAGACCCTAGACATCTTTAAACCTCTTTGCCTTGTTTCTTAATTTTAACTGCAGCCCTATCTATGTGTTGTAACGCAAAGTAGTATTACCGAAATATCTATCTAATTATAAGCTAGACACTCTCTCCTACTAATCTGTGACATTCATAGAACCTAACGTGACTGATCATCGGCTTGGCAAAAGCATTTTGAAGCCAGTGGGTTCAAGGCGACATAGCCCTATCACAGATTTGCAAAGCTTGCTTTGCTTACTCTTATTCTATTGGCCTTGACTGGTCTGTGTTGTAGACTACTGGTCCTGTCGGTGCTGAAGGTGTTTATTAGACATATTGCCTCCCATAATAAACCACTAAAAATGCTGTGGGGAAAAATGTTCCTTATTAGTGCCTCAATCAAGGAATGCAACTAGGACGTCAAATCAAGTTTCTTTAATCAAATTAGTGGAGCACCCCATATATCAAAGAAAGGTATATACAGTGGTCTGATCTTGTTATTAATTGCACAGCATATTATAGCTCCCTTAGTGTGTGTGTGTGGGGGGGGGGGGGGGGAGTTACATTGTTACATACACATACAACATATGCCTACTGTGCTATGCATTGATATAGGATGAAGGATGAAGGTGTTTATTAGACATATTGCCTCCCATAATAAACCACAAAAAAATGTTGTGGGGAAAAATGTTCCTTATTAGTGCCTCTTTCATAACCAACACTCAATCAAGGAATGCAACTAGGACGTCAAATCAAGTTTCTTAAATCAAATTTGGGGAGCACCCCATATATCAAAGAAAGGTATTGGTCTAGGCAGTGGTCTGATCTTGTTATTAATTGTACAGCATATTATAGCTCCCTTAGTGATGGTGGGGGGGGGGGGGGTAAAAGTTACATACACATACTGTGCTATGCATTGTATTACGTGTATATACGTGTATATATTACACTGGGTATGCATAATAATTTTAACTAAAACAGAGATATGAGAACTGCCAACACATCTAAGAGCTTCGCAAAGTTCAAAAGGGAACAAGAATTGTGTGAAGAATAAAATGCTGTAAAGATAGGAGTTTTCTAAGAAGAAATGTAAAAACTATTTTATAGAAACAGTAGTATATTAATGGAACAATCTTCCATTCCAAATGCTAAAGGGTAAAACTTTTAGCAAATGCAAACACTTTTCTGACTGAGATAAGTTGACCCTTCCGATAAAGAAAGGTTGAGGATAAATTATGATCCAAGGCTTAAGCGAGGTATGAAAAGTGCAGTTTGAAAGGCCAATACTGAGTGGTTTCTGATTATAATTCTGCATGTACTATTTATCTCCATCAATGCTTCAAGTTTATGTTTAATGTGTTTCCTAATTCTATTTTACCATTTATTATTATTTATAATAATAATAATAAAAATAATAATCTTTGTTAAACTTTAAAAAACTTTCTTCTCTCTTTCTTCTTTTTTCACAGATTTTAGATTCTTACTTTTTGATCAGTGGCAGAGCTAGTGCCGGTGCAGCATGTGCAAAGCACCGGGGTTCCAAAACTGGGTAGAGACCCTCTGCAATCAGCTTCAGTGGTCTGGGGAGGCTCTTAATTTATTAGGAGAGAGGGTGATCTAAGGGTAGTGGTATGACCTACATATATTGTACACTTTTTTTTTTACCCCTACAGGCATCTATCTTGTTAAGAGAAGTTGAAAGGGGAGACACCAGATTATTTTGCACCTGGGCCCTCAATTCACTAGCTCCATCACTGCTTTTAATATTTAATTTACTTAGTTCCTACCTTCATTTATAGATTTTATCAAAATATTTACAGTGTTCCTAATGTTGGTTATTGATATCCCATTATTTCAAATTAGCAATTAAAGGTATATGGAAGTTACCCTGGTTTTTAAACGTTTCTGATCTAACAGCCACTGATTAACAAAAACATATGTAGAAATGTTCAATAGGCTCACAGATTTATTTTCAGCTGAGATCTTGATTTACACACCTCCAGCAACCCATCCTATCCTATAGCAGCATAGCATTCAAGTATGGATTTTAACCTGTTAGTTACTCACCAAACTGCTGTGCAGTGCAATTACCCTGTTGTATCCAATTACATGTAGGTTGGCATCACAGCTCAAATGAAAGAAAGATAGAGTTGATAAATAGAATTGAGTTCCAGCAGAGGTGGTAGTAACCAAGACTGAACCCACACTGCAGGCAGTGTTTGATATGTCAGTATTGTTGTATTTTATATGTAAACTCTTTTTCTTCTTTGCTGCAGTGGGGGAGAGAGAGAGAGATGAGATGAGATCTAACACCTAATTATGCTCAGCTGGTGGTTTGTTAGCTCTGCCATAAATCGTCAGCCACTCCCACCATCAGCAATTCAAATGAAACAATTCTACCACAGCAGTTGATTAATAGAATTGAGTTCCAGCAGAGCTGGTGGTAAACAAGGCTGAACTCACACTGCAGAAGATGTTTGGTATAGCAGTATGATTCTATTTTATATGTAAACTCTATGTTATTCTTTGCTGCAACTGGGAAGAAATAGAGATAGAGATAATAGAGCAGAGATCTAACACCTAATTGTGCATCATCAGCTATTCAAATGAAAAAGAAACTGCAACAATAGTTGATACATAACATTGAGTCCCAGCAGAGGTGATAGTAGCCAAGGCTGAACCCACACTACAGGAAGTGTTTGGAATTTCTGAATTCTGAGAGATGGTCTGCAGAACTGACAGCTAACACCTAATTGTGCGCTGGTGGTTTTGTTGGTTCTGGAGCAGAAGGTTGATACATATAATTGAGTTCCACCATAGGCGGTAGAGAAAGTGCAGAAAATAACCAAGGCTAAAACCAAACTGCAGGCAGTGTTTGTTATAGCAGTATTATTTTATATGTAAAATCTATGTTATTCTTTCCTCCAGAGATGGGGGTGGAATGAGCTGCAGAGACGGTGCTGCAAATACTGAGGTGGAATAAACTGCTGAGTGAATGTGAGAGTTGAAATGAGCTGCAGAGAGAGAGAGAATCTTACAGTGGGGGAAAATAGTATTTGAACCCCTGCTGATTTTGATTGTTTCTCCACTGACAAAGAAATTATCAGTCTATAATTTTAATGGTAGATGTATTTAACTGTAAGAGACTGAATCACAAGAAAACACATGTCAAAAGAGTTATAAATTGATTTGCAGGTCAATGAGGGAAATAAGTATTTGACCGCTTTGTCTTAGTACTTGGTAGCAAAAACGCTGTCGGACGTTTCTTGTAGTTGGCCACCAGGTTTGCACACATCTCAGGAGGAATTTTGTCCCACTCCTCATTGTAGATCCTCTCCAAGTCATTAAGGTTTCAAGGTTGATGTTTGGCAACTCGAACCTTCAGCTCCCTGCACATATTTTTTATGGGATTAAGGTCTGGAGACTGGCTAGGCCACTCCAGGACCTTAATGTGCCTCTTCTTGAGCCACTCCTTTGTTGTCTTGACTGTGTGTTTTGGGTCATTGGCATGCTGGAATATCCATCCACGACCCAATTTCAATGCGCTGGCTGAGGGAAGGAGGTTCTCACCCAAGATTTGATGGTACATGGCCCCGTCCGTCGTCCCTTTGATGCGGTGCAGTTGTCTTGTCCCCCTTAATGTTTCCACCTCTATGTTTGATGGTGGGGATGGTGTTCTTGGGGTTATAGGCAGCATTCCTCCTCCTCCAAACAAAGAGATTTATTGTGATCTCATCTGACCACAACACTTTGACCCAGATCTCCTTTGAATCATTCAGATGTTCATTGACAAACTTCAGAAAGGCCTTTACATGTGCTTTCTTGAGGAGGGGGACCTTACGACGCTGCAGTATTTCAGTCCTTCACGGCGTAGTGTGTTACCAATTGTTTTCTTGGTGACTATGGTCCCAGCTGCCTTGAGATCATTAACAAGGTCCTCCAGTGTAGTTCTGGGCTGAT
Organism: Discoglossus pictus; assembly: GCA_027410445.1. Lineage (NCBI taxonomy): Eukaryota > Metazoa > Chordata > Amphibia > Anura > Alytidae > Discoglossus > Discoglossus pictus. The sequence continues at coordinate 325,306,329 of CM050164.1, read as the reverse complement.
TCCTCATCATTCTAATGATCATTGAAACTCCACGAAGTGAGATCTTGCATGGAGCATCAGACCAAGGGAGACTGGCATTTATTTTGTGTTTCTTCCATTTGCAAATAATCGCACCAACTGTTGTCACCTTCTCACCAAGCTGCTTGGCGATGATCTTGTAGCCCATTCCAGCCTTGTGTAGGTCTACAATCTTGTCTCTGACATCGTTGGACAGATCTTTGGTCTTGGCCATGGTGGAGAGTTTGGAATCTGATTGATTGATTGCTTCTGTGGACAGGTGTATTTTATACAGGTAATGAGCTGAGATTAGGAGCACTCCCTTTAAGAGAGTGCTCCTAATCTCAGCTTGTTACCTGTACAAAAGACACCCAGGAGCCAGAAATCTTGCTGGCTGATAGGGTATCAAATACTTATTTCCCTCACTGACCTGCAAATCCGTTTATAACTTTTTTGACATGCGTTTTTCTTGTTTTTTTTTTTTTTTTTGTTATTTTGCCTCTCACTGTTAAATTACACCTACTATTAAAATTATAGACTGATCATTTCTTTGTCAGTTGACAAACATTCAAAATCAGCAGGGGATCAAATCCTTTTTCCCCTCACTGTATATGAAAATATATAGCACCTTCTTACATGGAAATGTGTTCGACAAGATCCCCAGACTTTTGCTACATTGTTGCAGCTGTCTCTGATTGGCCACAACGGATTATGAATTTTAAGCTAATTTAGTTTGGATCTTTAGGGGGCGTCTACTCTCAATTTCAACTGCCAAAACATAGAAGAAAACTTCACATAAATCAATTAATACACATCCAAACGTTAGAAAATCACTGAGATCGTTTCACCAAAGAATTTCTGTGGCATTATTGAAAACATTCAAGATGGAATGAGATGGCAAATATAATTAAAAAGTGTTTACTTTTGCAAGGAGAACATCACCTCAAATGGTGTGATATTTAACTATTTCACTATTGTTAAATATATGTCCCATATTAAGAGTGAGAGCACAGTGTATAGGAATACAGTTAAGATAGTGATTGGGCATGGTTAGGTTGCAGATGGCAGTACACATACTGATACAATAAGTTTTACCTATTTTACTTGATTATTTCATTTAATCACATATAATAGTTGTCAAACAGCGAATCGTTGTCACGCTTGCGAACCGTTTGCGGCACGTTGAAAAGGTGAGCCGTTGAAGCACAGAACTCTTCCGAGCTCGGAGCAGTTAGCCAGTTGAGGCATTGAAACACGCGGGACTTAGGCATAAATGAGCGCCAAAGGCGCTACTGTGATGCTTGTGAAGCAAGGCGAATCGTTGAGGCATTGAAAAAAGCAGGACTTAGTCTCCAAGCAGTTAGGAAATGTGGAAATGCTTTAGGCTGCAAGCAGTTGCGGAACGTGGGACTTTGGAAAAAAAAATACGCGGTCAGAAAAATACAAAGTTAGCAGCCGAACTGTGCAAATTGTAAAACATAAAAAACACAAAAAAGAAAAGAAAAGACCTTACACATAGCACAGGGGGACAGCCAGAACGTCTGGGAGTGAGGTTGCATGCAAACGTAAGCTGAATTTGCTGAGTTTCAGCACTCGAAAATTGGCTAAGCGAGAAAAAAAATGTCAGACGGAAAAAAAATTAAAACAAGGCTACACGACACCGAACCGCGCAAAACACTCCCAGACGCATACCACTTTTACCCAGGAACGTACAAGGTACAAAATACACTTTTAGAAAGGACGGAAAATGCTTGTGAGCCACATAACACATAGACAATCGCTGCCATTTTACAACACTAACTTGCAACTAATAACATTACGAATCTAAAATGGCGCTTTACCCAACTAAACCAACGGTTTGGCCTCGCGCACGCAGCCTATTTATACTGAACACGTGGTACATTGCTGACACTCTCATCAGGGAAGCAACAGTCCAAATGTACATCGCATGCTGCAGGAAAATCAAAAGAGATTGTTAGCTCCTCAGGATATTGATTGCTGGATATATTAATTAGAAATAGGTAAAGTATATTAATTTATTAAGTAATTAATTAATTAATTAATTATTATAAAACATATATATATATTTTTTTTTTAAAAAGACGCTAAGTAGCATATTTTACACTGCCGTTACTTTATGAATATATTAATGCTTCACACTTCCTAATACAATTGTTCATTCAGAATGAATTATTAACGTACATTAATTTAATAAGTATTAATTAGTAATGGAAAATAAAATGTTATACTTTCCACTGCACTAAAAATGTTTTACTTTTTACACTGCACTTATATATCTGGATTACTGCTCATTGGCTGCCAGCGATAGCACTCTAAAAACAGTTACATATGTAAATCCCTTTATTATGCTCGGAGACCTGAAAACATTTTCTAATTTACACTGCAATAAAGAAATTGTATATTTAACAAGGTACTTTGGCGCTCATTGCGGGGCTTGCAATGAGCCCCTTGGTTGCTCATTTCAAACCTCTCCAGATCGCAGTGCTCATAGCGAGCCTTTCCTCCCGCCTACTGTACGGGTCGCTCATTGCAGGTTTCGTTAACCTGCAAGTTTTGTGCTTGGGAATGCCATGTGTCTCTTTCCACCATCTCCCCCCTGTCCCTTCCTCTGTGTGTCTGCTGAATGTTTGCGTGTTATACTTTCCACTGCACTAAAAATGTTTTACTTTTTACACTGCACTTACTGTATATATCTGGATTACTACTCATTGGCTGCCAGTGATAGCACTCTAAAAACAGTTATATATTTAAATCACTTTATTATGCTCGGAGACCTGAAAACATTTTCTAATTTACACTGCACTAAAGAAATTGTATATTTAACAAGGTACTTATATATCTGTCTTTGTGATGAGCACCAAAGATGATCGTTGCAAAGCACAAAACTTGAAGGACACAAGGGGAAGGCACTGAAGGCGCTCATTCCGAGCCACGAGTTGAGCGATGAAGACGCTCAGTGCGAGGCGCGCAATGAGCACCGAAGGTCCTCAGAGTAACAAAAGCTTTACATTGTGTGGCAAACAGCATTGCATGGCTTCAAATTGTATTGCTGTCATTTTTGACGGGCAAGTCGCTAGTAATAATAATAATATGTTGTGATGCACAGGAAAATATCCAAACACCAGACTTTACTAATGCATCTGTGTGTTACTGTGAATACATTTTATTATTGTAACTAGTAACTTGCCCATCATGAATGACAATATCATAGAATGTTTTCTTGAATTGTCTATGCTCTCTCTCTCTGTGCTCGCTCTCTCTCTCTCTCTGTGCTGTGCACTCTATCTCTGTGCATGCCCGCGCTCTCTGTGCACATGCTCTCTCTGTGCACTCTCTCACACTCTATGTGTGCTCTCTCACTCTCTGTCCTGCGTCTCTCTGTCTCTGTGTCATGTGATTCTCTCTCTGTCCTGTTTTTCACTCTCTCAACTTCTCTTTCTCTCTTTCTGTCCTTTGTCTCTTAGTCTCTCTATCCTCCTCTTTCTCTTTCTGTCTTGTGTCTTTCTTTCTGTCCTGTATGTGTCTCTCTCTGACCTGTCTCTTTCTGTCCTTTCTCTCTTGCTCCCTGGTGCTGTTTCTCTCCCTGTGTTCTCTCTGTGCTCTCTCTCTCTGCTTTCTTTCTCTCTGTGCTCTCTCTCTGTGCTCTCTCTCTCTGTGCTCTCTCTCTTTTGCAGTCCTGTATCTCACGATCTGTCCTGTCACTGTCTCTCTGTCCTGTGTGAGTCTCTCTCTCTCGCTTTCTCTCGTCTCTCTCTCTGTCCTGTGTGTCTCCCTCAATCTGGCAATGCTGTTTGCCACACAATGTGAGGCTTTTGCTCCTCTGAGCGCTCATCGAGAGGCTCGCGCTCAATGCGACCCTGTGTATTTCAACTTTCCTGCTTTGCACTGGTCACCTTCGTCGCTCTCCGCGAGCCTCGCGCTGAGAGCTTTTGGCGCTCATTGCGGGGCTTGCAATGAGCCCCTTGGGTGCTCATTTCAAACCTCTCCAGATCGCAGTGCTCATAGCGAGCCTTTCCTCCCGCCTACTGTACGGGCCGCTCATTGCAGGTTTCGTTAACCTGCAAGTTATGTGCTTGGGAATGCCATGTGTCTCTTTCCACCATCTCCCCCCTGTCCCTTCCCTGTGTGTTTCTCCTCTGTGTGTCTGCTGAATGTTTGCGTGTTACGCACTGAAGGCCATTTGCTTTATTTTCAAAGTCCTGCGGGCCTGGCGTTGTTGGTGTAAGTGTTACTGTCATTGCCGTTGTGTATTTTCTAAGACCTGTGTGCCTGGCTTTGCTCTGCCTCGTTTTCATCCAGTTTCTGAATTTTTTACGTTTTTCAACCGCCATTTTTTTTCTTGCTTAGCCGATTTTGGATTTGCGAAAACCCCAGAATATGGCTCACAATCGCTTGCAACCTCACTCTCAGGCTTCCTGGCTGTCCCTCTGTGCTATCTGTGAGCGTGTTATATTTGTTACAGTTTTTTAGGGTTTTCAGGATTTTTAGATTTACGCTCTTGGTGTGCAGGTACAACCCTCACAATGTAGCCTAAGTCCTGCGCCATACACGTCTCGCTCCATGAGGCTTCGCAGATAAGCACCTTCGGTGATCATCCAGCCTAAGTCCTGCACTGTACACTGCTTGCCTTGCTTTGCGAGGCTTTGCAGATGAGTGCCTTCAGCGCTTATCCAGCCTAAGTGCTGCGCCGCACATGGCTCGCCTAGTTTTACGAGGCTTCGCAGAACCTAAATCCTGTGCCGTACACGGCTCGCCTTGCTTTGCGAGGCTTTACAGATGAGCGCCTTTGGCGCTCATCCAGCCTAAGTCCTGCGCCGTGCACGGCTTGCCTCGCTTTGTAAACCTTTTCAGATGAGCGCCTTTGGTGCTCATGCAGCCTAAGTGGTTTGTCATACATGGATCACCTCGCTTCGCAGTTGCGACCCTCACAATGCAGCCTAAGTCCTGCGCCGTGCGAAGGCTCACCTTGCTTTGCGGCGCTCATCCAGCTTAAGTCCTGCGGCGTACATGGCTCTCCTCGCTTTGCGAGGCTTCACAGATCACGGCTCACGACGGCTTATGACTTAGGCTGCCTGGCGTACACGGCTTGCCTCGCTTTGCAAGGCTCGCAAAGCGTGACCAACATTGCAACAGCACGCACACTCACAACTATATATGTGATTAATAAAAAAAATCCGATTTCAGTTTTTCTAATAACAGAAGTAGGGTGATGAGAACTGTCAAAATGAAAGCTGAGAAAGGGATAGAGAACGATCCGAAGATGGAGGTAATAGAAAAAGATGGTGGGGAACTTTTATCCATGTTCATCTGTCTTCATAACTTTTCTGAGAATAAAATTGAAGACAAAAAGTGTTAAAATATTTCCTAGTTTTCAGGAAGACTATGTTTCTGCCTTGCAAATAAGTATCATTTTTATCTAATACTTTATTGAAATGCAAAACAATTTTATATGAATTTCAAGTAACTAAACTAGCTGAATAAAGCTGTATTGCAATTCGCAAGACAACTAATCTCTGTGATTACTGCTCTTGGGAAAAGGCCGTAGTAAAGAAAGTGTGACTACTTCTCAATCATGCAAGCAATTTCATATACAAGTATTTTTAGTTATAGAAAACAAAATGATCCAATCTGATATATTGTTGTCTATAACAGTACATACTAGTTCTCACAAGTGTCACTTTCCTCTGCTTTGTATTCAATGTCCAATAAATACCGGCTAAATAAGTGGAAGCTACTTCCTTTATTCCATATCTTAGTGACCAGAACATAACCCTTTCATTCATCTGCTTTAATGTAGTCCTTAGAAATCCTGAACCTCTGACCTGTTTTAGGTATGCAAATGTTCACACACATGTATTATTTTCTGTGATATTTCCTGAAAATAATGCTTATTTTAGCCTATAGAATATATGTTCTTTGTTGATGTGGGATAAATATAAAGATAATGTAGACTAATGCAATTTGATATTTGGATATTAAGCATAAGTTATAATTTACATTACCTAAAAGAGGTTTATTATTCATTAAGCAGACTCATGTTTGTTGCTTCCCAAACAGATATAGAAGTAGATGATCTTCCTCCGAAAGAAAGCACCATGAAATGTACAAAATAAAATATGAACATTTGAGTGACAATAGTCTTGATTACATGGCTCCATTTAGAGTTTCAGTAAGGCTTAATCGACACTGCAGGAGCTTATACAAGTACATTTGCAAATGTATTTCATTGCGCCCACCAAAATAATCTTATAAAACTTACTGACTCGTACCCAAGTCGTATTCCCCTAGCTTGGTAGCTCTATCTTGTGCTCACAGCCTACCTTAAGTATACTCATAGGAGACTGAATCTCAGTAATCTAGTTAGCAATGCTATGGAATGGTTTCCACTACATAACATGAACACAATACATTAGCAATACATTATACCTAACATCCCCCCATATGACTATATATCTAAAATAAAAAAATTAAGATGGGTTGTTTAGAACTTCTCTGCTCTGTGTATGTATACGTTTATGTATATCAGAAATGTTAAGTATACTCACAGACAGAGATGCCACTACCAATAGGCATTTCTGTACTTATGCAACCAATTTTGTATAGTTCTGCTCTGGCATCATCAGACAGCCTGCTGCCCATGAAAATGTGTTACCCTAGCCCTGGACAGTAACACACCACAATACTTGTTATTGAGTCAGAGAGGTGTTGGCTAGGGGGGTTGGAGCTGCCCCTGGGTGTATTCACTTTAAAGGCCAACTTTGACTTCCACAATAATTTTAGCAATGAGGGGTTCCTATTAGATTGAATTGGGGGTCATGAACAATGACTAAGGTCCACAAATTCCCAATATGTGATTAACCACAAGACAATGATCAAATGATCATGGATTATCCACCAGTCCAGGATCAAAGAAATATCACTTGTCACCATTTGACCCTGCTCTATTGAAACAACGTGTTTCAATTGATTGTTAAGAATTGTTGTTGCTGTTTAGTCGTTTAGTCGCGGCCGACTCTGTGACTCTATGGACCACAGCACGCCAGGTGAATCTCTCAGTTACTGTCCCTCTAAGCTCCATCAAGTTCATGTTCATTGCTTCAGTGACTTCATCTATCCATCTCCGGCTCTGTCGTCCCCTTCTTCTTGTGCCTTCAATCTTTCCCAGCATCAGAGTCTTTTCCAGGGAATCCTTCAGCCTCATGATCATACCTTCTAGTGAACAGTTTGTCTTGATTAACTGAAGTATTGATTTTTTGGATCTTCTTGCACTCCAAGGGACTCTAAGCAGTGTTCTTCAACACCACAATTGAAAGGCGTCAACTCTATGGCGGTCAGAATTATTTATGGTACAGCTCTCACATCTGTATATTACTACTGGGAATACCATAGTTTGAACTATGCGGACCTTTGTTGATAGTTTAATATCTTTACTTTTTACTAGCTTGTCCAAGCTTGCCATAGCTTTCATCCCCAGAAGCAAATGTTTTTTAATTTCATGACTACAGTCACTATCTGCAGAGATCTTGGATCCAAGGAAAATAAAATCTGTTACTGCCTCTACTTCTTCCCCGACTATTTGCCAGGAAGTGAAATTGTCATTTGCCATGATCTTTGTCTTTTTAACGTTGAGCAGCAGGCCAACTTTTGCACTCTCTTCTTTTACCCTCATCAATAAGTCCTATAGTTCCTCCACACTTTAAGCCATCAGAGTAGTATCATTGGCGTATCTGAGGTTGTTGATATTCCTTCCAGCAATATTAATTCCGGCTTTGGATTCATCCAGTCCAGCCTTATGCATGATGTACTCTGCATATAAGTTGAATGAATAAGGTGACAATATACAATCTTGTCGTACTCCTTTTCCGATCTTGAACCATTCTGTTGTCCAATGTTCAGTTCTGACGGTGGCTTCTTGGTCCACATACAGATTCTTTAGCAGGCGGATGAGATGATCTGGTACTCCCATCTCTTTAAGGACATATCACATTTTGTTGTGATCCCTTCTGGATCGCTACCTTGTCGTGGTGATGGGGCTTGTGTACTTCGATGAAGCTGTGAGCTATACCATGTAGAGTCAGCCAAGATGGGCAGGTCATGGAATAGAAGTCACACAAATCACGGTCCACTGGAGAAGGAACTGACAACCCACTCCAGTATCTTTGCTAGGAAAACTTTATGGACAGGCACAACCAGAGACATAATGATATGGTACCGGAAGATGAGCCCCTCAGGTCAGAAGGTGCCTACCACATTACTTAGGAAGAGCACAGGGTGAGTACAATAACACCAGATCTAATGATCTAATGTTGGGCCAAAGCCGAAAGGACACCCAGCTGCGGATATGTCTGAAGGGGAAAGGAAAGTCCACTGCTGCAAATACCAATTCAGAATAGGAACCTGGAATGTTAGAACTGTGAACCAAGGCAAACTCAATGTGGTCAAGCGTAAGATGACAAGGTTAAACATTGATATCCTGGGAATTGGTGATATGAAACGGACTGGAATGAGACATTTCACATCAGACAACCACCAGATCTCCTACTGTGGTCAAGAATCCAGCAGAAAAAATGGAGTAGCCCTCATAGTTAATCAAAGAGTGGCCAAAGCAGTGCTCTGTTACAACCCAATAAATGACAGTATGATTTCAATGAAAATTCAAGGTTAGCCATTTAATATTATTATTATAATTGTTTATTTATAGCGCGCCAACATATTCCGTAGCACTATACATAAGATAAGTTCCAGACAAAAGTAAATACAAATGAACACATTGCAAAGCAAGGAGGGTCCGTCTTTGAGCTTGGAATCCAGTGTCCCCAAAGCACCCTGCAGGATTGAAACTCACAGACTTACAACCTAAAAGGTATTGTGTGTGGTAAAGGAGGGAGAGAGAGGTGATGAGCATGTTATGATGGAAGGTGATATGCTTCTTTAAAGAGATGCGATTTTAGTGAGGTTTTGAATATTTTGATGCAGGAAGACAATTTGGTGGAGTAAGGCAAGGAGTTCCAGAGAATAGGGGCAGCACGAGAAAAGTCCTGAAGGCGAGAGTGAAAGGAGTTGAAAAGAGTTGTAAAAAGAAAAAGGTCATTAGCAGAACGAAGAGGGCAGTTGGGGGAATATTTGGAGATGAGAGCAGAGATGTACGGGGGTGTGCTATTGTTGAGGGCTTTGTAAGTTATGGTCATGATTTTATATTTAATTCTGGAGGCTAAGGAAAGCCAGTGGAGTGATTGACAGAGAGGTGATGCCGACACTGAACGTTGTGTGTGGAAGATGAGTCTAGCAGAGGCGTTTATCATGGAATGAAATGGGGATAGTCGGGTGGTGGGTAGGCCAGCAAGAAGCGAGTTACAGTAGTCAAGTCGAGTGAGGATGAGAGAGTGTATTAGGATTTTAGTTGTGTCTTGTGTAAGATAATGGTGAATTCTGGAGATGTTTTTTAGATGGAAAAGGCAAGATTTTGTTAGTGACTGTATGTGAGGGATGAAAGACAGGGCTGGGTCCAGTGGAACATTAAAGCAATGGGCTTGGGAGGTGGGGGTGATGATGTCATTGTTGACAGTGAGAGAGATGTGACGAATATATGCTGTGGGAGAGGGAGGGTAGATTAGGAGTTCAGTCTTAGACATGTTGATTTTGAGATGGTGGGTGGACATCCAAGAGGATATACTAGAAAGGCAGTTGTAGATGTGTGTTAGAAGAGACTGGGATAAATCTGGTGATGAGAGGTAGATTTGAGTATCATCTGCATAGAAATTAAACTGAAGCCCAAAAGAGATGTCTAGGGTACCAAGTGAGGATGTGTAGATGGAGAAGAGGAGGGGGCCTAGGACTGAACCTTGTCAGAGAAGGAGACACTGAATAATCGATTTTGAAGGTATGATGAGAACCACGAGAGAGCAGTGTCTTGAATACCGAGGGAGGAGAGGATATGGAGTAGAAGTGGATGGTCGACTGTGTCAAAGATCTAGAAGAAGATGAATGGAAAAGGGACCTTTTGACTTGGCGGAGAGCAAGTCATTAGTGAGTTTACTGAGATCTGTCTATATATCACAGTGAACCAAGTCTATGCTCCAACCATGGATGCTGAAGAGGCTGAAGTTATCCAGTTGTACGGAGACATTCAACACGTCATAGATATAACACCAAGAAAATATATTACTATCATCATAGGAAAATTGAATGCTAAAGCAGGGAACCAAAAGACACCTGGAATAACTGTCTTTGGAGTACAAAATGAAGCAGGACAGATTCGAGATTCGAAGAATTCTGTCAAGATAATTTTCTGGTCATAGCAAACACCCTCTTCCAACAGCCTCCGAGACGACTGTACACATGGACATCATCAGATGGACATCAAAGAAATCAGTCAGCAAAAACAAGACCTGGAGCTGCCTCAGGCCCAGACCATGAGATTCTTATTGCAAAGTTAAAAATTAAACTGAAGAAAAGAGGGAAAACCATCAGCCCAAGTAGATATGAAATAAATAATATCCCTTGTGAATATGCAGTTGAAGAAAATAATATAATTCAGGGACTAGACATGGAAGATAGAATGCCTGAAGAACTTTGGACTGAAGTTTGCAACATTATCAAGGAAACAGCAGCAAAGAATATCCCTAAAAGAAAGAAAAGTATGATGAGGCTTTGAAAGTAACGCAGGAAAGAAGAAAAGTTAAAGGTAGTGGAGATAGGAAAAGATTTGTCCAACTTTATGCAGAATTTCAGAGGATTGCACGAAGAGACAAGGAGACATTCTACAATGAGTGATGTAAAGGGATTGAAGAAGATAACCGAATGGGTAATTCAAGAGATCTCTTCAAGAAAATCGGGCACCTTTCATGCCAAAGTGCGTTTGATAAGACAAAAATGGTAGAGACTTAACAGAAGAAGATCAGATAGAAGAGGTGGCAGGAATCAACTAAAGATCTATACAGGAAGGATCTTAACAGCAGTGATGACCTCAATAGTTTGTTCAATAAGCTGGAGCATGTCTTGCTGATAATAAGGCTGCAGGAGGTGATGGAATCCCAATTGAACTATTCAAAATTCTACAGGATGATGGTGTGAAAGTGTTACTTGCCTTATGCCAACACATTTGGAAAGCTCAACAATGGCCAATAGACTGGAAAAGGTCTACATCCCAACTCCAAAAAAGGCAGTGCCAAAGAGTGCTCCAATTATTGAACAATTGCATTAATTTCACATGCCAGCAAGGTAATGCTTAAGATTCTACAAGCTTGACTCTATGGATAATAGAGACTGAAAAAAAAAGATTTACTTCTGCTTCATAGACTATTCTAAAGAATACTTGATGACTAATTAGCCCTGTGGATACCCCATTGAAATTTTTAGAGCCTAATAGAGCACTTACGATGAGTTTGAGTGCCAGGACACTAGCCAGACATGGGACTGGGAGCGAATTGGGTATCGTGGTTGGCTACTGGAAGTGTCTGCTGGTTGCCCTTAATGTGGTACTAATCTAAAAATATTTTTATTGGACCAATGTAATAATTATACCCCCAAACAAACTCTACACATAAAATACGTTTTCACAAAATAAAAATAAATAACCCAGAGCCCCCTAGGCTCAAATTACCTGGTGGAAAGGGATCTTAGGGGCTCAAGGCATACAGCAGGACTTGGTGTTATATATCACACCACAATACAAACCTGGAAGTGGTGTAGTCCTTTAGAAAGTTATTATAGCCATTAGAATAGCTCTTGTGTTAGGTAGCAATATGGCTAGTTTCCATCAAAATCCTGTTGCCAGTTCCAAAAAAGTCCATAAGTCCAGGGGGGCATGACAGTCACCCGCTTGGCCTCTTTTCCAGATAACAGTTTGCCAAAGAGAGGTTCTTTAGGTATTCAACCATTAGTTAAGCGAGAGACATGAGAGTATATGCCGCTGTTTGTGAAAGGTAAACATGGAGGTAGTATCTGCTCTTTCAAGCAGCGCAAAGTCCATGTTTCACAACATACTTAAAATACATGCTGAGTTGACTTTTACCTTGGTGTCAGAGAGATGGTCGACTGTTCACCTTGCTACAAACAAGCAAGTCACCAGTGTTGCAGTCTGTGTTGTGGTTTCTGCGTATCAACATGACACTACTGAAGCTGTGGCATTTGTTGAGTGCAAGGTCAAGCTGGTGCCAATGTTTAAATATTAAGTGTTGCCACAAAACTTTGTGCAGTGATTTGACATTGACAAAGTTATTGCTAACACAAAGGTCATGCTGGAAGCAGAGCTCAAGAAGGAGCTGCCCCTTTTTATACATTTTGTAAATTCCAAACAGTCCAAGACAAAATGGCTAGCTGTTGTGACTCCCAAACCTGGCGTTGAAGTTACCAATGATGAATAGCAATTCATGGCAAGGAACCTCAATGATGACAATGCATAGTTCATTGTAAATTCAGTCCTTAATATCCTGTACAAAATTCAAAGTAGGTGCTTAGATGCTGATAATGTTGACCATGCCCACTGATGGTTGCAGCTGATTTTTCAGCATTCTCTCATTTGTCATAGTGGATGTGTGACTGGACTAACTAGGCTGTTTCTGACTGTGAAGTCAGCACCTTGCTCCCTGGTCTCTTCCGGAAGTTTCTGTGCCAGAAGAAAAGTCCTCTTTGATACACCCAGAATAACATCTTTTTTCCTGGAGAGCCACTATGACCATCCACAATCTACTAAGCTCACTGGTAATGATAGACAGACATCATTGATGTTACATAGATTTTCTTTAAGGCCAGTTATCATGGCACCTTACATTCCAGGTGCCTAGCATGAAGGCTGGATAACATTTGTGGTTTCTTTCCTTTTCTGCTGTTGGAGGTTTCCTTAGCCCCACACACCAAATGTGGCAAGTGGACTGTGACAAAGCGGGGGGCGGTAGTATCCCAATAAGATCTGGCAACTTCTCTGACCAACGGAAGAAACCCCTGGCACCTCACTCTTCACCAATCAAGTGTGTGGCTTATTACAGGTAGCTGTTGCTTCCAGAAAGGATGTCAGAGTGTCCTCTCTGGGGTGCAGGCCTGGGCAAGTATGTTTCAGGAATTAGCATATGCCTAGCCACAGGTTCCCGCTTTCTACTATTAATGTAATCAAAGGGAAAGGCAAATGCCAATATAGCTTGGCGCCTGTGACATTGAGGAGCTGCCAGAGTGAGTTTTAGTATAACCACTTAGGGGCTTTATCTGGGGGTTTCCCTCCAGCTTCACTCCTAAAGTAATCCCAAGACTAGACAGTGGTTTTAAATCAGCCCTTTTCCTAGGCTGACAACCTATACCTGCCCAAAAATACTTAGCAAAAATCTAGTTAAAAAATAATAATAAATATTTACTTTTTCAACCAAATATGGCCAAATAGTATATATTTTATTTTTAGAAAGCCTTACAGAAAGAAAGGAGCTTATTCTCAAACAAAAGTACAATAGTTTGCTATGGAACCCCTTGCAATCACATAATTGTCTAACTACGAGACGTTGTCACGCTTTGCGTGGTGCGTAACACTTAGGCGATGAGCGCTGGTGGCTGCATGCCTGGCGCAGCAAGGCGAGCCGTTAACACGTAGCACTTGGGCGTAGCACTTTGGAGATGTGTCAATTACAGGTTTTAATTGAACTAATCAGAAAAAAACTAAATATTTACTATTTCAAATAAATAAGAGAATATATTTGTAATGAGCATTATAAAAAGAAGGGATTTTTATGAAACAAGCATACAATATGCTGGTAAGAAATATGTTAATGAATTGCAAGGCTAATTGTTATATTGACGAAGGTGAAAGTTCTGCAGAGCATATTCACTAAAGTATTAAGACACTGTTCATTAAAATAACATAGGAATTGGAGGTGTTACACATCACCAATGAGAAGTCACTCATGTTACTCAATATAGCCTTAAAAATACTGATTGAATCCGTAACAATAGCAACGGGGAAACGTACGTTGGGACCATAGCAGCAGGCTATAGGGGACAGTCTATCCCCATTGGTATGTACAAATTCTGTTTTGTAACTTTTGGTGCAGCAAATTAATTGTGAAGCCCACCTAACCTATACTTGTGGAAGGGAGGGTCTCTCTTGATTACAGCATTGTGCTGTGTTATCAAGACTATTAAACTATTTTTTGATAGTGGATATTCTCTATGTTGCTTCAACTTATGGGATGGTGAGTGCTTTGTCGCTTTTTTCTCCCGTGGGAAACATAGAGATCCACTTGTTTTGAGTAACTGGAGCAACTGTTGGCCGCCATCTGTCCTCTCAAATAGACAGGTGCTGACCTTATAACTCAATTACCATATGTGAGTATTCACATTATTACTTTGGGGTTTACTTATTAGACTGTACCCCCCCTCCCCCCTTTTATAAGCCTGCTGTTTGATATACTTTAGTATATCTTTTATCACACACTTTGTATATATATCTAATTCACATTTTTTCTCTAATAAAGTTTATTTTGTTTTTTTCTAGTAACTAGTTGCTACATATTTCAAAATAGAGTCTTAGGTGTTTTTTAGTACACTGGATATAGACTCAGAGGATACAGAGTTTCTGTGAACACACCTTTGAAATCATTATTTACTCTATTTTACTTAGAGATTTGTTCTTATTTTTTCTTAAGTGATGTTACAATAACTGCGGCTCTTTAACCTGTATCGTAAATTTTAAAACACATTCCAGTTGAGAGGAGGGCGTTGTTTAGAATCCCACTCCCAAAAATACAAATGTGGGCAAGTGAGTACAGTGGTGATCTCTTCCCCTCATATACATATATAAGGACACTCTTTTTAAAAAGAGGATGCTCGTGTTTAAATGAAGGGCCCCATGTGGTTTTTATTTTTTGTGGAGGAGAGATTAAGGCTCCAGTGGTTGGAGTGACAAGGTAGGAGCTCTTTTAAAATCCCTTACACTGAGAGCAAAGTGTCAGTCCTTGTTGTATGTGAATTGCCAAAAACTTTATTTAAATAATTATAAACAGCACCGCTATTAAAATGGAACCTGGAAGGTTAAACATTCTTGATATCCCTATTGTATGTGATCCTGAATGTCATGATGTCACTATGCTCCAACAGTTCCTGCCAGGGGTCTATTTTTCTGACCCACTGTGCACTGGCAGGTATTAGATAATAAGGGAGCAGTTAGCACCCAAGGGGTTAATATGGGTAAAGATACCGAGCAAAGTTGAAATATAAAAAACAACAGTGTTGATTGGTGGATATAGCATGGGTGTATTTACGTTTATGTTGCCCTAGGCCCATTCAGACTTAGGAGCCCCATGCCCCATTGCTATGGATTGGAAGTGAATTTGCTTCCAGTGACATTCATATTGATATTACCCACCACTAAGACACCAGACCACAATTTTTTTGCAGGACAACTTTCACATTTTTGATAACATTATCTCCTCCTATGCCAAAATAGTTAAAAACAGAGTTTACTCAGTTGAACCTATATCCATCCATTACTAAGACCAGAGATGTACCACCTGAGCAGTGGCGGCTGGTGACTTTCCAAGTTGTTGGGGTGGAAGACAAAGACCTGTTACCTCTGTAGGCCTTGCCCACTGACAGAGGCTCCACCCACTTGCTGTTTTTTTCTGGCACTTCACTTACTTATTATCTTGATGAGAGTGAGATGGTGCTGGTTCTCTAGGTTCAGATCACTCACTGCCCCTTTGCTCACAAAGGTGTCATCCTATAGACTGAAAAGATATCAAGATAATATTAGAATTTGTAATACTAAGAGGAGCTTTCCTTTCTACAAGAAGGTAGAGAGCTCAGTTTTATAGAAAAAGCATATCCCAGCCATGCTAGAACTAATTTACAGAACTGCACTGGATTTCTATCTATTTATCTATCTATCCCTCTCTCTATCTATACCTCTCTCCATCTATCCCTCTCTCCATCTATCCCTTTCTCCCTCTCTCTCCCTATCTTCCTTTCTTTCCCTATATCTCTCTATCCCTCTCTCTATCATCTCTCCCTCTCTATCTATACCTTTCTCCCTTTCCATCTCCCTCTTCTCCCCTCTATCCCTCTCTCCTCTTTGCAAAATAGACCTTATAATCAAACTTATTGCTACACCATCAACCAAATGTAGTGAAATAAAGTGCTATTAAATCAAGCTTACCTCCGATCGCAGACCAAACTGCTGCAGCCATGTCACAAGTACAGTCACAGGGAGGTGTTCTGTCCCTATATTTATGTATATTTTGCCTGTTATTGTAGAAATGTATTAGTGGGTTTACCATGATGTTTTTGACATAACTCATCATCATCATCATTTACACAAACAAACCCACAGCCACATAAAATCATATAGCACATAGTAAACAGTATATATTTTCTTCTATACTATAGGAGCCATACAGACGATTTCTATGAGACTATATATATATTTATATATATATATATATATATATTTGTGGTCGGATCCCTCTCCCAACTATCTAGTAGGTCTACGTCGACCATAGCTCTCCAGCGATTGGAATGCCCTTGCAGACATTTGGGAGAGGGTCCTCCCCCACAATCCCAGGAAACGACCTGGACATAAGCTTTGCAGTTGGGCCACTATCCTCATGTAGCTGAGGTATGGCCTATTGATACACCCTAACTGGCCTGCTAAGAGGGCCAAGGGCTAGTGATGGTGAGCAGAGAGGGAAGGGAGCCCACGAAAGCGTGATCAAGTGTGAAGGGCTGATGTAGCATTAGGACGTATGAGGACTTATGAAAATGTGATGGAAGTGAGCCTGCGATGGCTGGTTTTGGAAATTATGGAAAGCGTGAACGAGGTAATGTCTATGAAGGCTGATATGGGTCGTATGAAAGCGTAACCAAAGTAAACCTGCGAAGGCTGGTTTGGTTCATATGGAAACCATAAACGAGGTATACTGTGAAGGCTGGTTTGGTTCATATGGAAAGCATAAACAAGGTATACTGTGAAGGCTGGTTTGGTTCATATGGAAAGCATAACCGAGGTATACTGCGAAGGCTGGTTTGGTTCATATGGAAAGCATAAACGTGGTAAGCCTGCAAAGGCTGGTTTGGTTCATATGGAAAGCAAGAACAAGGTAAACTTGCAAAATCTGTTTAGGTCTTATGGAAAGGAGGGAGGTTGAAGATTAGCAGGTTTGGGCCTAAATCTGCAAAAGGAGGTGTAACGGAACCCATCACTGTTTTACCCTGTTTTATGGTTATGGTTAAAATATGATCCTACTGTTATACTGTATGTATGTTGGTTTATGCTCTGCAGAATATTAGCCCAGACTATTGCAGACCTTGGCATAATAGATAATCCTATTACAAGGGCTCCTCATAAGCAAGAGAGGTCCATTGTGTGAAGTGTTCACATTGTGAAGATGGAACAAAGGGAAGGATGATCTAATCAATGTGTGATTGTATCAAAGTAGCCAGGTAGCCTCAGGGAGGTGTGACCCACCTATTGTCCCTCTATGTGTATTGTGTGGCCAACTATGGGGGATGTGTATTGCCTGTGGGAAGAGATGTGTATATATATTTCTGCACATAACAAAATAAAGACAGTATTATTTGACTCCCAATTGAGTGTCGTCCAATATGGGAGGTTGGGGATGGTGAGACTGTAGTGCTTCTTGGATATTTTACCGCATACCAGCGGAGATATTAGATTTGTGTTCCAACTCCAGTCTCTTTGGTGGCAAGTGGTGGAATTGTTCCCACTGTCAGCTACAGGAGACACCATTCCGTGGAGTTACAAATTGAGGGCAACGCTAGTATCCGTACAGCGCCCCTGGCTACAGCAGGATGGAACCGGCTAGTTTTCGGACAGCGTTCCATGATGAGGAGGAGGAGGCGGCCGCGGACTACAGGGATGCAGACAGAAAGGAACTCATGGAGGGAGACCGGGCAGCGGCTACAGCACCTCTTACGGACAGCACACAGAATGAGTTTGGAAGAGAACTCCAAAGCAGACTGGCCTTTTTCCCAGGTACGCTTCCCACAATAACCTTGGAATGGTTAATGACAGATGTCCACGAATACATAATGGAAAAGCAGTGGGCACGGGGGCGGTCCATCTTGGGAGCTGCTAACCCACCTCCCACCATTAACCCCCCCCAGCACTGCGTCCAGGTGGTGGGAACTACCAAACCCCTCCACGGTACATCAGGTGCCACACGTCTAACCAGCAGGGCCACATGCAGAGAGGCTGTCCCAGAAACAGAAACCGCTCCACGTGGAATACTCCAACTAATTCCCCTCCCCAGCGACAGTGTGTATCCCAGGGAGCAGAAGGTGCCGTCCTTCCTCCCCAGCGACAGTGTGTATTCCGGGGAGCAGAAGGTGCCGTCCTTCCTCCCCAGCGGCAGTGTGTACCCCAGGGAGCAGAAGGTGCCGTCCTTCCTCCCCAGCGGCAGTGTGTACCCCAGGGAGCAGAAGGTGCCGTCCTTCCTCCCCAGCGACAGTGTGTACCCCAGGGAGCAGAAGGTGCCGTCCTTCTTCCCCAGCGGCAGTGTGTATCCCAGGGAGCAGAAGGTGCCGTCCTTCCTCTTCAGCGGCAGTGTGTACCCCAGGGGGCCGAAGATGTCATCCTTCCCCCCCAGCGGCAGTGTGTATCCCAGGGAGCAGAAGGTGTCGTCCTTTCCCCCCCAGCGGCAATGTGTATCCCAGGGAGCTGAAGGTGTCGCCCTCTCCCCCCAGCGACAGCTTATCTTAACAAGGAGAGACACCAATCTCCCAGACGGCGCAGATGGGACCGTGGTCTCTGTGCCTGACCTACCGGGATGCTGGACAGCCTGTCCAGATCCCCAACTACCCTCACTGGGACAACCGGAGGAGGGGGTAAGTACAAATTCTCCTCCCCAGCTAACTCCTAATGTGGCCCCAGGGTTAACAGAGGAAATGTTAACCCCCACTGACTCCCACCTTTCCCTGGCTACTGAGCCGGAATTTGTCCCAAGTACCCCAGCAGAAGAGCTGACAGCGGGGCAGAGTGCAGTCGGCCTCTGCCCTCCCTTTGTCCCTTGTACAGAGCAGAATGTCATGCAGGTTATACCAGCAGAAGAGCTGGCATCAGGGCAGAGTGCTGCTGGCCTCTGCCCCTCAAGTCCCCTCAGCGTGTTGCCCCATCCCCACAGCGAAATATCCAGGTGCCTGGTTAGACTTCCTCCTAAAGGGGAGATGTGTGACGAAGTGCCCTTCGCCACTTTGTCCTGGAGAGGACTTATTGCCAGCCTCCTGCCCTGCAACTATGGCCAGGGACATATTGCCCTTTAAAAACAGTATTCGGACATACAAGAGTGTATGTCACTCATTCTGTCCCTTTAAATACAGGGGGGTCATTCGGTACTTGCCCTGTGTGAGCGGTGATACCCTAGATAGCTATGCCATGGAGCCCATTCATATAATGAAAGACTTTGGGAAAGACTTTAGCTACATGGCAATTGAACTGTGTGAATAGGATCTGAGCGCTATTCGGTAGTTTTGTGAGCTCAGATCCCAGCTATCTGGGGATATGTGAGATGTCTGTGTGTTATGTGTAAAAGGTGACTTTATGTATTTTAAAATGGTTTATGTTTTTTTTTTTGCAACCATGTGCTCAATGGAGTCTGCCTCTATCCCTGGATAATTGGATTACTTTCCCCATTGTCTCCAGTACAGAGGCCTCTGTAAAACCAGTTTGTAAAATGTATTTTCCCTCTCCTTGAAATGTTTATTGCTGGGAATGCGGTATGAAGTGTGCGTTTGTTTTGTTCTTGAAATGTGAGTAAAGGTGAATTGCAGTCATGCTGATGGGTTGTCAAACTAGAGAATTGACCAACACATACTTTTGTCCGGACATCCCAGGCCAATCCGTTGGGATCAGACCGTGTATGCCGGCTTATGGTCACGGGGGAGGTGTGTAACGGAACTCATCACTGTTTTACCCTGTTTTATGGTTATGGTTAAAATATGATCCTACTGTTATACTGTATGTATGTTGGTTTATGCTCTGCAGAATATTAGCCCAGACTATTGCAGACCTTGGCATAATAGATAATCCTATTACAAGGGCTCCTCATAAGTAAGAGAGGTCCATTGTGTGAAGTGTTTACATTGTGAAGATGGAACAAAGGGAAGGATGATCTAATCAATGTCTGATTGTATCAAGGTTGCCAGGTAGCCTCAGGGAGGTGTGACCCACCTATTGTCCCTCTATGTGTATTGTGTGCCCAACTATGGGGGATGTGTATTGCCTGTGGGAAGATATGTGTATATATATTTCTGCACATAACAAAATAAAGACAGTATTATTTGACTCCCAATTGAGTGTCGTCCAATATGGGAGGTTGGGGATGGTGAGACTGTAGTGCTTCTTGGATATTTTACCGCATACCAGCGGAGATATTGGATTCGTGTTCCAACTCTGTTACAGGAGGCCTTCGAACGCCTAAGAGCATAGCCTTGGACACGGACGAGGGACGTAACTTAACTGCTTCAGGTCAAAACCCACCAGAAAAGGTACAGGAAAATTGAAAATTTTGGGCCAAAAATTGCAAAGCAGACTTAACAAAGCCTAAAAGGTGGAGCCTTGGACATTGACAAGGGACACAACTTGGCAAATTCAGGTCCAAACCCACCCAAGAAGGTATAGGAAAGTCAAGACACTTGGTAGAAAGCAAAAGCTGAACCTTGGACCTGGATAGCATAGAAGGAGTTGACAGCTTACCTTGGATGACCGTAGAAAAAGGGCCAAAAAGCAACTGGACGTGAGGCTTGGAAAACGGAAAAACAAGAGTTGCAGAGAAACAACTTGGAGGCATGGGCTCAGGAATGAAATGAGCAAGGGGATGTGCTTATAAAGGCTGCAGAAGGCCCCTCCCACGGGAAGAGGCAGAGCGAGAAACCCAGGTATTATCCTGGACAATATATATATATATATATATATATATATATATATATATATGAGCCAGAAAAAAATGTAGATGCATTGGCTCTAAGGTGCCCAGGATATTTCTACCCCGTGTATACTGATTGTTCTTATTTTATATATATATATATATATATATATATATATATATATATATATATATATACAAAAATTCCAGTATCATACAAACTGTATGTCTGGCTTGTATAATGTGTTCATGGCTCCTAAATGTTAACTATTTGTGTCCACCCCTGAGTATACATATATTTACATATATTTATATGCATATAAAAACAGAAATCTTATATATTTGCACACATATTTGTTCACACATACAGGAAGTTATATTTACAGACACACAACATACAAAATACACATATAATGCATTTTCACAAATAAATGCAAGTCATGAGTATTTACATCTATTTACACGCATACACACAGACTATGCAATATATTTACACACAAATGCACCCAAAGCAAGCTGTAAATACACATATTTACAAACACAACATGCAGTATATACATATATGTTCACACATAAACACAGCATGCAGTTAATATACATATAATTACACACAAACACAGTCTGCCGCATACCCATATATTTAGATACAACATACAAAATATTCATATATTTACACACAAACACAGCAAGCAGTATATACATTTAAATACACACCTACACAACACGTAGTTATACACATACACACACATACAGCATGCAATGTATGCATATATGTATAAATATATATTGACACACATAAAACAAAGCATACATATACAGTGGGGGGGGGGAGTATTTGATCCCCTGCTGATTTTGAATGTTTCTCCACTGACAAAGAAATGATCAGTCTATAATTTTAAAGGTAGGTCTATATTTAAATTGATTTGCAGGTCAATGAGGGAAATTAGTATTTGACCCCTTCGTCTTAGTACTTGATGGCAAAACCCCGGTTGGCAATCACAGAGGTCAGACGTTTCTTGTGGTTGGCCACCAGGTTTGCACACATCTCAGGAGGAATTTTTTCCCACTTCTCTTTACAGATCCTCTCCAAATCATTAAGGTTTTGAGGCTGATGTTTGACAACTCGAACCTTCAGCTCCTTCCACAGATTTTTTATGGGATTAAGGTCTGGAGACTGGCTAGGTCACTCCAGGACCTTAATGTGCTTCTTCTTGAGCCACTCCTTTGTCGCCTTGGCTGTGTGTTATGGGTCATTGTCATGCTAAGATACTCATCCACGACCCATTTTCAATACCCTGGTAGAGGGAAGGAGGTTCTCAACCAGGATTTGATGGTACATGGCCCCGTCCATTGTCCCTTTGATGCCGTGCAGTTGTCCTATCCCCTTAGCAGAACCCCCCCCCCCCCCCCCAAAAAAATGTTTCCCCCTACATGTTTAACGGTGGGGATGGTGTTCTTGCGGTTATAGGCAACATTCTTCCTCCTCCAAACACAGCCCCAGCAGACTTGAGATCATTAACAAGATTCTCTTGTGTAGTTCTCGGCTGATTCCTCACCGTTCTCATGATCATTGACATTCCACGAGGTGAGATCTTGTATGGAGCATCAGACCGAGGGAGACTGGCAGTTAGTTTGTGTTTCTTCCATTTGCGAATAATCGCACCAACTGTTGTCACCTTCTCTTCAATCTGCTTGGTGATGGTCTTGTAGCCCATTCCAGCCTTGTCTACAATCTTGTCCCTGACATCATTGGATAGCTCTTTGGTCTTGACCATGGTCAATAGTTTGGAATCTGATAACAAGCTGAGATTAGGAGCACTCCCTTTAAGAGAGTGCTCTTAACATAATGTAGTGGAAAGTTCTATGGAATAATAAATGCGTAAGAGTCTGCCTTAAATACTTACATTTATTGTGACCAATTAAAGAATAAAAACATCACAGCTCCTGGCATCCACGTTGCTCCATGCTGCATCTCACTCTTCTCCCTAAAAGACTGTTACTCGTGTCTCTATGAGGTACTGTATGTGCTCTGCAGTGCCTCTAGTGGCAGGAATGATTGGAACGCAGCAGTCAGATGCCCCAACAGCTCTTAAAAACGCTGCACAGAGAGATATGCTGAGCCTGTCTTCCATAAAGTAGAGACGAGTCCTACCTAGAGGTTAGGATGCTGTTCCAGTAACTCAGTGGTTCCACCTTCAGGTACCTCACTACATGACAGCCACTGTGAAAATGCATTACATAGAAAGTATTTTTTTTTTGTTTGTTTGTTGTTTAAATTAAATGTATTTTTTTTGGTGGGAGGAGAATCAAAAAGGGAAGGGATAAAGATAACCATTGTCTGTTAGAATGGAAGGAAGAATAAATTATGGAATAAAATATGCTTTTATGGACTCTAATTTGGGAGGGCGGTTACCCAGTTGCCGCAGTGCACCAGCTGCCCCTGCAACTGAGCCACTTTTTCATTTAGCAAAAACTAATAAAGTGAGTGAAAAACTAATAAAGTGAGTGAATATAGATACATAGAGTAGATAACAAAGGACATCAGATCAGTCATGAAGAATGTTATATTGGGTAGAAAGGTAATTGAAATACCCTCTACTTTATAAACAGTATAGAAAGAAAGGTCATTCTAAGTACACCCACATATCGCAAGCAGATCATGAGGACCATTTTCCCAAACAATTTATTAGTGAAATGTAACGATTGCTTTATCAGTCTACATACATAGTTCTTATATGTGCCACCAACCTGTGTAGCTCATTATGTATTTTGCCGATTTTGCTGATTTTAAGGAACATAGACGTGGTCTAAAATCACTGACTACAAAAATGTATAACTCAATTACTTTAGCAGCGATTTAAAAAAAGCAAAACATATCTGATGTGTGGAGTACATCTAGAAACTTCCGTGTCCCTTTAAGTCATGAATACATTTTTTTTACATTTATTATATCCCTGTTTATCTTTTGTGTACTGCTCAAAAATGACTCCGCAACCAGTGGCAGAGCTAGAGAATGGAGGGCCCCAGTGCAAAAATATAAGTTGAAACGTCCCTCCCATGGGGGGGGGGGGGTGAATTTTTCTGGTCTCCCCTGTATCAACTCACTCAGTATATCTATCTATCTTCACATCCCCTTACCTCCCAGTCCTGTCTGTCAGGGGGGAGCAGCAGAGCTTATGGATTTGTTCTCCACTTTCCAGCCATAGGGGGCAGGAGGCCCTGAGTAATGTGATTATCAACTTCCTATGGGGTGGTGCTGGGGACCAGACGGCTGTGGCAGAATGGACCAAGATGGAAGGCCCCTGAACTACCCCAAAATAAAAAAATAAAAATGTTAAAATAGAAAGAAAACATATAAAGAGGACAGCACTGGCCCTCCCCTAAGGATCGACGGGAGCTCCACCCCTGTACTCACCACCACTCTCTTTGCTTAAACTTGATTACAACCACAATTTAAAAACAGGAACTTTATTGTAAACTTTTTTTTAAATGCTATACTCCAATAAGGGTGCTCAATACATACTGGTTGGATAAAGCATTCAGCGTCCAGTCAGCATATGCTGGTAGCAGGACATTGTCCCAATAACTATGCATCTCACATTCTTGCTCCTTGCAGCGGCAGGATCATTTGCCACAACATCATCCATGATCTCATGGCTGGAACACAAAGTCTTGGCAAGGAACTTGCTGGAAAGTTCTTTAAGTTCCTCCCTATCAGAGTAATTGTTGTGCTAGGCTTTCTCAACACGCTGCACCGGTTGCTGGAGGTTCTCTTTGGTTAGGCTCTAGCACAAAGCCTGCACCAATTCCTCCTCATCATGGGTGTCTGCACTTCCAAGTACAGTCCTGATAACAAGGTCGACTATCTCCACTATGATAGGCTCCTCTGGTTGCACATCTCCTCACACCTCTGGACTGATCTTCTTTCACACTATTTCCACTGAGATGAAGCAGTGGAGCTCAGCCAAGTTGGTAGGGTAGCTTGGGGCATTGTCTATTAACAGGAGCACTTTGGCCTCTAGTCATTTGCTCCTGCAATAGTGCTGTATGGAAGGATAGAAATGCTTGCTGAACTACTCCTTAAAAATTAGTAATCCAGGCCTTCCTGATGAATTGACAAATAACTGGCAAACTGGATTTAGTGATGCCCTTTATGGCTCTAGGTGTCTTTGAGTGGTCAAAGGCTTCGTGGCTTGATTTTGAAGTCACTGCTGCGTTCCCACCCAGAAGAAGGGTTAGCCAGGCTTTTGTCGTTTTGAAACCCGGTGCTCTCTTCTGCTCCCATGATATGAATGTGCAACTTGGCATCTGCTTCCAGAAGAGGCCAGTCTCATCCACGTTAAACACCAGTTCAGGAGGGTAATTGCCTCTTTCAACAACCTCTTTTTAAAGTGGCTGGAAAGGCCACAGCAGCTTTGTTGTCAATACTTGCCGGTTCGGATGTGATCTTAATGTTGTAGAGGTTGTTCCTCTTTTGAAAGCAGCCAAACCAACCTCTACTGGCTGAGAATCTCTCCGTCATATCTGACATTTGGCTCTAGATATGCTTCTCTCCTTCTCCATTATGATGGCCTGGCTGTGAGGCATGTTACGCTACAGTTCAATGTCTATCCAGATAGACAACCCCTTCTCCATCTCCTCCAGGGTGTAGCAGCGTAATCGTGAGGCAGATCATTCAGCTGGGATCTGCAGCCAGAAAACTTTTCTATAGCGGGGTTTAGTGCAAAGCAGAGAATTACATTGAAAACTGTGCTTTAGCGAATTAGCGATACAAGTGCTAGTGTTAAGCGGGGTATACCTGTTATAGATGGCAATGATGTAAAGCCATAAATGCTAATGTCTCTTATATATTGTCTTCCCTTCTACTATTCTGTCTTGATATATTACAACATTTTCCCAAGATTAACACAGGTATCAAATATTATGAATATAACTAGACAGAAAGGAAACTATGTTGTATTTACCAAAAGCTGGTCCATTTTTGAGTTTATTTGAGGTAGAACATGCATAACATATGAATGGTTGTGCATGGGAAAGTCCTGTAAATCAGACTATACTATTATACTGTTATTTGCATTAGTAGAAGATTACAGTATTCCAAGTAAGAAATGATGATGAAGTCCAATTTATATCTTTCTGTATTTTTTCCATCTATGAAAGCTCAATAAAAAAGTCAGGGATATGTTGAATTTATAAAAATAAATTGTTAGGTTGTGCAATAGGGTTATATATATTTTAAATAGTACAATGTCACTATATGTTAAGTAATCATACAATAGGATAGAGAATGTTTTTTGTATCTAAAACATGCACCACTGACATGGTGATAAAAAGTAGTACAACTTAAAAATAGCACAATTTGCACCTGAACACATTTTCCGATCTCAGTATATGTACCCGATTTCTATCTTGTCTTCCAGTATAATGAAGAATGAAATAATGTATGATGTGGAATGTTTATATATACTACCTCATTTTGAATTCTTAGCTTATTTGGCCTTTAGTTCTAATTGGAATCTGAGTTATTTTTTGACAGCAAGCTGAGAAATGTAATGTTAGCTATAATCAATATGATAGTTTTCATCTACCTATTATACCTATTTTCTAAGATGGCAGTGGTTATTTCTGTCAGTTTATACTCATACATTAATTTTTCTTTGCAACTTTAGCAAACTGTTTTCAGCTTAGATCAGGTAAAATACGGACATCATGAATAATTCATAACCATCTTGTATAACACGTTCATTCTTTTCAAGCAGCCACAACTATGAATAGGGTGTTATACATGCATGTTATTTTTGGAGAACATTATTCCAAGGAAAAGAGCACCTGATATTAAATATTCATACATAATGCAAGTTCTACGTGTTTATATGGGTAAAGACCAAGGAAATATAGTAAAATATTTTGGTGGGAATTAATGAAAATAATTCCAGAAGCTATAATCATTTGATAATCTTTTTGAAAATATAGTAGCATGTGCTTATAACATAAAATAACACATTTCATATAGTTAAGTGCAAAAATAATTTTGTTATAATTACACATAATTTGGAACATTATATGAAAAATATATGGACTATAGTTAACGATTTCCTGATAGCACTATATTTAATGTTGGTGCTTCATAATGCAAGATAGAAACTTATATTTGTAATATCTACATAAGGGCTTAGTCAAATTAGTTGCTAGTGAAGGTTACAACTTGCTAAACACACATTTTCTCAAACTTCACATTACCTTGCACCAGATCATGCTGTTAACCCTCACCCTACTTAGCAAAAAGAAACAATGAAAAATATCAAATTAATGATGGTCAGCTTCGCATACCCTCACAAATATTTACCTAAACAAATAACCAAAACTAATGCTAAAAATGTGTGTGTAACCCAAACACCAGCAAATTACTAACCAGAGTGGGGTGAGCTAAAGTATTGCTATTATGGTATTTATGATGGGCAGGGGGCTAGTTATGAGGAACTCTCAACTAGCTCTCTCAGCTCCTAGAAACTTAAAGTGGTAAGGAGGACTTATTGTTGTGGTGGGGAGTATGCACACCCTAAGAAAAAAAAAATAAGTGCATTAGTTTTTTGACATCAATATTCTCAATTTCATTCCTCCAATGCAGTAGTTTAGGAGAGCACCATCTAGTCCACTTCATTTGCCAAGGGGTAGATTGTCACAACTCGCTTTTGGGGTTAGGGTGGAATTCCCCTGAGCCACACCAAAAATGTCCTTTCAGGGCTGTCACAACCATATGGACATTGGGACGTTGTGGGTTGTTACTGTTTATTTTTGTTTATTGAAGAAATATAACTAATGTCATTAGTGCAGTAGGCATAGCAACAAACAGGTTTTGGTGGTAAGGGACTTATTAGGAAGGTAATCAGGTTCAGCATGTTGTGGATCAGGTAGATAAATTATTGGGAGGGCTGGAAATGAGCCAGCGATGTAGGTAAATATTGGTACCAATGACAAAGATAATGGACAATGGAGAGTCCTAAAGGATGACTTTAGAGAACTAGGGAATAAGCTTAAGGCAAGGACCTCCAAGGTAGTATTTTCTAAGATACTACCAGTGCCACAGGATAGCCCAGGGAGACAGAAGGAGCATAGGGAGGTTAATACGTGGCTAAAAAAGTGGTACATTAAGGAGGGGTTTGGGTTTTTAGAGCACTGGGCTGACTTCTCCCTTGGGTACAATCTCTACAGCAGCGATGGATTTCACCTTAATGATGAGGGAGAAAGGGTGCTGGGGGGAAGGATGATCGAAAGAGCTTTTAAACTAGTAGGTGGGTGGAGGGACTAGATAAAAGTTATATGGTACAAAGTGTAGAAAATTTAAGGAATTAATTAACTAGTCATGGGGGTGGAGAAGGGGGAGAGTTAGTGTAGTCAATAGGGAGGTATTGCCAAGTAACTAAAGTATAGTGGCAGGCACTTCAAAACTACAAATGAATAACAGCATAAGGTGTATGCTTACTAATGCCAGAAGCTTGCCAGGAAAAATGGGAGAGCTAGAATTATTAGCGGTTAATGAGAAATGGGATTTAATAGGCATTACTGAAATGTGGTGGGATGAATCTCCTGACTGGACTGTTAATCTGGATGTTTATAACCTATATAGGAAAGATAGGGGCAATGGTAAAAGAGGAGGAGGGATTTTCCTGTAATTGCCTGAATTTAAGGCTATAATAAGAGATAGTGGAACTAGCGATAATGTTGAATGTTTGTGGGTAGAGTTAAAAAGCGGAGAAGTAAATTCCAAAAGAATATTAGTAGGAGTATGCTATAAACCCCAAAATATAGCTGAAAGTGAGGAAATACAATTATTGTTACAGATTGGAAATGCATGGGCAAGTTTTATTAATGGGAGATTTTAATTACTCTGAAATAAAACTGAAATAAATCTTAGATTTAGTTATCACAAATAATATTGATATGGTATCAAATGTTGAAATAGGGCAACCTTTGGGAAACAGTGATCACAACACAGTCTCATTTGAGATTGAATAAAAAAAAACAACTGTACGGGGCCAACAAAAACTCTTAATTTTAAAAGGGCAGATTTTAACAGTCTAAGGGCAGCAATACAATGTTTAGACTGGAACAGAGAACTGGCCGGTACAAATACTGAACATAAATGGACAACATTTAAATCCTTACTAAATATACATACTTATCACCAGATGCCATGTGGAAATAAAAGTAAAAGGAGTAAATCACATACAATAACTAAAAAAAGGCATTTAAGTTATACAAACAAGAGGGGACAGAGACCAGGAAATCAACAAGGCTTGCAAAAGGGCTATTAGACTGGCTAAAATAGAAAATAAAAAGTTAGTTGCAAAGGAGAATAAGAATAACTGTAAAAATATTTTTTAAATATATTAATGGGAAGAAGGCCAGGAAGAAATCTGTAAGAACATTACAATGTGAAACAGGCAGTCTGATAATTAGTGACCAGGAAAAGGCAGATGAGATAAATAGATTATTTTCTTCGGTATACACAAGGGAGGTACCAGTGGTGGGGACACTGCAACATAATGGGCTACACTCCGTTCACCAAATAATTGGTTAACACAGTAAGAAATCCAAAAGAGGTAGGGAAAAATAAATGTTAATAAAGCCCTAGGTCCTAATGGAATGCATCCAAGGGTACTGAGGGAACTGTATTCTGTCATAGCCAAACCATTATATCTTATTTTTCAAGATTCACTCAACACTGGGTAGCTAACAGATGACTGGAGAAAAGTAGGTGTGATATCAATATTTAAGCAGGGAGCAAGAGCAAATCCAGTGAATAATAGACCAGTGAGCCTCACTTCTGTAGTGAGAAAGCGTTTAAAAGGGTTAATAAGGGATAATATAAAATAATATGTCTATTTGAACAGGATTATAAGTAGGAGTCAACATGGATTTATGAGGGATAGATCATATCAAACAAATCTAATTAGTTTCTATGAGGAAGTTAGTAGGAACTTGGATCAAGGCAACTTAGTGGATGTAGTATTTTGGGATTTTGCAAAGGCTTTGGATACAGTGCCTCATGGAATAATATTGTGCAGACTAAGGGATGCAGAAATTTTAGCGCATATTTGTTCATGGATTGAGAGCTGGCTAAAAGACAAGAAGCAAAGGGTTGTTGTAAATGGAATATACTCAGATTAGACAAATGTGGTAAGTGGGGTTCCTCAGGGGTCAGTATTAGTTCCTCTCCTTTTTAACATATTTACAGGAAAGAAGTGTCTCCATTTTTGCTGATAACACCAATTTGTGCAAGGTAATTAAATCAGAAAAGGATGTTCTTTCCCTCCAAAGGGATTTGCATAAATTGCAGAAATGTGCGACTAAATGGCAGATGAGATTTAATACAAATAAATGTAAAGTTTTGTATTTAGGAAGGAAAAATAGCCATGCAATTTATAATCTTAATGAAGTAAAAAAAATCCTTTTGAGACAATTGGCAAGTTTTACTTGGATTTTTTTTTCTGTTTGCCTTCCTCTGTATCAATTAACAATTAAGAATTAAACTAAACACTGCAGATCAGAGGAGATGAAAAAGATTGTACTTGATAGAGTAAAAGTATTTTTCAACCACAATTACAATGTAAATATGCATTATAAAAGATGATTGACATATTGTAATCAATAGAATGTGGCTTACAGGCCCTAATCCTATAATGCCAGAGCTCCTAAACTAGGAACTAACAAGAGCCTGTAGAGGAAGAAAGAGGTACACTTCCATGTTTCCGCCATCTTTCTATTTAGTATGCCATGTTGTTAGTTTTTCCATTTTGTTACTTCCCATGGCAGATTTACTGCATAAGAGCCCCACCCAGATAGAGCTATTGTTTACATTATCTTATCACCCCTGCTGAGCCCAGATCTTCCAGTGGAAATAGGCTGGGGCGGAGCTACCGCCGGTGCAAGCGGTGCATTGCACCAAGACCCTCACCTCTAAAGGGGCCCGAAGCTGCCCCAACATTTAATCATATTTTGTTTTTATTATTTCATTATGGTCTATTCTACTTGGTGCTCTGCACTTTTTTCCCAGAGTGAGGCTGGTGGAGGGCCCTGAGGGAAATGAGCTACGAACGAACGAGCAAGTACGATTTTTTCCCTTCCTTTCTCCTTTCGATTCCTTCCATTTCCTGCACCCCCCCCTTCCGGTGCCTCAGCCTTCATGTGCCCTCTGCCTTCTTGTGTCCTCTCTGCCTTCCTGTGTGATTTCACAACTCCTTCTCCATGACCTCTCTTCATTATTCTGATCATCCTCTTCTATTTTCTCTCTGCAGTACCACCAGATAATTAACTGTTGAGCACTTTTACACCATCACATATATAGTTGTCAGTTCAAGGACTTTGGTCACATTGCGGCCCACGAAGCCGCAAGTGCGAGCTTCGCAAAGGCGATCATTGCACTTCAAGCCTCATAAAGCGAGGCGAACAGTTGAGGCTCATGGGACTTAGGCCGCAATGAGCTTAGGCTGCGAGCCTCGCAAAGCGAGGTAAGTAGTTGAGGCACGCAGGACTTAGGCTGCAATGAGGTGGCGCACATTCCGAGACACGCGGAACTTTGCAAAAATTATGGGCCGTATGACTTAGGACCAGATGGACTGATCACCGAAGCGAGAGAAAAAATGGATGCCGAAAAAACGTAAACACAACGAAAATGAGGCAGAAGGACGTAAATAGGATCTCTAAGCACTAAGACTTAATGCAAACCAGTAACACTTAATACAAGACAGTAACACTGCACCCAAGGCAGTAACACTTAACTCAAAGCAGTAGGCACTACACAGGAATATAAAGTACACAGGGGGAGAGCCACGCGATGAGCGCCAAAGGTGCTTATTCTGGGAGGGCGCAATGAGTGCCGAAGGGGATCATTGCAAAGAAGGAAAGGTGCGCTTTGGCAAAAATGTTAATGAGTGTCTCATCGCGGATCCTGTAAAGTAGATGGGGGAAGAGGCCCAAGGCGCTCAACGAGGGGCCATA
Organism: Discoglossus pictus; assembly: GCA_027410445.1. NCBI lineage: Eukaryota > Metazoa > Chordata > Amphibia > Anura > Alytidae > Discoglossus > Discoglossus pictus. The sequence continues at coordinate 325,274,452 of CM050164.1, read as the reverse complement.
TCCTCGCATTTTGTGGCAAACAGAATTGCCAGGGTTCAAATTTTATTACAGTCATTTTTGACGGGTAAGTTGCTAGTTTAATAAATAAATATTTGTATTTATAAGTGTCCATTGGCTACCTGACACTGAATGTACACTGTGCTGCCCTGGGGAACCTGACTTATTTTTAATCGTCCCCACCCTGGGTCCTCTGTAAAACTCCTTGAACCAGTGTGAAACCTCCTTTTCCATTACTTGTTTGCAATAACTTAACTGTATGTTTTTGTCTGTATTTCCATTACTAAGTATGTCTTTGCCACACCCTTCAAATGTTAGTGGCTTCTTTCACTTTCATATGCAATCATCTAGAGACATCTGTACATTTGCCTTAAAAAAAAGCAATAGTGTTTATGTAGATAGCAGATACAATAAGTGGACATACTGTATATTGAAATATATTTGGTTAAAACACATAGAAATAAATGCATATTTGCCATATATTTTAATGTGAGTGTTTATTTTTTAAATATATCTCTCTAATATATATATACGCCTATGCAAACATTTATTTGTGCATATTTTTCTGTTAATCAATATGAAATAGTTTGTAATAGTTTTGATGGAGCCAGAGAAATGCAAAGCCTAGATAACTAGCTAGCTAGATATTAAAATCTTCTAAAAATTATGATATCACAAATTTTTATCACATATAAATAACATATTTTTTAATCATTTATTTTATTTTATTAATATTAGACTAAGACATATGTGCACCAAGACAATGGGGTCATTCCACGTCAATTCAATGAGGTCATGTCATCCTCCGTCTCAGAGTCTGATGAAACTTGATGTGCACCCTTCCCTTATGGTTGAAAGAAACCCCATACATTTTTTTCCCTCTATCTCAAACGGTTTTAATTTTATAGCACTTCAAAGTTTCATTAAATCTGCATTGTCTGTCCCTCTTGAGACCCTCGGCACAAGATACCCTTGCATACATTTCATTTATTTTTTCTCTGTAACCAATGATCAGATCTCTTTGAAATTTTTGGAGTATTTCAAATTATGAAAATAAGCTATCGTGAAATCAGAAAAAAAAATTTGGCCAGAAGCTTTAAATGCTGACAAGTATGGTAATAAGACCTAGTAAGAAAAAGATTAAAATAATTTTGAATTATGAATCATATTCGATTATGCGACATTACATGATCCCCAATTTGTTTTTTCAGAATATTATTGCATACAAGGACATGTCTATCTAACAAAAGAAAACAAAAAGTATGATGTTTGCGTGCCATCTTGACATTTATGTTAAATATATTGAGGCGCAATTCACAATGAGGCAGTTGTAGTACAGCAGATACATTAATAACAATAAGGACAACAATTAAACTAAAGTAGAAAATGACCACAGACTATGCTGTTATCACAGTTGATTAATTAATGGTCATCAATTTCTTTGCTGTAGCGTCAGCATCACCTTTAAATTTTAAATTTTTTCTTCCACCAACGCCATAAAATTGTTGGGAAAGAAGTATCTTCTGCCAGTTATTGTCTGTGGGAGTTGTACAATACCAAGTATATGAGGAAATGGTATTGTGCAAGAATCGTTCCAGTGTCTGCACATCTCTGAAACAGTTTTCGAGGGAAGAGCAGATTATGTCTATGTCTTCCCTTGCAATATAATGGAATTTTACCTTTTACATTTTTTGTCACAGAAATCAAAAAAAAATTTGGAGTAGTAATCTGCTTGTCAAGGGGTTTCTAGCTAGACGTTTTGTAGTTCCACCAATACCGTCACATTCTGACTCATCTACATCACCCAACTTCAGCTATCCATGATTCATCAACACCCTGAATAATACCATACACAATTAGCATATGAAAGACTTCTCTGAACTCCAATCTAAAAAATCATTTAAAAAAATCTAATATTTTTAATATTTCTGAAATGAATAATTATTTTTTTAATAATTGAAGCCTAATTTAAAGTACTCATATTTGTATAGAATACTCAATTATTTTTTTTGGGGAGTATTTTTCTTCCTAGGTCTTATTTCCAGCATTTAATGTTCTACTGACTGTAAATTCTTTTTTTCTTTCTTTTCATTTTTAAAAAAACCATACATTTCATTCTTTGTCGAGAAAGAGCATGTCTTTGCAATCATTTTCAATATCAAAACATTTTTGTGCTATGTTTGAGAGAGGGAAACAATTTAAGGGGGTTCCTTTCAACCATAAGGGAAGGGTGTACATCAAGTTTCATCAAAATCCGAGACGGAGGGTGACGAAATCCTTGCGTTGATTTGATGTGGAATGACCAAATGGGGATAACTGCAGATTTTTTGCCTAGGGACACCAGGTATGTAAACCTAACCCTATGCAGTTTCAATCTTCTGTCCCTTGCTGTCGCAGTCTACACTCACACTACCTCCCTTTGCCTTCTTCCCCTCCCTCTGCCACTTCACTGCCTACACCTACCCCTTGCCACCTCCCTCTGTCTCCCTCTACCGTCCACTACCTCCTCATCCCCCACATTGCCTCAAGCTACCTTCCTAAGTACCATATTGCGTCAGCCTACCATATTACCTCCTCTGCCCCACTGCCTCATCTTTCCACTTCTACACCTATTTTTCTATTTTCTTTTCTTTCTATCACCAGCCTCCGTGTTTCCTTCTCATGCACCTCTTTTCTCTCTTTCTTTTTTTCTCTTTCTCTTCCCTTTCTCTCTCTTCTTATCTCTCCCCCACATCTAGCTTTCTCTCTTTCTCCGACACTTCTACCCATCTCACATGTTGCCTCTCTCCTCTCCCTCTCTTCTTCCTTCCCTTTCTTCCTCCTCTCACACATCCCTTCCTTCTCTTATTTCCCTTCTTCCCTCTCCCACCTTCACTCTGTCTCCCCTTTTCTACCTTCCTCCAATTTATCTCTCTCCCCTCCCCCCTCAGGGGTGGGGTTTCAGTGGTGGGGGGCCCAACATTCTTTTTTAGTACTGAGGCCCTCCTTACTCTAGCTCCGCCACTGGAAATAGGATAAGCAGGACAACAACTAATTAACTTGTGTGGCGCCCATAATCCTGTCAGAAGGGTCTGATAAGCCAGTATCACAAGACTTGATGGCACCTAGGGGTAGAAGGTCTCCAAATCCCTGGAGCTTTTCTTGTCCCATGTGGCGATCATTATGCTATTTTAAAGGTAGTATATTCTGATTGGTTAAGGCAATTGTTCTTTGATGTTTTGCATTTAGAAATTATATAAAAAGAGGTGAACTGACCATTAAAGTTATTCTCTATTTGATATGGTGTATGTGTCATTCTAGAGGGAAGTCGTTTTATTATTTTTTTTGAGCTAACTTGCTAGTATCCTAGTTTCTTGCTAGGTTTCTGTGTTCTTGTATTGTGTTGACTGCTGTTCTTGTACCTGGTCCCCTAAACCTTGGGTCATGACAGATAGTTTTATTAAACCTACAAATTCCTTTTGATATTGTGCAATTTGGGGTAATATTAGAAAACAAGGCTTCCCAACTCCTCTTTATTAAATGGAGTCTCCTTTATGGTCCCTTAATTTACAAAACTGCCATGTCTGATTGCAGGGTTGTTTTTTTCTAACCCTTTCACTAGTAAGTCCTACTTTACCACTCAGCTACACCTTTTTGAACCCTGGTGCAGAACTCTTTTTTGACAAATTCTGCTTTTTCCAATTATATATAAACTAGTGACTTGCCCGTCAAAAATTACGTCAATAAAATTTGAAGCCTGGCAATGCTGTTTGCCACACAATGCAATGTTCCGCCCCCTCTGACCTTCATCGCTCATTGCAAGCCCCTCAGTGAGCACCTTCAGAGCTCATTGCAAGCCTCTCCTCCCATCTACTTCACAGCTCATTACAGGCCTCGGCAAATTGCAATTTGTCATGTGTCTCTTTCCACCATCTGACCCCTGTCCCTTCCCTGTGTCTTTCTCCTCTGTGCCTCTGCTGAATCTTTGCGTGCCGCGCGCTGTTGGTGTAAGTGTTGCTGTATTTGCCGTTGTGTATTTTCTAAGTCCTGCATGCCTGCAGTTGTTGGTGTGTTACTGTCTTTTCCGTCGTGTATTTTGTAAGTCCCGCGTGCCTGGCGTTGTTGGTGTAAGTGTTACTGTCTTTTGCGTGGTGTATTTTCTAAGTTCTGCTTGCCTGGCCTGGCAGAGCCACATTTTCATCTTGCTTCAGAATTTTTTCATTTTTTGGCCACCATTTTTTCCCTGCTTCTGTGATTTTCGGTCGTTAAAAAGACAAAATATACCTCATATTAAGTTGCAACCTCACTGGCTCTTCCCCTGTGCTGTGTGTGAGTGTGTAAGGGAATTTAAGGCATATTTGTGTGTTTTCGTCTCCTTTTCCAGTTGGGTGTTTCAGCCGTTACATTTTTTGTGAGCTCGTGCCTTAACGGCTCACCTTGCAGGGCTCGCAAGCGTGACAACAACTCGCAGTTTGACAACTACTATATGTGATTTACATATGAGGTAACTATACAAGTAATATGATATTTTTTACCTCAGATCTATCAAATGATGTAGTTTGTTTGTGGATATACACTGCTTTGGGGAAAAAAGAAAGATCTAAAAAACTATTAGAGAAGTGAATTTATTTGGGGAAATTCAATAAAAGATATTACAAATGTTACTATGTAAATGGTTAATTATTAAGCATCACCGTCAAAAGTATTATATTTCCATATTTAGTATCACCAGATCATAATACCTAAATGTGCACACATACAACTTTAATAGAATTCAACATTTGAACAATTATACATACATTTCAGTAGTTTTTCTGTGTTTCATGAACACAATTAAAAAAAAAATTCTTTGGTAGACCCTGGAACTTCAAAACATAACAACTCTTTGTGCCTGCCCACTTTTATAGAAAGAAAATAGCCATTTTATTTTAACATTATCAAAAAGTCAATTGTGATAAATAGAATATCTTTTGTTTCACAGCTAAAATATATATGACTACACAGGTAAGACTTATCTTTCTCACAAAAAACTAAACACTAAAAGTTAAAAGCTACGATTTCTGTTTTAGGTGTTTCAATGTATGGCAATATATAAGTAAGTGTAATTTATAGGAAGTGCTTTTCAAAGGTTGGAAGTATCTCAGTTTAAAAAACTATCCCTCCAAGTGGCATGTGGGTGGAGGTAAGGAATCAGTAATGGTGACCAGCCCAATCAAGAGAGAATCAAGGAAGTGCTTCAGTCTATTGGAGATTCCTGGATGCATGTGAATCTTCGCTCATGCACCAATAAAATAAGTAGGCATGTCATAACCAATCTGTTTTCTCACTGACACCCCCACCTACACTATATTAAGCCCTACCTACCCCGCCATAGTCCATACTAGAGCACACGCCATTCCCTAACCCAACAACAACAACAACAAAACATGTATGAGTTAAAATTCTTACCATCTTTGATCCTCATCGACATTTGCTACTCATAAGAGGAGCTCCTTCTTAGTTTAGAAATGTGGATTTTTCGATAGAGGGTACAAAGTTTTGGATTAATCCTTTTCCAAGGCCCAAGGTTGATCATTCATGTATGTTGATTGACAACAATGTCTCTAAAGCTGTTTATCTTTTGTAATATTCTCAAACTACCCTAAAACCCACATTGCAAAGGTTTAGGTTGCATAGTCATGGCCCCACCACACCACCCGTATGGTTGGAGGATAATAGTTTCCTCACCTTTGGCAGTTAGCACTGATGCCTTGGGCTGGTATGACAACTGGAGACCTAAAGATACCCATTACTGACCATATGGAAGATGTGGCTTTATTATTAGATACCCTATGTAAGCTAAACAGGGTTAGATTAGTGAGAGCGAAACCACTATAGCCCATGTACTACCAAATGCTAGGTAGAGCCAGTTAAGTAGGGTATTAATATTTACTTTATTATACATTAATACATATTTAAATATATTCCTTCCAATCCTTCCAAACTAAAGAATGGGAGGAAGGGAAGAGGCGCTAAGGCACCTCCATGATTAAGGATTTTGATATTACCCACCATCTAACTAGGTGCTGGAGGAAGGGAGGGATCCCTAAGGCTCTCCATTAATAAATGGGCTATAGAAAACCCTGTTTCTGTTTTCAATAAAATCCCCACCCCATGACAAAGGGGTGGCTAGGCTCAGGGGCCTTAAACACAGTACTGTCACCCATATCAATGGGAGTCAGTCTTTTCTTTGTATTTGGGTAAAGTGGTTAATTTCTGGTGAGGTGGTTTGTGGGTTTTAGTGATGGCTGTGTTTTTACAGTAGTTTTAATGTGTGTAGAGTAGTAGGTAAACCGTCAACTCAAAGTAACAAATTAAGAACATTAAGTTAAGACATGGTAAGTGTCCTTAAATTTGCAAGTCTAAAATCTTCCATCAAACATGGTGACCAGCACTGATGGTGAGGCTAACTGGCAGGTATTAACAGAAATTATCCATGTATAAATATTAAAGGTTTTATTACCTTGTAATGATTTTTTTCTACCATCTGCATATTTTGTTTTGCTACCTAGATGTGCCTACAATAGCTTGATATATTTCAATTCAACCCCACATGGTACATATAACCAGTAACGATATACTACCAGGGGTGTAGAAACTGGGGGGACAACCCCTTTGCCCTAAGATTATATGAATAGAGGAAACACAAAAAAGCAAATTTAAACTTAATCATGTATTACCAGATTTGGCTAGTAGTAGCAGTATGGAGCAGTATGTCTCTCACGGGAAAGCTTTGACCCTGGAAAGCCTTTGGCTCTCTCCTTTTTTACAAACCTGGAACCATGAAATGAACAGCCAGGACTGCTGGTCCAGAAGTAGCATAAACAGTATTTATATAAAGGTACACAATATTGCTAGTATAATTTTTAAGGCATGTATTTTTGCACCACAACACCTGACTTTTGTATTTATTTATTTACTATTGCAAGATATTCAGTTGATTCATATATTTGCAACTTGTTCTTTATTCAGTTCTCCCCCTCACTTTCTACCTCTCCACTCAGCCTACTGCTTCTTGCTCTTCACTGATTCCTCTTCCTTTGCCTTTCTTTTACTTCATCACCCATATACCACCTACCCTCACATACACTATTTATCCATTGGAAAGTATATTGGAGACAAGGTTGTAGGTACAGAAAAAAATCTGGGGGAGATAGATCCATAAGTGACCGAACGCACACACACACCTATATATATATATATATATATATATATATATATATATATATATATATATATTTATTTATATACATGTATACATATACAGAAGACTCTCAGTTCACCAGAACTCATGCAACCAGAACTCTCAAGCAACTACAAAAAAAGAATAATACTGTACTTTAAATAAAAATTACATTTTACAGGGCTTAACAAATGCCAGGAGCCAGGTTGTTATGCCACAAAATGCTTACAGCCACCAAGATTTCATCCACTGTATGCCACTGGAAGCAGATAGGCATGAGTGACTGAGCTAGTGCAGTGTTGGGGTTACATTGGTCGGGATAAGCACTGCACCCTCCGGCCGAATGTATCTGTGTATAAGTGAGGAATGAAAGCTGCTGCTGCTTGAAAGCCCTCACTGACAAATATAAAAAAAGTAAAGCATCCTATGTGCAGCTAATCTAGACCTCTTTTAATAGTGACTCTTAAGCAACATAAAACTACATTTATCCGGCATCTACCAATCATCGGGTGCCGGATATCTGAGACTACTCTATATATATATATATATATATATATATATATATATACACTAATACTTACCTTCCCTAGGAGATGTAGGTACCTGGTGCATAGTGGTAGGAGAGAGATCAGCATGCTTTAATCTCTCCCTCCCCTGCAGATCCCCTTCACCTCCAGTGCATCTGGCAGAAAACCGTGTCTCACGAAATCTTGCATGGCCCAGCTTTCAGCCAGATACACTGGAGGTGAGGGGGATCACATATATAGTTGTGAGCGTACGAGTCATTGCTCACGCTTGCGGGCTCGCGTAGCGAGCCCGCAAGAACTGCGTCCCTCGCGAAGCGAGGGACGCAGTTCGCCGCAAATGCGGGTCCTCGCGAAGCGAGGGCCCGCATTTGCGGTTGTCGAGGCTCAACGTCGGCTGTGTTAACACACACATACACACACACGACTTTTTTAACAGAATAAACCCAACCGCCCAGCCAACAAAAACCCAAGTCGTTGCTCACGCTTGCGGGCTCGCGTAGCGAGCCCGCAAGAAACTGCGTCCCTCGCGAAGCGAGGGACGCAGTTCGCCGCAAATGCGGGTCCTCGCGAAGCGAGGGCCCGCATTTGCGGTTGTGGAGGCTCAACGTCGGCTGTGTTAACACACACATACACACACACGACTTTTTTAACAGAATAAACCCAACCGCCCAGCCAACAAAAACCAAACAACGTCCCCGCAAATGCGGATCCTCGCGAAGCGAGGGTCCGCATTTGCGGTGGTGGGAGCATCCCAACATCGGCTGTGTTAACACACACATACACACACACACAACTTCATAACAAAAAAAAACTAAAAGTCGCCTCACACCCGCTTACACCCAGACACACAGACGCAAGACTTAACAAAAAAACAGTAAAAAAGGCCCCTCACACGCTCTTAACACACATACGCACGACTTAGAAACAAATACACTGCGTCGTACACGTAAAGGTAACTGCGTATATCGCAACAAAATACGGCCGCATCGGAAAAAAATACGGCCGCGAAAGACCCATTCCAACCGCCGCGCATCAAAACATCACAAACACAAGAAATAAACACAACAAACACATAAAAAGCTTACTTACAGCACGGGGGGGCATCCGGCACCTCCAAAAGTTCATTTACACGTCCATTTCAGTGAAAACAAAGAGTTTAAACGACCGAAAATCGGCTAAGCGAGAGAAAAAATGGCCGCCGAACAAAACGAAAACGAGGCTCCAGACGTAACTACACTACACTTACTCGCAACAAAATACGGCCGCATCGGAAAAAAATACGGCCGCGAAAGACCCATTCCAACCGCCGCGCATCAAAACATCACAAACACAAGAAATAAACACAACAAACACATAAAAAGCTTACTTACAGCACGGGGGGGCATCCGGCACCTCCAAAAGTTCATTTACACGTCCATTTAAGTGAAAACAAACAGTTTAAACGACCGAAAATCGGCTAAGCGAGAGAAAAAATGGCCGCCGAACAAAACGAAAACGAGGCTCCAGACGTAACTACACTACACTTACTCGCAATAATGAAACACATACTATGCGGAACGGATCACACTCATATTAAACACCATTTTAACCACTACTACGCACAAAATGGCGGATGGAACGCAAATTGTAAGCTGGAACGCAAATAGCGCATGCGTATTACGTTCTAACGGTCTAACTTTCCAGAATGTTCTACAAGTTTATAAATACTGTCTATTTGACAGAGAAAAATACATTTCTCCTCAGGTGATGAACAGAGTGACTTCGGAGATAACTGCTGCTAAAACTTGAGAAGATAATTCTTTCCTAATTTACTACTTTACATTGTGCAAATTACAACTGAGAGGTAAGCTATAATATATTACTTATTTTCAAGACAGGACATCAAAAAAAAAAATTAAAGAAGACAAAGAGGTTTATGTATACTGACAAGTGACACGCACATATATGCGTATAATGTATACTGACATGTGACACGCACATTTATGCGTATAATGTATACTGACAAGTGACACGCACATTTATGCGTATAATGTATACTGACAAGTGACACGCACATATATGCGTATAATGTATACTGACATGTGACACGCACATATATGCGTATAATGTATACTAACATGTGACACGCACATTTATGTGTATAATGTATAGTGACATGTCACACGCACATTTAGGCGTATAATGTATACTGACAAGTGACACGCACATTTATGTGTATAATGTATAGTGACAAGTGACACGCACATTTATGCGTATAATGTATAGTGACATGTCACATGCACATTTATGTGTATTGCCCCTGCAACAAACTAATTAAACAACTACATTTAAATTACATTACAAAAAAATAAGTTGGGACTATTAAAATACTATTAAAATATGAGTCATGTATACTGATATGTGACACGCACATATATGTGTATCATCTATAGTCACATGTCACACACACATTTATGTATGTTGGCCAAAAATAAAAATAAGGTTAATTTAACAATTAAAATATGATTCATGTATACTGATATGTCACACGCACACAAAAAAATTACTTTCAACTATGGAAATGTGCTTCATGTATGTGACATATGTGTGTAGCACCCACCAAAAAATAATGTTAATTCAAATTAATTACAGAAGTATAATTCAATGAAATTAATTTACTGCATTTCAATAGATCACCTAAAACTCAATCTTTCTACTTTTTTAAATATTCAAACAGACTCTGCATCAACAGCGTCTTTCAACAATTTGCACTGTGCACTGTGAAGAACAATCCCTTTTAAAGAACACCAACAAAGAACAAGAGGTAAGATACAAAAATACTTTAAATGCTGAAAAGGCCATGGTTTGTTAAATACAAATAAAAAATTCTATAATTCACTATTTCACTTTATTTTTCAAACAGACACTACAAGAAGACCGGCGGATTAAGATTGGCAGGAGGGGACCCTCTGTCATTCCACACTTCAATCAAGGTAAAGTATTTAAGTATAAAAAAGAACCGAACCATGAGCCTTATTCAATTGTGAGTTGGCTAATTGAATAGGGCTTTATATAAGCACATAATAGGTCTTCACTAACTAAAAACTTCTGTCAAAAAATATTTTATGTGCTTATATAGAGCCCTATTCAATTGGTCAAAACGCAATTGATTCAGGACCTAAATATGTTTAATGGCCGAGGGCCTCATTCAAATGTGATTGTTTAACAATGTATAACCATTAGAAAAAACACTACATAAGTATAACAAAAGTGGTGCCCATCAAACAGGATTTACATTTACATTCTTATTTTAATGTTTAACAACCTATAAGCCTTAGAAAGAAGCCTAAATAAGCATACCAACATTGGTGCCCACCAAACAGGATTGTATGAAAACTCACACAAACACATAACAAACTACATTTACATTCTTATTTTATGTTTAACAACCTATTAGCATTACAAAACTACATTAATAAGCATACCAACAGTGGTGCGCATCAAACAGGATTGTATGAAAACTCACACAAACACATAGCAAACTACATTTAGATTCTTATTTAATGTTTAACAACCTATAAGCCTTAGAAAGAAGCCTAAATAAGCATACCAACATTGGTGCCCAACAAACAGGATTGTATGAAAACTCACACAAACACATAGCAAACTACATTTAGATTCTTATTTAATGTTTAACAACCTATTAGCATTACAAAACTACATTAATAAGCATACCAACAGTGGTGCGCATCAAACAGGATTGTATGAAAACTCACACAAACACATAGCAATCTACATTTACATTCTTATTTTATGTTTAACAACCTATAAGCTTTAGAAAGAAGCCTAAATAAGTATACCAACAGTGGTGCGCACCAAACAGGATTGTATGAAAACTCACACAAACACATAGCAAACTACATTTAGATTCTTATTTAATGTTTAACAACCTATTAGCATTACAAAACTACATTAATAAGCATACCAACAGTGGTGCGCATCAAACAGGATTGTATGAAAACTCACACAAACACATAGCAAACTACATTTAGATTCTTATTTAATGTTTAACAACCTATAAGCCTTACAAAGAAGCCTAAATAAGCATACCAACAGTGGTGCGCACCAAACAGGATTGTATGAAAACTCACACAAACACATAGCAAACTACATTTACATTCTTATTTTATGTTTAACAACCTATAAGCCTTAGAAAGAAGCCTAAATAAGCATACCAACAGTGGTGCGCACCAAACAGGATTGTATGAAAACTCACACAAACACATAGCAAACTACATTTAGATTCTTATTTAATGTTTAACAACCTATAAGCCTTAGAAAGAAGCCTAAATAAGTATACCAACAGTGGTGCGCACCAAACAGGATTGTATGAAAACTCACACAAACACATAGCAAACTACATTTACATTCTTATTTAATGTTTAACAACCTATAAGCCTTAGAAAGAAGCCTAAATAAGCATACCAACATTGGTGCCCACCAAACAGGATTGTATGAAAACTCACACAAACACATAGCAAACTACATTTAGATTCTTATTTAATGTTTAACAACCTATAAGCCTTACAAAGAAGCCTAAATAAGCATACCAACAGTGGTGCGCACCAAACAGGATTGTATGAAAACTCACACAAACACATAGCAAACTACATTTACATTCTTATTTAATGTTTAACAACCTATAAGCCTTAGAAAGAAGCCTAAATAAGCATACCAACAGTGGTGCGCACCAAACAGGATTGTATGAAAACTCACACAAACACATAGCAAACTACATTTAGATTCTTATTTAATGTTTAACAACCTATAAGCCTTACAAAGAAGCCTAAATAAGCATACCAACAGTGGTGCGCACCAAACAGGATTGTATGAAAACTCACACAAACACATAGCAAACTACATTTACATTCTTATTTAATGTTTAACAACCTATAAGCCTTAGAAAGAAGCCTAAATAAGCATACCAACAGTGGTGCGCACCAAACAGGATTGTATGAAAACTCACACAAACACATACCAAAGTACATTTAGATACTTATTTTATGTTTAACAATCTATAAGCCTTAGAAAAAGGCCTAAATAAGCATACCAAAAGTGGTGGACACCAAACGGGGTTGTAGAAAAACAAAGAAATAATGTCATTTTTTACTTCATACAAATACATTAAAATAATATTACATTTTCATTTTTATTTTATATCAGATACTGCGTCAAGAACATCGGACCAGGAGTTTCAACTGAGGACCACACCAGCGGACGAGGACTTTCAACAGAGGACCAGATCATTGGACGAGGACTTTCAACAGAGGACTACACCATCGGACGAGGACTTTCAACAGAGGACCAGACGATTGGACGAGGACTTTCAACACAGGACCAGACCATCAGACGAAGGCTTTCAACACAGGACCAACAAAGATTCTGCTTCAAATCAAACTTCAACCAAGGTACAGTATAACAAGTAAAAAAAGAGAAAAATTAATTAATATTCTTCTTTAATGTTTAACCACCTATAAGCCTTAGAAAATAGCCTACAGAAGCATACCAAAATTGTGGCGCACCAAAAAGGATTGTAGAAAAACACAGAAATAATGGCATTTTTTCATTCATACAAAGACATTCAAATAACATAACATTTTCATTTTTATTTTATAACAGATACTGCGTCAAGAACATCGGAACAGGAGTTGGAACTGAGGACCACACCAGAGGACGAGGACTTTCAACAGAGGACTACACCATCGGACGAGGACTTTCAACACAGGACCAGACCATCGGACGAAGGCTTTCAACACAGGACCAACAAAGAATTTTGCTTGAAATCAAACTTCAACCAAGGTACAGTATAAAAAGTAATATCTATCATCTATCTCTTATTTGTCTTTTAGGGCCAATAATCTTTAACAATAAAAACAAACTTCAATGTAAACTTAAAAAATAAATTGGCAGAGTCCAAAAAAGTCTAAAAACACAGAATCTATACAATTTGTCATTGTAACATTCCAGTCCTAAACCCTAATTTAATTGCCATTTGACAAATTGAATAGTGCTGTAAATAAGGACATAACATCTTTTTTAAAATACCTTTTTAGTTACTGAAACACTTGCTTTTGGATACATGTTTAATAAATAAAAATGTCTTTAAATAATTATCTCATGCCCTTATTTAGACTTTTATTCAATTGAACGCATTGAAATTGATTAACTATAAAATGTTAACACACTATTGATAACTATATGTCATGAAAAACAACTTAACATCTCAAAATAAACTAATGGTACATTATTTTATTTTTACAGATTAACATGGCTGATAATGAGAGTAAACAAGAAAAGAAAAGACGCCAAGCTAGAGAACGACGACAGAGAGCAGACAGCCAGCAGACACCGGAGAAGAAGGAAATTCGACGAGAAAAAGAACGCAAAAGAATTGCAAGCAAAAGACTGTCACTTGCAGAAATTAAAGATATGTCAAAAAAAACTACAAAGAAAATAAAGCATTTACAACCTGTTGCTCAAACATCAGATGACATTTTGCCAGAAAAAAGACAAGAGATACCAAAAAAAGCAACAAAGAAAACAAAGCATTCAGAACCGTTTCATGAAACATTAGATGACATTTTACCTCAAACAATACAACATATACCAAGAAAAGCAACGAAAAAAACAAAACATTTAGAACCTGTTGTTGAAACATTATATGACATTTCACCTGATGAATATGAAAGGCAAAATCCTATATGCTTTGCAAATTGTCCTCTACTCAAGTCTTTAGCAGTAGAGGTTCATAGTTGTGGGGACATGACTACTCAATGTCAGTTTTGTGAGGCTTATTATTTTAAACAGGAGAGACCCAGAGATGGACAATTTATTAGTTGTTGTCAAAAAGGCAAGTTCAAACTTCCAGAAAGGAAAGAATTTCCAATTTATTTACAAAATATTATGACTGAACCTACTTTTCCAAACTACAAAAATTTTAAGACAAACATAAGATCCTACAATAGTGCCATATCCTTTGCATCCATGGGGGCAACATTAGCTGCTAATGTACCAGGACATGGTCCTTACTGTTTTAAAGTCCAAGGACAAATTTATCATCGCACTTCCCATTTACATCCAGAGGAAGGAAATAAAAGAAAATTCGCTCAACTATATGTCCTAGATACAATGGAAGCTGTTGACCAACGTATGCAGATGGAAGAAAATAAAAAATGCTTACCCACTGTTTTCATAGAGCTAAATAACATTATGGACAACAATCCCTACAGTAAAGCTTATAAAAAATTGGCAGAAGTAGAAAATGAACAACTACTTCATTCACAAACACATCAATTACCAATGCCGAAGGTTAATATGGTGCTTAAAAGAGACAGACATACTGATAAACGTCGTTATAACTTGCCAACAACAAATGAGGTTGCAATGGTGTTTCACAATGATGAAGGAGAACCACCATTTCAAAGAGACATACGAATATATCCTAGAAATGAGGACCAACCGTTTATTAATATGAGTATCTTAAGTCCAAATTTAGATCCAATGACATATCCCATCTTTTTCCCACACGGAGAAGCAGGTTGGCAACCAAAATTAACTCTTCCCAGTTACCCAAATGCTAAAGCCAGAATCCGAAATAATGTTTCTATGCTTGAATTTAAAGTAGCTCAAATTGCCATTCGCAATGTATTTAATCCAATTTTATGTGGTGGGAAACTAACACAACAATGGATTATTGATTCATATTTGCAAGTTGAGGCAAATAATTTAAACTTTATCAAATATCAACAAGATAAACTCCGTGTAGAACAATATTCTGGACTCATGGACTATGTTGCTGACGTGGCTACAAGCAGAGACATGACAGCTGGCAAAGCCATCATTTTACCATCTTCCTTTCAAGGATCTCCTCGGAATATGAGAGAAAGATACAATGATGCTATGGCTATTGTGACAAAATTTGGCAAACCCGATTTATTTGTGACATTTACATGTAATCCACAATGGCCAGAAATTACACTAAATCTACTTCTTGGACAAACTGCTTCAGATCGACCAGATTTAGTAGCCAGAGTTTTTAAGATTAAATTAAATGAATTAATACGTGACTTCACTATAAATCAGTTATTTGGCAAATGTCTTGCTTATGTATATACCATTGAATTTCAAAAAAGAGGCCTTCCACATGCACATCTTCTAATAATACTTCAAGAAAAAGATAAATTAGATACTTCAGACAAAGTGGATGCAGTCATTGTTGCTGAACTACCAGATCCAGAACTATATGGTAGACTATATGAGATTGTTACTCATCGCATGATTCATGGACCCTGTGGTGACCTTAATCCACAATCACCATGTATGGAAAATAATAAATGTTCCAAAGAATTTCCCAAAGATTATAGAGACAAAACCTATGCCAATTGTGATGGATATCCACTTTATAAAAGAAGAGAAGGAGATAGTGCCATTATTTGTGGGAAAAAAGTGGACAATAGATATGTAGTACCCTACAATCCACATTTACTCATGAAGTACAACGCCCACATCAACGTAGAAGCCTGCACTTCCATCAAATCCATTAAATATGTCTACAAATATATTTACAAAGGTTACGATGCAGCTACTGTAGTCGTCAAAAGTGCAGACAACCCTGAAAGTAGTGAGTTAGTACATGATGAACTTGCATCTCATGTAGATGCTCGCTATGTCAGTGCGCCAGAAGCTATGTGGCGGCTTTTAAAATTTGAAATGCATGATAGATCACATGCAGTATATAGGTTAGCAGTACATTTGCCACAACGACATTTAGTCTATTTCCATGCTGGAAATGAAATGAATGCATTGGCCCAAAGTGAAGATCGTCACACTACACTAACTGCATGGTTTGCATTAAATTCCACTGATGCTGAAGCAACACAATACTTATATATTGAAATTCCATATCACTATGTTTTTGTGAATGGATTATGGAGACCAAGAAAAACCAGAGGCAATAAAATTATTCCAAGAATTTACACAGTCAGTCCAAGAGATGTTGAACGTTTTTGCTTACGGATATTACTTTTAAATGTTCCTGGAGCACAAAGTTTTGAACAATTAAGAACTGTTAATGACATTGTATATGAATCCTTCCATTTAGCTGCAAGACATAGAAACTTACTCGCTGATGATACAGAGTGGGAAAGATGCTTAGAAGAAGCAGCACAATGTCAAATGCCACGACAGATGAGAGAACAATTTGCTTTTATTTGTATCTTCTCAAATGCTCCAAATGCATTAGCTTTGTGGGAGACTTTTAAAAGTAATATGGCTGAAGACTTTATGCGACGATACAATGAACCCATTGCACACTTAAAAGCTTTAATGGAAATCCAAGAAGTCTTTTTAACTCATGGATTAAGTTGTGCAAGTTTTAATTTGCCTGATCCAGGTCTTATAGATGACATTAACTTTGAAGACTATGACATTCAACTACAAGCAGAAAGAACAGAAGAAAGACTTGCAACTTTAAATACACTACAATTGCAAGCATTTCATGCCATTAAAAATGCTATAGATGATGACATGGTGACAGAGCGTTATTTCTATCTTGATGGACCTGGCGGATCAGGAAAAACATATTTGTACAATTTATTAATGAGTTCAGTACGAGCACAAGGAAAAATAGCAATGGCGTTTGCCACTACTGGAATTGCTGCACTTTTATTAGAAGGTGGAAGAACTGTTCATAGTGGATTTAAACTGCCAGTGCCTATTTTAGAAAATTCTGTGTCAGATATTCGCATGACATCCTTACAAGCAAAGAAATTGAAGAAATGTAAATTAATTATAATAGATGAGGCCACAATGATGTCATGCTATGCCCTCCAATGTATTGACCGTTTGCTTCGTGAAGTCATGGATAATATTTTTCCATTTGGTGGAAAGGTAATGTTGTTGGGTGGCGATTTTAGACAAACATTACCTGTTGTTGTACATGGAAATCGAACTGACATTATCGAAACATGTATAAAGTCAAGTACAGTATGGAAACATTTTACCCATCTTCAACTGCAACAAAATATGAGATCAGAAGGCCAAACTGATTTCAATGATTGGCTTATTAAAATTGGAGAAGGCAGAACAGAAAAAATACTAAATTTACCTGACGACACTGTAGAGATCCCACCTCATATGATTTGTCAACAAGATATTATATCGGCTATATTTGAAGGGAGCATAAATAACGAAGAATATTCCGAGCTTGCCAACCAAGTCATACTGACGTGTAAAAATAAAGATGCATTAATCCTCAATAATAAAATCTTTAAAAAAATTTATGCACCACAAAGAAATTATCACAGTGCTGATTCTGTACTTGCTGATGACAATGAAAGTCAGGCTAACTTTTCCACTGAATTCATAAACTCTTTAACTCCTTCTGGAATGCCACCACATATTTTGCAGCTAAAGAAAGGTGCAATTATCATGTTACTGCGAAATATGAACCCCAAAAAAGGCCTATGCAATGGCACAAGATTAATTGTTCAACAATTAAAGGACCATTTTATAGATGCTGAAATTTTAACTGGGACCCATAGAGGAGAGAGAGTTTTCATACCAAGAATAGATTTAGCACCAAGTGAAAGTAGTCTCCCTTTTATACTTCAAAGAAGACAATTTCCCATTATTATGGCATTTGCCATGACCATTAATAAATCACAAGGTCAAACTTTCAAATCTGGGGGTATTTTCTTGGAAGAACCAGTTTTTGCACATGGTCAATTGTACGTTGCGTTGTCAAGGTGCAAAAATCCACAGGCAATTAAAGTTTACATTGAAAACAATGAAAGTCAAGGTGATTTATTAGAAGATGGACGTATTTTTACTAAAAACATTGTCTACTATGAAGTACTATAACTTTGAAGGATACTAATTAAAGGTGCCAAGATTTTTTAAAAGCATTGCAAAATACATAACAATTGGTTGTTTAATTCAGTCATAATTAATGGAAGTCATGTTTATGAATGATTCGCCTCACAAAATACTTGCCTTGCATTGTTAGTAAAAATTATGTTAAAATGTTAAGTCACTATGTTAATGTTTCTAATGTTAAAAGTTTAAAAAATATATTTTGAAGTTATTTCATTCAACATATTACAAAGTGGATGTTAAGAGGTTAAGCACCTTTTAAGTCACAATGTAAATATTGTCTGTTATCTTAAGATTACTACCTACATTAATGTTTATCGCCAATTTATGTGCTCAGTAATAAATTAGTTTAATTACGTACGTTTTAAGAAGAGTTTGACTGTATGCCTTCCTCTACATTCAATGTATATTCAAGTTAACAATTATTGTGATAGAAATTGAATTTTAATACTGATTAATTTAAATGTCAATTGTTTTTACATTCAAATGTTAATACTTTTAATAAAAAATTACTTTACAAAATGTATTCACTATGTTCCTGTTTATAATGTTCAAAATTATACCAATGTTTTGTCAACTTCTAAACTTACATAAAAAATAAAGTTCAAGTTTAAAAATATATACTTTGATGGTTATTGCTTACATATATTTTAAACTTCATGTTAAAATTTGCAACGTTTAAAAAAGGGTTTTTACTTTTGGCTTTCCTATTCATTCAATGTATATTCAAGTTAACAATTCTTCAGATACTAATTACATTTTAAAAAACCATCACATCAACATTTTACAAAAATACACGTTCATATTAAAATACTTACAAGTGTCAAAAATATATGTTAATAACTAAACAACTTGACAAACATATACATAACATTGCCGTCATTTTTTGACGGGCAAGTCGCTAGTCACACTTATAATAATAAAATCTGGGCGGGAGGGGATCTGCCCCCCCCCCCCCCCATTCTCCCCCTGTTCCTATGAATGGAGGATTAAAATTAAGGGGATGTGAGGAGAGAGGGAGCCTGTGTTATACAGTGATATGATTGTGAGGACGGGTAAGCCTGTGTTATGCAGTGATATGACAGTGAGGAGGGGAAAGCCAGTATTATACATATGTTTTGTGCCAAATAATTGACTTTTTTAGTATTAAGTAGTTGACAAGTTTTTTTATGTTTTGTAAGTACAATATTTATATATGTATTAAAATAACTCAAACCTACCATATATTTTCTCAGTTTTTTTTCTTTTTTTTCCCTTTCCTCTAAATTGTTTTTATCAAGCTGATTTACTCTGCATGTCTCTCACAATCTTCAAGATAGCAACTCAGCATTCATCTATACTTTTGACTTGGACTGATACCATTTTAATCGAGGGAGAATCTGTATTGCCTCAGATCACTGCTTCCATTGCTAGTGGATAAACACCATTCTTTTGATATTGTAACACATTTTATTTATATTGTGTAGTGCTCTACTATTGTATGCTTTCTTTATATTTGTTGGTTGGCCTCCCCTCACTTCCCTTGGAGGCTGCCCTAGGAGTAAAGTTGAATTATATCACTTAGGGCCACAGGTTTTTTATATCTTTGGATTTGGATGCTTATTTATTATTAATATTTGAGGTGGATTCATGAGTTCCGATGTTGAACTACTAATGAAGAAACCATTTACGATGGCTGATCCCCTGAAATTTCGGGGAAAGACTGAATTGCTTCATGTACGATGGTACATCATAATTGTACTATGGAAAGATATTTTATGTTAAAACATATTTTATGCATTTCCCAAGAACAAGTTTCAAGTATGCTTCGACACGACTCCACATCTGCTAATAGTTTATACAAATGTTCTGGGTATTGTGACTTTTATTTTAAGTCCAACACAGGTGTAAATTCTAACTACATTTACAATCATAAAATGAATAAACAAAGTTGATGAATTCAAACAGCTGCAAAAAAAGTTAAAGCCATTGTGGTTCATGGTTACATTATCATAACAAATCTTAGTTACTTTGTTCCCTTATAAAAAGAGCTTGATTTTGAATGCCAGACAGTTGTATGCAATCACAATTTGGAGAATAATGCAAAAAGATAATAACAATACTTTAAGCGTTTGTCTGAAAAACTTAAAACGTTATCAAAGCATGCATATTATTGTAAGGGAAAATGTCTGTTAGGTTCCCACCTTTTTTTTAGATAGATATAAATGGCAGTCACTGTCCCAGGGTAGGATACATAAAAACAAATATCATTATTAGATTGTGAACAATAACATCTTGACACTTGTTTGTCTACATGATTTATAACTATAGACTGTGTGAAATCATTGCCCTGCTTCTATATTATACTCTACATAGTATCAAATTATGTTGATTTTCTAACTGCATTAATTACTATGAAGCATTATGTGAACAAAAACTCCTGTTATTACCTGTCACTTGACCAATGTCATGGCAATTCACTATATCAACACAACAACTTGGATCCTGCAATCACCTTGGATCCTGCCATGATCTAACTTAAATACAACTTAAAAGTCCCTCTGCTGTGTTCTCACTTGAGTAGCCATACTATACTTTTGCTTCTCAAATGCTAACATCTCAAGAAAAAGTACCTTTTCACTATTCTCTCAGAAGCTTTTCTCTATAGGTCACACTGTTAAAACAGTTAACATAGTTGATGAGCATCCTACATATCATATCCAACCTGATCATGTGCTCTCTCTTGAGTATATTACTTGGTATATGCACATTCCTTATCAAGCATCTCTGATTTTGCAGTCCCTTTCACTTACCTGGACTATGAAGAATTGTAATGTTTTTGTTAAGAGTATTATAAATAAACATACAGAAATTTGGTTCAAAAGGCAACAGCAAGACTATTTTTAGTGTTTGTTTTCTTGCTTTATTCTTAAAAGAAGCAAGGGCATCCCAAACAAAGAAAAAGTCACTTAAGTGCTTAGATTAGTTTGAATTATTCTGTTGTTTTGAGGCACGTGAAGACTGTTACAAGGTTTTCCCATATTCAATTATTTTATGTAAAGTGAGTACTATATGGTTGTTTTAATTATAACCCATATTACAGAACATAGCATTATTATGTCCCTCATCATACTCAGGGGCGGCCCGTCCATTGGGGCGTCAGGGCAAACGCCCCCCCAAATATTTTCTTCACCCTGCAATAAAAAAAACACAACAATGTATTAGTATAACCCAAAAACAAATAAATATAAGGTGTACATCATCATTTCAAGTCTAAATAGTATTAAAAATGAAGTAAAGTTAGAAAAGGGACACTGTCACTTTAAAATAACCCTTGCGCTACATTAACTAATGCTGTGTATCTATCGCCCCCTGCCTGCACCCTGTGTGATCAAATTACAATAGTTACACTGTGTACACTAACCTTTAGACTCTTCTCTCTCTTCAATGAGTCCTGGCCTGGCCCACTGACCGTTAATGCATGCCGCCCACCATCACAGTGACGATATGCATGGGCGGTCATAAATGTATCAATTAATAAATGACAGTCTTCCATCATTGACCAATCAATGATGGAAGGCTGTCCAGTTACTAAGTGATCAATCTAAACCCACCCAGACCGTTAGCCCTGAGCGCCCGCCAGCAAATAGGGCCTCGAGTTTAAATTTTGATTGACTGATACAGTCAATAAAACCACCAGTTCCCTGTCCCTTCCCCCTTTCTGTTTCCTGACCCTGGTCACGCTGAGACTGAGAGACCTCCCTGGCTGAATCTACTCATCTGCTCTGCCTGCCTAACACAGTAAGTCTACACCTGCCTCTGCCTGGCACCTGCCCTGCCCCTGGCCAAACCAAAACCCCTAGTAGCCCCTAATAAAAGTTAGGGGTGACCAGTTACCCCCAGTCCCCCACTATGCCTGCCTAGCCTGCAAGTGCCACCTACCCAGCCACCCACCAACTACCACCGACGACCCCAGCCATCACCCCCATGTGGCCTGTGCCACCCCCGATCAGGCCTGCCCTATGCTAGCCTAGCTATGCCATCATGCCACCACCGGATTACACCGATCACGGGATCGGGGTAGTCGGGTGGTGAGCGGGGTGGCACAGGCCCACATGGGGGTGATCGGATCACCCCCTTGATGAGGCCTGTGCCACCCCTGATGACCTCCATGTTGCCGCCCTATGCCACCCCCGAGGCCCGATCACCACCGGGCCCCCGGCACCACCCCGATGCGGCCTATGCTACCCCGGGTATTCGGGCAGTGAGCGGGGTTGACCAGGCCACATGGGGGTGGATGTTCACCCCCATGAGGCCTGTGCCACCCCTGGTCGTGGCCTATGGGCGACCGATGGGCGCCTGACCGTGACCGACCCCACCCTGGATGAACCAACTACCTACCCCCCCCCCCCCCTATTTTTATTCCATTTTTAGAAGTAACAGGCATGTATATGTGCATGTCACTTCTAAAGATAAAATAAAAATAAGGGAAGGGAAAAAAAAAATACAGTAACAACATTATTACAATTAAACACACAGTAAGCAAACACATTGTTAGTACAGTTAGTAACACAACACATTGTATACAAAAATAAACAGCTTTAAACAAACATTAATAAAAAATAAAATAAACAGCACATACACACTTGTTAGTACAGTTAGTAACACAACACTTTGTATACAAAAATAAACAGCTTTAAACAAACATTAATAAAAAATAAAATAAACAACAGCACATACTTACCTGTAAAATTGACCCCTCCAGCGTTGGCCTTCTGTCCTCTCTGGATATAGTCATGATGAAAAATAAATAATCCATGTTGATTGAAGCCAATGATCAAAAATAAAATAATCCATGTTGATTGAAGCCAATGATCAAAAATAAAATAATCCATGTTGATTGAAGCCAATGATCAAAAATAAAATAATCCATGTTGATTGAAGCCAATGATCAAAAATAATCCAATCTTGATTGAAGCCATTGTCCATCCATCCATTCTGGCCCATTGAAAGAGGCCTCCACAAAAAAAACCGACGCTCTAAAAAAAAAAAAACAACACACTAAAAGAGCTCCTCCTACAAGGAGCCCCTCCCGCGATTAATTGTTTTTTTCCCACGGTCTGCTATATATACTAATTTTTGAAGGACTCTGATTGGCTGAAATTTTTGATTGACATCGATTTCAACCAATGAGAGTCTTTAAAAAATTAGCAAATCAGCAAGCAGGTATGGAAGCCTGTAAGGGTAAAAAAGGTTAGTGTGAACTTGTTTGACCCTGTATGTATTATACATATTACAGGGCTATTTTATGTGATATACATGTTACAGGATAATATCCTGTAACATGTATAGCCAAAAAATAGCACTGTAATATGTATAACAAATAAAGTGTAATAGAAATGCATGAACAATATAATATACCATGTAATAAAGAACATCAATTAATCAAATAATAAATATCAATTAATATATATTGTTGTATGTATATGTTTATGTATATTTATGTGTAATTTTTTATATATATATATATATATATATATATATATATATATTTGGATATATATATATATATATATATATATAAAAATTAATATCAAAATATCACAATAAATAAATATATATATATATATATAACAATTTGATATATATATATATATATATATATATTTATTTATTGTGATATATTGATATCAATTTTTATATATATATATATATATATATATATATATATATATATATATATATATATATATATATATTTATATATATATATATATTATTATTATTTTTTTTTTGGGCCTATATGTTATTTAAGGTTTTTAAGGTACGGTTGGGGCCTATATGGTCCCAATTTGTTATTTAAGGTTTTTAAGGTGCGGTTGGGGCCTATATGGTCACAATTTGTTATTTAAGGTTTTTAAGGTGCGGATGGGGCCTATATGGTCCCAATTTGTTATTTAAGGTTTTTAAGGTGCGGTTGGGGCCTATATGGTCACAATTTGTTATTTAAGGTTTTTAAGGTGCGGTTGGGGCCTATATGGTCCCAATTTGTTATTTAAGGTTTTTAAGGTGCGGTTGGGGCCTATATGGTCCCAATTTGTTATTTAAGGTTTTTAAGGTGCGGTTGGGGCCTATATGGTCCCAATTTGTTATTTAAGGTTTTTAAGGTGCGTTTGGGGCCTATATGGTCCCAATTTGTTATTTAAGGTTTTTAAGGTGCGGTTGGGGCCTATATGGTCCCAATTTGTTATTTAAGGTTTTTAAGGTGCGGTTGGGGCCTATATGGTCCCAATTTGTTATTTAAGGTTTTTAAGGTGCGGTTGGGGCCTATATGGTCCCAATTTGTTATTTAAGGTTTTTAAGGTGCGGTTGGGGCCTATATGGTCCCAATTTGTTATTTAAGGTTTTTAAGGTGCGGTTGGGGCCTATATGGTCCCAATTTGTTATTTAAGGTTTTTAAGGTGCGGTTGGGGCCTATATGGTCCCAATTTGTTATTTAAGGTTTTTAAGGTGCGGTTGGGGCCTATATGGTCCCAATTTGTTATTTAAGGTTTTTAAGGTGCGGTTGGGGCCTATATGGTCCCAATTTGTTATTTAAGGTTTTTAAGCGGCGGTTGGGGCCTATATGGTCAAAATTGGTTATTTAAGGTTTTTAAGCGGCGGTTGGGGCCTATATGGTCAAAATTGGTTATTTAAGGTTTTTAAGGGGCGGTTGGGGCCTATATGGTCACACTTGCTCTTTTAAGGTTTTAAACGTTACGGTTTGGGTCTTAAACGTTCTAATGTTTTTTTTTTGTTTTCTATAACTTCCCAGGTGCAAACTATCTGTGGAATCAGATTTCTTTGGACTCGTTGGTTGACTTACTGGACGTGAATACCCCGAGAAGGAGCGTCAACTGTTGGTGAGTATCATTGCCTTTAATTTTCTGTCCATGTGTATAGGTGCAAATTTGATGGTGATGTAGTCTTGTCACATGAGGGTTTGCAATCTGTAATGTATACCAATGAAATCAACACACTGTTATTTTTAAGTAATTTTGTGACATAATATAAATTAATATACCGTGATCTCTTTCTTTTATTGGTATCAATATCAGAAATGAATACTATTGACTCTCTACTTGTGAAGCCTTTCGCCACCCTAACCTATGAGGAGAAGGTGGAAGTAAAACGGTTAGGAGCTGACCAACCAGAGATAAATCTGCAGCAAATCGCAAGAGATAGAGGGAAGCAATATGTCCGTAATTTCAATACTGAATGGTACAAGAAGAACGACTGGCTTTCTGGAAGCGTTTCTAGGAAGTCCTTATATTGTTTCCCATGCATCCTATTTGGTGGTGACGCTGCTTGGACCAAAACTGGAGTGACTGACGTCAAACATCTAGCTGACAAATTGGCAAAACACAAAAGTTCTAAAGCTCACTTGGATAACAGGATCAAGTTTGAGATGCTTGGACAGGCGAACATTGCTGTTCAACTGGACCAAGGATACCAAGTCAGCATTCAAAAACACAACGAAGAAGTGGCTAAGAACCGGTACATCCTTTCGAAGATAATTGATTGTGTTCGCTTTTGTGGCGCCTTTGAACTGGCATTAAGAGGACACGACGAGAGTGAAACATCGCTAAATCCAGGAGTGTTTAGAGGCCTGGTGGATTTGGTTGGCAGTATCGATAGTGCAATGGAACAGCATTTGAAGACTGCAACTGTGTTTAAGGGCACTTCCAAAACCGTGCAGAATGAGCTACTGGACTGCATGCATGAAGTTATAAAGGAAGTGATTCACCAAGAGCTTAAGGAAGCCCAGTTTGTGGCAATCCAAGCGGATGAAACAACCGATATTTCCGCTAGGACACAGTGCGTTGTAGTCTATCGCTACATTGACAAGAAGCATCAAGTGGTGGAAAGATTTGATGGCTTCACGGAAATGAAATCAACGGATGCAGACTCCATTGCTGCTGTTGTGCTGGAAACACTGAATACTGTTCTCCCAGAGCCAGAAGACAAGAAGAAACTCATAGCTCAAAGCTATGATGGTGCCAGTGTGATGCGTGGAGATCAAGGAGGAGTTCAAAGAAAAATAAAAGACGTGTACCCGAACGCACACTACGTCCATTGCTATGCTCACCAACTGAACCTAATAATGGAGAAAGCAGTTTCAAGGATTGGAAGAGTTAGAGTTTTTTTTTCAAACATAGGCGGCATACCATCTTTTTTTTCACGCTCTCCAAAAAGGACTGGAGTTCTGGATGAGGTAGTTGGTAGAAGACTTCCAAGAGGTGCACCGACACGATGGAACTTCAACGTTAGGACCGTGAACGTGATCTACGAGAACAGAGATGCGCTACTTGAGTGTTTCCAGACAATTGAAGCATGTCTAAACTTTGATCCAACATCTATACGGGAAGCCGCAGGTTTCATTGGAATGCTGGAAGACAGGGAGTTCCTTTACTTCCTTAAATTATTTCATTTAATAATGCCACATGTAGACATCCTCTATAGTCAGCTTCAGAAGCGAGACACGGATACTGTTTATATCAAAAAAGTCACAGAAGACTTTGTCGCCAGCATCCAGAAAATCCGTAATTCTGTGGAAGAGATAGAAGCAAGTTTGCCAAGCGATCTAACAGTCAACAGACGGAGTGCGGAGATCTCAACCTTGAGACAACTTTCAAGAGAGGTATGTGACATAGTGGTGGTTCATGCAAAAGAACGTTTTTCATTTTCAAATCACCTAGTCAGTGCCAAACTTGTTCAAAGTGACTTGTATAAAACCCATGGCACTTGCTTTCCAACCCAAGCTCTGGAAGACACCGTGCAAGCATATCCAATACTGAAGAAGGAACAATTACGCACTGAGCTGTCACTTCTGTATGGGAAGACAGAGTTTCATACTTGTACAAGTGCTGTTGCTCTGCACAAACTTTTCCATCAATTTAATCTGCAGAATGATTTCACAGAGACAGTAAAATTATTAAGAATCCTGATTACAACACCAATGACTACTGCAGAATCAGAAAGATGCTTCTCAACATTGAAGAGGATAAAAACCTTTTTAAGAAGCACCATGTCCCTGGAGCGGTTGAATGCATTGGCGATGCTCTCAATGGAAAAGCAACTGATTTCCGAGATCCCACACTTCAATGAAAAAACCATTGAGAAGTTTTGTTCTTTGAAAGATCGCCGTGCAAAATTAAAATACAAGTGATTGAAGCAAAGAAGAATGCATACCCCCAAGGTGTGCAAAGATAAACTGCGTTAAGCAGCACCACCTCACACTACCAAACATAACTAGTGGTAAGTAAAGTATGAACGGTGTGTGGGTGTGCATATGGAAGGAGCTATGAAAGGTGTGTGCATGGTCAGTAACAATTGTTGAAGCCTTGGCGTGGTTTGAAGGAATTGGAGGCACTTCCAAGGGTAGCTGTCACTTGTGTACAGGAAGCAAGAATTCCATGTCTGTACAAGTGCTGTTGCTCTGCAGCAACTTTAGCATCAATTTAATCTACATAATTTAACAGAGTGAGTGAAGCTATAAGGAATCCTGCTTACAACAACGAAGACTACTAAAGAACCAGAAAGATGCTTCTCCACATTGAAGAGGATCAAAAAAGTAATTAAAAAGCACCATGGCCCTGTAGCGGTTAAATGCATTGGTTTGAAGGAATTGGAGGCACCTTCAAGGGTACGTAAAGTTCTGAGAAATGGCACCACCTCACTACCAAAAATAACTAGTGGTAAGTAAAGTATGAATGGTGTGTGGGTGTGCATATTGAAGGAGCTATGAAAGGTGTGTGAATGGTCAGTAACAATTGTTGAAGCCTTGGCGTGGCGTTACTGCTCATATGGTTATCCATATGCTAATTCAACGTGTTTGTTTGACATTGATTATTGTGTGGTCTAAACAGAAGTGAAATGTTGTTGTTTTCTTGAATCCCAAAATCCACTGGTTTGGGCCTATGCAGTGCTGATTGGTCTTCTAAGGTATGTTTGAGGCCTATATGGTCCCACTTGGTCTTCTAAGGTATGTTTGGGGCCTATATAGTCACACTTGGTCTTCTAAGGTATGTTTGGGGCCTATATAGTCACACTTGGTCTTCTAAGGTATGTTTGGGGCCTATAGTCCCACTTGGTCTTCTAAGGTATGTTTGCGGCCTATATAGTCACACTTGGTCTTCTAAGGTATGTTTGGGGCCTATATAGTCACACTTGGTCTTCTAAGGTATGTTTGGGGCCTATATAGTCACACTTGGTCTTCTAAGGTATGTTTGGGGCCTATATGGTTCCACTTGGTTGTTTAATGTTTTTTAAGTATGGTTTTGTTCTTGAATGGTATGATTGATTTGCTTGTTTTCTTTCAACCCCAGGTACAAACCCTATGTGGCTGCAGATTTGTTTCTACTCATTGGTCAACTTAATGAACATGAATACCCTGAGAAGAAGAGCCGACTAATGGTAGGTGTCACTCCTTTAATTTTTCTGTTAATACGTATAGGTGCAATTATGATATTGCTGTAGTCTTGTCACATGAGTTTTTTCAATCTATATTGTATACCAATGAATTTAACACATTGTTACTTTACTTCTTGACATTTCTGCATTGCAGATCATGTATTTCAATGGGCTTTACAAGCATAAGGTCATTGGGCGGGGCTTATAAAGGTCATTATGACGTCAGGGGGAGGAGTTATAAAAATGGGTGTGGTTTGAAAAAGGGGGAGTGGCTATGTTTCGCCCTGTCGCCCCTCCAACTTGAAAAGTCACCAGCCGCCACTGATCATACTATTGAGGCAGCGATCCTGTTCCTAGAGCTTTTAGAATCTGACTTTCAAAGTGTGCAAGATGGGAGTTGATCTTTCCTCTTAAATTCAGGGTGATAGGTAGATAGGTAGATAGGTAGATAGATAGATTTTTAAAATGTGTTAATTTCCTAGCTTCATATAAACCTCAAAACAATTATAAACACTGCAATAAAAATGTCCTATTCTGGAAAGGACATAGTGTACATTGCTTTCTCTATAGCATAGTCAACTATTATATCATAGTTCTAATTTGAGGGACTTGATGCTTCCATGGGAAATATAACAAAGTTAATCACATATGTAGTTGTGAGCATGCGAGTTGTTGCCAACGCTTGCCCTCGCGAAGCGCCGAAGGCGCTCCTTGCCAGCAACTGCGGCCCTTGCAAAAAAGTACGAGACACGTTACGACCGATTACGACCTCGCAAAAAACGACTGCAACCCGCGGACATGAAAAAATGAAAAACACAATAAATACACACAACACATACATAAAAAGCTTCCCTACAGCAAGAGGGAGCATCCAGGACCTCAAAAAATGAAGTTACACCTCAATTTAACGCAAAATAAAAGAGTTTAGAGACAAAAAAATTCTCTAAGCAAGAGAAAAAATGGCCGCCGAAAAAAATGAAAACGAGGCTACAGGACTCTAAACACGCAAAACACCACCAGAAACACGCAAAACACCTCAAAACAGCTACGGATATTCCACTACAGACGCATACCACACATTAGCCACCATTTTAGAACAATAACTTATACAATGCGGAAGTACACAGCTACGCTAACGGTTTGGTCTCGCGCACGCACACTATTACACTACACACATTCATCACGCTGACACAGCAGCTCCACAGCACTAATGCTGCAGCAACATCAAAACAGATTGTCAGCTCTTCAACACAATGCTTCCTGCATATATTACTTGAAAATAGGTAAAGTATTTTACTTTATTTTTTGACGGGCAATTCGCTAGTATGTATTAATTTCCATCTACAAGAGTCAGCAGATTTATCTTACAGATGTATGCTTGAATGAGTTTTCAAATCAAACCTGCTTTATTTTCATTTGTCTAGTCAGCAACATGGCAGAAAATGAAGTGTACACACCATATAATAAACACCTAGTGACCTCTGAGTTAGCCTTTCATAAGACTCTGAACCAAACTTACTTCCTCTAACTCGTGAACAGAGTTTTATACCCCTACCCCCTCCTATCATGTAGTTTTTCAATTGTACCTTGTTAAGTGTAAACTAATATATTTTATATATATATATATATATATATATATATTTGTTTTATTTTTTACATCAGTCAAACATTATATAACAATTAATCATTTATTTAAAAGTTTTGCATATACTTGTTTAATCCTATATCATTTCCCCATGGTAGTATATCACATAGTAAAGGGGAAATCAAACAAATGCATTTAAATTTAATATAAACATATTTGATTTCATATCTTAAGATGAACGAGAGCTCATTGTAGCTTTACTCTGTTTTTCTTTATGCTCAAATAGCATATTGTCCATAAATGATTTTCACTAGGCAGACAGTTAATAATTTTACTTGCTTAATGGTTTATGATGAATTTAACCTTTTCACTGTTCAGAAAAGAAAGCTGGATACAAAGAAGAAATATTCAGTTTTAACAACACATACTGATTTGCATATATCTTGTAGAAAGAGGCATTGAAAAGTAGGCAAGCTAACCCACTACATAGTAAGTACATACAATGTGTTAAATGTATTAGGTTAAGCCATTTGGGTAAAGAATATGTGTAATGTGCCCCTACCCCGTATATGATTAATAGTATCAGAAATAAAATTATAATCTCACCCATAAACTGCCTACAGAAAAACAAGGTAAAATGGTTTGCTCCAGCTCTCCTTTACTCTAAGAATGTTTTTCTACAGTAAACAGCATTGCTATTGTCTAAGAACTCTTAAAAAAAGATAATTGAGAGACAGGGGGTAAGAATAGTTTAGGCCTATCTTGCTTGTAGGCAGTGGGGGAGATAGTGATTGGAGTACCCCAGTGCAAAAAAATATCACCTTATCCCCTTTATCCTTCTCCAATATAGTAGATAGCTCTGTGTGCTTCTGCTCTAGACGAAACACCAGCTCCCATGTATTAGAAATGTCTTGATAAAAGGAGAGGTACTTGTTCTGAGGTCTGTCTATTAGGAGATAGAAGACTGGAATAAAGACAGAAGAGAAAGGTGAGAGATTAGAAGAAGAATGATAGGGAAGAAGAACAGTGACTGAGGCATGAGTAGAGGACTGCAAGAGACGTGAAAGGAGAAAACATGGAACAGAGAAGAGGGGTTGAGGCAGAGACAAGAGGAAGAAAGTGAAAACGCGAGGAAAGGTTTGGAGTGAGAGGAAAACTTCAGAGAGGAAAAAGAAGAGAGAAGGATAGTGAAGAGTGTGAGAATAGGAGGGGAAGAGATTGGATGGAGAGACTGAAATGTAGGGAGAAGAAAGGGAAAGAGAGAAGGGGCAAAGAGAAAGGGAAGAGAGTGTGAGTGGGAAAGAGAAGAGGAAAATATGATGCAGAGAAAGGAGAGGGGAAAGATAAGTAGTAAACAAGAGTGGGTTAAGAGGGAACGCTAAGTGGGAAAGAGAAAATGCGTAGTGAGAATGGAGGAGAGCATGAAAATAGAAAAGGGGAATGGTAGGAGAGGGAAAGGTTGTAGTGAGAGGAAGGGAAGAGAGGGGGGAGGAGAGGTAGAGAGATGAGGGTAAAGGATAGGAAGAGAGAAGGGAAAAGAGGAAGAGGAGAAAGAGAAAGAGAATGGGGTAGAGAGGAGAGGGGAAGATAATGTCAGATCTAGAGAAGCAGCAGAGGCTCTTCAAAAGGCCCATAGAGGAAAAGTAAAAAAAAACTACAGAGATGAGCAAGCAGATCACTGCATACAGAGTAAAAGCTGGTTGAATACCTCATATTGGCCAACCTAAAATTGAGACATACACAGAGGCAGACAGAAAAAAGGGGAATGAGAGAAGGTTAAGGAGAAGAGGTAGGGCATGCCATGCAGTTAAGATAATGACACAAATATTACACTGTCTAGAATAATACATTTTATTGGCTTCACATATCAATTTATAGACAAGTATTCACTTTATGCAGAACAGTTTATTGATACAATATCAAACCAAGGGTGAACTACTGTATGTATCAACATATATGAATTCTATTTTCAGATAGATCACAATAAACTCAGTGAGAGGTTTGGCAAAATCCTTTTACATTTTTGGATAACAATCAATTTTATACATTCTATATTCAGATAGATCAATATAGAAATCAATATGAAGTCTAAATATTATCAAACATGGATAACAATCAGATTTCTATGCTATAAGATATATTTGTTAATTATATTCAGTAATATGGCACATTAATACTAACAAGGAAAAAGCAAACAGAAGCGCAAAAAGTAAACCAACAACAAAATAATAAGAAAGATGAAAAAGAAGAAAGATGAAGAAGGAGAAAAAGCAAGGAAAATGGAAATATGGCTACAATAGGGAGAACCAGACAGACAGACTATCAACCTATAGCATAGAAAGCATCCCTCCAGATGAAGTACACAAAAGATATATTAGACAAGGAAGGGCACATATACATACTACCTGTCAAAGAAACAGGAGGGAGCAAATGTCACAAATGTATACAAGATAGATTTTTGTTTCATGTGGTTATACTTTGGTGTTTACACCATTAGGTATTTTGTGTGTGAGTCCACTCTTCCCTACCATCTATCTCCTATAAATTTTTGACATTTGCTCCCCCCTGTTTCTTTGACAGGTAGTATGTATATGTGCCCTTCCTTGTCTCATATATGTTTTGTGTACTTCATCTGGAGGGATGCTTTATATGCTATAGGTTGATAGTCTGTCTGTCTGGTTCTCCCTATTGTAGCCATATTTCATTTTGTCCTTGCTTTTTCTCATTTTTCATCTCTCTTCTTGTTATTTTGTTGTTGGTTTACTTTCTGCCCTTCCTTTTTTTCTTGTTAGTATTGATAATTTGCAGGTGTTTATATTACATTTCGCTTTAGTAATATGGCACCTTAATCTATGAAAACAGTAAATAGCAAAATCAGGTATAAAAACCTACATGGAAATCCAGATATAAAAATAAGCAACAATAATATAAAACAACTTCATGTACAATGTAGCTAAATAGATTTTTTAAATAGGTATTAGATTATAACATACAGGATTATATAACAGAATTAATTAAATGTAATGTACCAAAGCAATCAGTCTGTTTTTGATAGAATCAAGGTTTGACAGTCATATACAGATTATGACCCCAAAACCTTATTTCAGGTTAAATCCACATCATCAGTTGTAACAGAAAGATTGCATCTGGACTATTTCAATTCATTATAAAATACAATACTAAAAATCTTGCAGCTATACATTACCAACATTTGAAAATAAAGGGTGGACTCCCTTCTAAATAGGACTGCTACTTAAGTTGGTTCAAAGTAATCCTTTGGGCCTTCTTTTTAGGAAGAATTTGAAGTAAAGATATATATAGTAAATAATCACAGTGAAAAGACAAGGGCAGAAGTGTATGCCAGAGAGCAACAGACAGAGAGTCCAGAGCTTCCCCCTGTCCTAATAGATACACTTTTTCTTTTCACCCACTCCCAATCACCGGACTGATTTCAGTTTTAACAAAACCAACAACCAATCAAATTAAGTAGACAGTATATATATATATATATATATATATATATATATATATATATATAATCATTTTATCCACAAATATCACAATAGAGAGAAAGAAGGTAGGTTGGAGAGAGGATAGACCCCCATGTGTGATAGGGTTTAATGATGATCCCATGGGGTTCTGTATAGCATGGGGGTTAATGTTAGATGAAAGGTTTTTTTTCCAGGACTCCCCTTGCAGGGGTTAACTATTTAGTTTCCATGAGGGTCTGTATAGACACCCATGGTTTTTAAATGGGTTGATTGGGTAGGGGCAAGCGATTTGATATGGGAAGTGGGGGATCAGGCAGTGAGCAGGGGTAGGGACTGCCTGGAGATTTCCTCCAGCAGTCATTTAACAATAGAAAGGAATCCCCAGGTCATTACCACAGCATTACATTTTGACTCTGCTTAAATTCTCTCTGGCTATTTATCCGGCCCCCATCATGGCCTGGCCTTAGCTTGTCTTTGGAACATCCTTGCTCATCCTAGACCTAGATCATTGGCCTGTGGTTAGTCCTACCTTCTAAACCTAACCTTGTGGGTTTACATTGAAATCAGCCACTAGCATTATTTTGTGAACATTTTGTAAATGTTCATTACAATGGAAAATCATGGGAGAACACTTGATAATGTATTATTTTCTTTAGTAATACATATAGCATAAATATAACCCATTGACTTTTGTAAAGCACTTTAGACAACATTTCAGATTATAAATCCATTGACAGAATCCTCAAGTTTTGTTTTTTTATGTGCATGTCAATTTAATTTATTAGTCCCATCTAAACACTTTACACTGTATAACACTGTATAATATGTTGGTGTTTTATTAGTGAATTAAAATATAATAATAATAATAAATGGAAAACATATTGAGTTGCTTACAAAATCTGCCTTTACTTTGTTCTGCCTTTAAAGATATTTTTTTAAGTCAACTCGGTATAACTAATTAAAAATGTATCTTTAGAAAAAAAGATTATCGGGGGTGCATACTTGTGATTACTATGCACTTTTTCCTGTGGGGAAAATCTCACCTCATCTCAGCAAATTGAGACGCTTAAAAAATATTCCTATATGTGAAAAATGAGTAGCCCATTTAAATTTCTTTTTTTTTTTTAAGAAATCATAGTCAGAATTATATATTGTAGAAGAATTTAAATTTGCAACATTTTCCCATTTTTTGTGACCTGCAACGTATTAACAACATTACTAGCTGTGTAAACCATGGGCATGAAAGCATTTTTGCAGACTTGGGTAGTGCATGGAAGCCGCCATGATAGTCAGACTTCCTTTTCAAGGCACAATGGATCATTTACAGAGAAGAGCAAGCAAAACTTAGGCATAATCAGTGTCTACTAAAATACGTTTTATCTAACGTGTTTATTCCAACGGTTTATACAGCTGCTAATGTTGTTACTGAGTTACACAATAGTATGATGTTTTTTCTAGTCTACAGTAATCCTTGAAATTATATTTTAATGACTGCCTATATAAAATGCTTAGTAACATAAAATACGATATTTTTTTTGATGCTAAACAATCTTCATTTCAATGCTATATGTTTAAAATGTCTAGTATCATAAAATGGGGCCCATATTGGAAATGTATGGATACCTTAATATTTATACATTCTTCCTGTACATAACATTGTGATGATGACAACACTCAATAATTTTGATGAGATTTGTAAACATCAGAATAAATGTGTATTTATGTAAATCAATTTCTAGAATTTCAATACATTTTTGTTGCAGAGTAGAGATACATCATAGTTGCCGGTGTATTACGAGAAGCAGCATCCTCCTTTTGTGAGATCCACAGAGCCTCACAAATAAAACTGACAAGTGGATTATTTACCCCACTAAGAAGAAGTGTAGACCTGTTGAGAAACTCCAACAAAACAACTGAGGTCCGAGGATATTCCATTTATCAGGTTCTCCTTTGGAATACACTGAGTGCTTCAGCCCAGATTGGGAATAGATCTAGCCCAATCAACATTCTGATCTTATAATATACTTATGTATGTATTTACTTTTCTGCACTTAATTAAAAAGTTATTACAAGCTCTGTTTTACTGCCTACAATCACACAAATATTACCTGCTTGGGTCTGCCCTTTGTAGCTCATGCCGTTACAGATTCTGTTGTATTGGCTGTGCAGTGTCTCATACTAGCCATATAGTGACCATGGGCCTCATTCAATTGTGATTTGGCCAATTGAATGGGGCTCTATATAAGCACAGAGCATATTTTTTTTACAGAAGTTTTTAGTTAGTGAACTTCTATCCAAAAGCAAGATCTTCACCAACTAAAAATGTATGCAAATAAAATATGCTATGTGCTTATATAGAGACCTTTTCAATTGACCAAATCGCAAT
Source organism: Discoglossus pictus (assembly GCA_027410445.1). NCBI lineage: Eukaryota > Metazoa > Chordata > Amphibia > Anura > Alytidae > Discoglossus > Discoglossus pictus. Next base: position 325,237,923 of record CM050164.1, on the reverse strand, counting down.
TGAATGAGGCCCCATGTCTCAGCAGCATGTTTTCACAATTTTTTTTTTACCAATAGGACTATCATGTATCAATGTAGAAAACCTTAATTTGGTTATATTTCTTTATTTGTTACATTATGATGGTCAGATAAAACAGCATACCATAACTCACAAAAAAGGGTTCAATGCATATTTGTTACCAGCTATATAAAATGGTTTTACTATCTTATTAAACCAGGTAAACCAAGTTTGTAATCAAATTACATCCAAAATAAAATAAATTTAGAATAAAAAAAAATAGATTAGCAAATTACATACCATGTACAACCAATTGCATAAATGTAGTTGGAGTACATGCAGCTTCCATAAATTCTACTGTGGGTTTATTATTTTCAACTATACAAAAGAAATACACATCTCATCCCACTCAACTAGTCGCTGGGATGTTTTAATGGGTATGATTGAGGTATCATTAAAAGGTCATCCTGATACTAGATGGTCATAAAGAGCTAATGCAATTGAACATTAAATTTGCAGATTACAGAAATGACCAAGGGTCTAAAAATGTTGCTGTTGCTTTGAAATGTCCAGAAGCCATATCAACAGTTAATTGCCTTCTTAAAAAACATTAATCTTGAATTTTTATGCACGTTAACCATATGGCATAATATCCTAAATCATATTGACAGCGTGAATAAAGCCCTATAAGCAAAATACATCACATTTCCACAGGCTTCTAAAAGTATAATGAAATATTTTACAAGAGATGTGTAAAAGCAATAGCAATATAGTCAATAGTTTTTAAGATTGTCAAAATACCAGCAGAAATTATTAAATCCAGAAAGTAAAAAGGCAGCATTTTTATGAGAGTGAAGATAAATCTTCTAATTTATCAGCGGAACATACTTCTAAAGTACAAACATAAGCTATATGTGGCACCATGACAGTTGAGTTACATTAAAGATATGGAACTTTAAATTAAATATCATCTGATTTTGATTTGCTTTGTGTTAAAATGGACACTACTAATCTTTAGAAAGCAGCAGCAGGTGGTCATGCTTATAAAATGTACATTTTTGAAGAACTGCACTTGAAAAGAGGCAAATAAAATAATGAATAATGTTCCCCCCTTTTTATTTCTTTATTAACAAATATGCTGCCATGGACTGTACCATTGTAGTTTACGCAGATCAACTTCTTGAAGTTACAACTGCCACTGCTCCCAGCAGGGCAAGAAAGAAGCTCTTTCCTTTATAACACACCCTCCTGAGAAAGTAATAGATAAGAGACAAAAAATAGAGCTTGAAGTAAATAAAAAGTGCATATAATAGTTATAAAATATAAACTCTCTCTTTATTTTGTTTTCCTTTCTAAACCCATTTTGCCCATTATTATGTTTAGTCATTTAATATACCATACAGAAAACATTACACCACATTATCCCTAGTCTAGTTCTAAGTCTAGTTTAGACCATCTCCAGTTAATTCCAAAATCAAATTTGGCCAAATTGTATTTAGACTTTGAAACTGCATATGGAATTTGTCTCTGCTTGCCAGAGACCGTGTGATTTCTTGTGAAATGATTAACTAAATACTACCTCCAAACAACCATACGACCATGTTGTCAATAGAACATGCAGTAGGGACATGCATGATAAGTATCATCTTGAATACAAGATAGCTTAATGCATCTGATATGTTTGGTTCAACGGATAAATGTTATTTGTAATTATTTAATAGTATGTTTCATGGACTATTATGCACACATTAAATTAGCTGATTTTGAAAGCAGATTTTAGGATTAAAATAAATGAACATTGACATTCCATTATCACTATCATTATAGTTATTTACATATTTCATTTTTTCAACATATTTTTCTTGTTTGCCATGTTGAACTTCCAGTGACCAGTATGAGAGAGTGTGATAGCGATAACACCAAATATAACACACCTGCTCCCCAATTCATACCTGAGACCTTGTAACACTAACGAGTCACATGACACCGGGGAGGGAAAATGGCTAATTGGCTATATAAATAATCTTTTTTATATATTTGTATATATTTTATATATGTACTGTATGAGTTGATGTTGGAGGGGGTTCAGGAAGTGCAAAAAAATTGTGCCTGCCCCCTCCTGGGGGGGAGGCAAAATTTATTTTTGCACTGGGGCCCTCCATCCACTTGCTCCGCCACTGACAGTACATATACACACCTGCACACTCCAACTGTATTACTGCTCACTTGCCGACAGGAGCAAGCCTGCAGATCAGTTAAACATTGAAATCTTGTTTTCTGCTTTGAGAGCTTACCGTATATATTCGAGTATAAGCCGAGTTTTTCAGCCCTTTTTTTAAGGCTAAAAAGGGCCCCCTCAGCTTATACTCGAGTCACTCCCCCTAGTGTCCCTCTAACCCTCTAACACCCCCGTGTCTCTCTACCCCGCTATGTCTCTCTAACCCCCCCTTGTCTCTCTAACCCCCCGTGTCTCTCTACCCCCCTGTGTCTCTTTCCCTCCCCCCTCCTCATCCTCAACCCCCCTCCTCCTCATCAACCCCCTCCTCAACCCCCTCCTCACTTTCTCCCCTCTAAATACCTCCCCCTCACTTACATGCTTCTTCTCCGGCCTCTGCTCCGCCTTGACCACGGCGCGCACGTGGCGTCATTAGCATTGAGGAGTGAGGTTGAGGGTTGGTTGAGGAGGGAGGATGAGGAGGGAGTTTGAGGAGGGGGTTGAGGATGAGGAGGGAGGTTGAGGATGAGGAGGGAGGTTGAGGATGAGGAGGGGGGTTGAGGTTATGGAAGGGGGTTGAGGTTATGGAGGGGGGTTGAGGAGGGGGTTGAGGATGGGGGGGTTGAGGATGAGGAGGGAGGTTGAGGATGAGGATGGAGGTTGTATGGGGTTGAGGAGGGAGGTTGAGAATGAGGAGGGGGTTGAGGAGGGTGATAAGGGAGGGGGGAAGAGACACAGGGAAGGGAGAGGGGAGAAGAGACACGGGAAAGAGAGGGGGACACAGGGGGAAGCACATTTCCCACCCTCGGCTTATACTCAAGTCACTCATTTTACCCACTATTTTGTGTTAAAATAGGGGCCTCGGCTTATACTGTAATTTAAAAAAAGCAAACACACAGTGACATTATCAAATATCCTCTTTCAGATGCAATAAGGAAAAAATGCTTTTAGTGTCCCTTTTTAGATATCTAATTTGTACTTGTAATTTAAAATTAATTTGTAACAGTATTATACTACTGGTACAAATTAATATTTTCTATATTGTGTAGTAAAGGAGGTCCTATGTTATTATTAATATCTGTGTGACACATTCTAAGCACAACTATAGTCTGCCACAAGTGGACAATATTCAAAATGCTTCCATCCTAAGCAGTAACAATTCAAATTTGACTTGAGCCAGTGAAGTGGAGACTTAACTTGTATTGTACTTCTGCTTTGTGCACGCCAAAGTGTATTAATATTCCAATCAAGGAAATGGCAGCAAACATGCAGAGTACAGGGAGCAATCTGTGAGCGTACAGTTCACTGTGTAAGCTCCATTTGCATAGAGTTGTATTAGTACACAAGATGAAGTTGATGAAAAATGGATTTAATGTTAAAATGTCAGGTAAGATATAAATGTGAAAAAATAATGTAGAAAAATAGGTATCAACTAAAACAGAATAGGAAATAAGAAAATAAAAACTTTTTGAATAAACCAACTATAATCTATATACAGCAAGTGCAGAGTCTGAGTTTCAGTCCTGTAAGGAAAATGGTAGATAGGTAAGCCAAGCGGCACTACCCTGTCATATTAATATAAGCATTTACCTTGCCAATAAGAGAGTGCTTCTTCCCCAGCCATTGCTGAAAAAATTAAGTGTGAAACTTTATTAAATTATGGATATTTTTTTTTAAAATCACAGAATTCTAAAATATGTCCAATATAAAAGTATACAGTCCATTAGATGATAAATATTCATTTTATTCTTATATTTACTTTGATCTGGGGTTAATGTTAGGAAACTAAATATACTAACCATGCACCAAATACTGTTATATCAAAATAAATAGTTACCTGTAGATATAATAACCTACCTATAATTCTCTCACACACCACATTTATTACCACATTTAAATAGATTTTTAGGAGCAAGACTGATTAAAATTAAATGATTAATATGTGCAACATTGTGGATGACAAATGTAGCATCCATTATTTCTGCCTCTGGTACAAAAATATTGAGTTAACTACAATATACGAGTTTCAATAACATCAAATGAAAACACAGCACAATAGTCATTAACTTAACACGATTATAAAAAAAACTAGAGGTTTAATTTTAGAAATTCAGGTCTTAAATATTTATCTTGGTTTATACACATACACATGCATTCACGACTAAATACACAAAAATACACAAATTACTATGTGATAAAAACATGAATACTGCAATTCTAATCAGAGTCACTGAACCACTAATTAACATGTTTGCTGTCAAACAGGGATTTGTTGGTGTGCCCTCAAGGACCAGGGATCAGAACCACTGCTCCAAACATTTCCTTTTTTCCCTTTTTAAAAATTTTCAAATCTAACACACGCTGCTTTTATCAGAAACAGACATTACATTGATTCATTCCATAAACATACAGATTTATTTTATTTTTAAAAACATTTGGTTTCCACACCCTCAGAGGTGCTTACATGGGCATCTAGTACATGCAAATAGAAACACTGCATTCAGGTACGTGTTTTAACACTATACTTACCTTCAAGTCAACAGCAGCACAGTGTAGAAATCCACATAGCAATGTCTGAACTCTTTCTTGCTTCCTTGAACAGGGGAAAACAAGACTGCACATTCCATGATGCTTTGCTGCACAAACTGGCTTCCCAGTAATTGAAACAATGTTATAGCTACCTGTGATTGGCAAAAACAAATTATGACTTTTATGCTAATTTACCCAAGGTTTTCAAGGCGCATGCCTTCTCAAAATCAAGTGGCAGACACCTGAAGAAATTAGCTAAAATCGGGGTGATTTTTTTTAAATTATTTTGGAATCTTTTCATGCAAAACATGTTTTCATACACATCAGATGCATTCGTATTCCATGAAACTTAAATATACACCTAATAGAATTCCTATTTAATTATTCAGATTAGCAATATTTAATGTTAAACTTACTTTCAAAGATCACCTTCAAAACCACAAGTTCAGCTGATTGTCATCAACCTATCAAGAGGTGGGGGCAACTAAGGCTCCTATGCTAATCCCTATATCACAAAATTATAGCAGGTTTAAGAACAAAGTAAAAGTACCTAGCTATGTTAATCACCCATTACTGAAACATTGCGTGAGAACTGCTGAGAGCGACTGCAGCAAGCCAGAGGCGAAAATTACGGCAAAAGTTTCCACTGATTCTTGCACGATTACGAGTTACTCCTTTAGACTTTTCCACCAAAACCCTATGCTAATAAAAAGTTACGGATCACTCGCAAAATAGAGCAGTACCATAACTACAAAAAATTTGGAAAATATTACAGGTACCAAAGACCACTCGCAAATGGATTTAAAAACATTGAGGAGTACCGCAGCAGTTAAAGAGACAGTATAAACCAAAAAACAATAAAGAATGATGAACATTATTTGACACTTAAATAATGTGGTTGCATAAGTCTGCACACCCTCTTATAACTTGGGATGTAGCTGTGTTCAGAATTAAGCAATCACATTCCAAATCGTGTTAAATAGGAGTCAGCATACACCTGCCATCATTTAAAGTGCCTCTGATTAACCCCAAATAAAGTTCAGCTGCTCTAGTTGGTCTTTTCTGAAATTTTCTTAGTCGCACCCACAGCAAAAGCCATGGTCCACAGAGAGCTTCCAAAGCATGAGGGATCTCATTGTTAAAAGGTATCAGTCAATAGAAGGGTACAAAGGAATTTCCAAGGCATTAGATATACCATGGTACACAGTGAAGACATCATCAAGTGGAGAAAATATGGCACAACAGTGACATTACCAAGAACTGGAGCTCCCTCCAAAATTGATGAAAAGACGAGAAGAAAACTGGTCTGGGAGGCTACCAACAGCCTGGGAGGCTACAGCAACATTAAAGGAGCTGCTGGAATATCTGGCAAGTACTGGCTGTGTGGTACATGTGACAACAATCTCCCGTATTCTTCATATGTCTGGGCTATGGGGTAGAGTGGCAAGACGAAAGCCTTTTCTTAAGAAGAAAAACATCCAAGCCAGGCTACATTTTGCAAAAACACATCTGAAGTCTCCCAAAAGCACGTGGGAAAAGGTGTTATGGTCTGATGAAACCAAGGTTGAACTTTTTTGGCCATAATTCCAAAAGATATGTTTGGGTTGAGTTGTACAGTTTATAGGTCACATTAAAGGTGAAAAAAGTTCTGAAATGATTTATCTTTGTCTAATTTTTTTACAGCACAGAAACCTGACATTTTAACAGGGGTGTGTAGACTTTTTAAATCCACTGTATATATATATATATATATATATATATATATATATATATATATATATATATATATATATATATACACAATATACAATACATAAACACAGAATAAACACATTTATATATTAACTCTATAAATACAATTGTCACAACTATTAAATTTTAAAAAATATAAATAGATTAATTAATTAAACAAATATATCACTATATCACTATCACATTAGAATAATCATGACGTTTCCATTTTCTATTGGTTCTGAGAGCCGTTTCTCAATCATAAAGCTTGGTTTGGGTACTTCCTACACTGAAATCTCTTGTGGATAAGTTAGGATTTACGGATGTGGGCTGACTGCCATAATTTTGTGAAAAGATTAACCTATTCATGTATCATAGGGAAAAAAGCTCCTGCAGCCGATTTATGGGTATACTGCAAATTACACAGCTCGATTAGCATGGGGGCTAAGACTGGGAGTAGTCCTGAATTGTCAGAAACAAGTTTATGTGACAGATAGCAGATAGTTTGGTTTACAGTGAAAAGCACACAAGGTTGTGCATCTCCATTTTGGACTATTTCACAATTAGTGTTGATGATCTAATAAGGGGTAGAGACTAAATATTGTTTTTCTAAATCCTTGAATAGGAATTTTATGAATGAACAATGTCTAATTAAAACATTATCAGTTTACATTAATCTTTTCAGTGTTCATTTAACCTTAGGTCACCCTGCCCCTTCTTGACATGTTAAGGCACATACAGATCCCACAAATTTTAAATATTGATTCTTATATATACTCTTCGTATATATAAAGAGTTGTACAATGTGTAAGTTATGCTAGTACTAGACAACAAATGTCATATATATATATATATATATATATATATATATATATATATATATATATAGTACATTTGTGTTCACATTTGATAGTCTAAAACAAGTTAAAAAAAACTCAGAATTCCGAGAAATACAGTCATTACACAGCATTCTGGCAGCCTGTGCCGTGACATGCAAATGAGTCCACAAAGGCTTTGCTCTTGCTGTCCATAACCATTTTAAACAGGTTTTTTTAAAGTTAATGTCCGCTGTATCACCCAGCTTTTTTGCAAAGGTCAGGATGGATTATACACAATCCAGGAATCCTACCCACATACAGCTATTTCAAGGTTTCTGCCTCTCCTATTTCAAGCTAACCCATCATTTTTGAGAAACTGTGTTTTTGGTAATCACACTCGTTAAAGGCAGTACCTGAAAAATGCTTGGACTGGGGAATCAGATGAGGAGGGCCTGTGAGTGACAGAGTGAAGGAGTCTGTCAATTTAATAGGTCTTAAGAAAGAGACTCTGTGTAACTGGATGTAATCTGTAGAGTACTTTGTCCAACTGGATCAATAAATAATTAACTAATAAAATAATTTGTTACCCCTCTCACCTTCCCCAATTAATTAAGAGTCCCACTTTACCTAGAAGCTGATGCAGGTAGCTGAAGTACTGATACTCTATATACAGTGCTATGCCCCCGCAGTTGCTTTGCCCACCTTTATATATGCTTAATAGGCATAGTACATATCAGTGTAGGTGACAGAAAATCAGAAGAACTTACTGATATCTTTATGTCATAGAAAGCTGTTGTGCATTTACTCAAATTGTTTTTAATTACTTTTGTAATATTGCTTTATCTAATAGATCATACTTAATATATTGGTATACACTTTTATTATATGCCATTTACAATGAACATTTATTGCTAATGAAAATGAATGTAGATGTTATTTCAATAGCATGTGTGTGGGTGAATTAATTTAATGTTTGTACAGGAAAGTAACAGTCAGCCTCATCCGCAGACTGAAGCAATGAAATGCACGGCTAGATTGAAGCAATGCAATGTACAGCACGTTTTCTGTCTATGCTCCGCTATCCCTATGTGTGTCTGGAGCTATAGGAGATTCGTTATGGCCAGCACAGCTATCTATCTCTTATGAACCAGCATTGAGCTCCAAACCCCACCCCTCCTCATCACAGACAGTCTCCCTTTCATTCATTTAAGGTGGGCCTGCCAGATGATGAAAATAAGCCAACACAAGTTACTGAACAAATACAACTGAACTGGTGTCCTTAGTGAGATAATATCAAGTAAATAGCAAGCAGATATAAACAATATACTAAAGAAAATCTAGGTTTTCAGTAATGTACAAGTTGATTACCACTCTTTTTGCTCAGTGTTTCTCTTACATTATATAAACATTAAACGTAATATACTGTATACCGGTGTACTTGTGAACATTGCTGATAATATTAATGTTTTGTGCATCACCTCATTAAGTGATAAACTGAATAAATATGTATTTATGTAACAGCTATGTGTATGTGAAGTATATATTTACCAAAACATGATTTTCTGACCCTCAATTTCAGTTGTATGTACAACGTGCCTATCAGATGTGAGAGTAGAGCATCCTAGAAAGCAAGTTGAGAGTAGTACCTGTGGTATACTGTACATTTGTGGTTCTCTACAAACAGACCCTAAAACATAACTGCTGGTCCAGAGGGATGAGGAAAGCATTAAAACGTTAAACACATCTATGCCACTAGTCACAGTAACAAATAGATCATTATCTGCAATTAAATTGTAGTTTATTAAAAATGGTGTAAAACGGAATGAAAATGTAGTTTGTCAAACAGTATAACCCTGTTCAAAATATTCTGGATTTCAAAGTTGGTTAAATATAACCAGTCAGTCCCCAGATTGTGTTTACACAGAAGGCCACACGCATTTGTTGGATACACAAGAAATATGATTGATTAATAATATATGTAGGGTCCTGCTCTGCTTCATATACCTTGAATATGCATGGTTAGTAGTACATTTTAATGCAACTTAGTTTATCAGTAAGGACATATATTGGGCTACTCGTTAATGCATGTGTAAGGCCACTGACTTGCAGCCTTTTTAAATTGCGATTCAGCAAATTTAAAAGGGCTCTATTTAAGCACATAGTATATTTTTTTACAGACGTTTTTAGTTAGTGAACTTCTATCCAAAAGCAAGGTCTTCAATAACTAAAAACTTCTGTAAAAAAATATGCTATGTGCTTATATAGAACCCTATTAAATTTGCCGAATCACAATTTAATAAGGCTGTGGATGTTTAGAAGGATTCTGTAACATGTCTTTTGCTATTACATGTTTGTAGAGAGAACCTAAGGACAATTCATCATATTGATAATTTTGTTTAACTAGTGTTTACTGATATTATTTACTGATATTACTAAGTCTAAACACACTGTATCGTCTGAACTATCAGTTATAAGATTTGGATGAAGATGACTTTGGTGATGACGATGCCAAGAAGAGCAAAAAAGAAGAACGACTCCCCAAAGTATGATGCTCGTTTGATTCTCAATTACTAGCTCAATCTAATCTTAATGACATCATTCATGACCAAAATACATCTAAAAATCAAGCTAAACTTTTAGCTTTAAGATTGAAAGGATGGATTCTTCTGAAACATGGTGCTAAAATACGTTGGTTAAGCACCAAGATAAATGAAAACTTCAAATTTCTAAAGAGAGAAATCTTATATACTGTAATGATGTAGTCTGTAATGGAGGTTTTTGAACAGCAATCTTCATTAATGGGGCTTGTTTATTGTTCAAACTGAATTTGAAAGCTATGCTAATTACACAATGGAAGAATATAGACATGAAATACATAGGAAATTATGAACCTTCTTTTGACCAGTATCCAGTGTGAAAGGTATTCTTGGCACATTTTTGGGGTATCTGAAAGTGATCACTCTGCTACTTGGTTTACAGCTCGTGTATGTGAAGTACAGTTGCTTGAATGGGACAGCAGAGAAAAAAAAAAACACTACAGCCAAAATCATGGTCACAAAGAGAATAACCTATTCCAGGAAACAAAAATGTGGTAAGCCACCCATTGATTAGTGCTCGAAAAAATATTTACCACTATTACACATTTAACTTGACTTAATGAAAAACATTGTCAAAGTGATGGATCAATGTTGTGCTGATTTTCTCTACCTGGAAAATGTTTTTTCCAAGAGTAAGGGAGGTTAAAATAAAGGAAATGTGTGGGTCCTGATGAATGTTATGAAAGCTAGTTGAAAGAATCTGAATGAAAACAAAAAGAAAATAGTCAATGATCTTTTTGATGCCACTCTAATATATTTGCCATAATAATCTTCTGGATTAGCACATCCAGACACAAGATGCATCTGGAATGCTCCAATCCATAGGGTCACAAAGAGTCGAACATGACTAAATGACTGAACAACAAAACATGCCACTAAAAGTAAAGTTCTTAAACTCACATTTGGAATTTTCCTGTGAAAACCTTGATGCTATCAGTATATATAGAGAATACTTTCATCAGGATATACCTACCATGGGAAGATGGTACCAGGGAAAATGGAATCTTAATATACTGGTTGACTAGTGCTAGACATTAACAGCCTTATTAAATTGCGATTCTGTCAATTTAAAAGGGCTCTATATAAGCACACAGCATATTTTATTTACAGAAGTGTTTAGTTAGTGAAGACCTTGCTTTTGGATTGAAGTTCACTAACTAAAAACTTCTGTAAATAAAATATGCTATGTGCTTAAATAGAGCCCTTTTAAATTTACTGAATCGCAATTTAATAAGGCTGTTAGTAGGTATGTTCCTCAAGCAAAGTACAGCAGAAAATCAGCATTTAACACCAATTGGATTTTTCATGTAATAAACATGTTTTAACATACATTTATGAATCACTTAAAGGGATATGGAAGGTTCACTTTTTTCTAATGTTAAAATAGTATGCATCATTTTATTGACAAGTGCCTAAATGCTCTGTTTTTACTCAATGGAACCTTCCAAAAAGTCCATACAAAGGTCTGCCACCAGCAGATCATGACCACAGAGTTTGTATTAGTATTAGATGTACTAGCCACTTACAGATTGTTTCTCAACAGCATATTTTGAAATGCTGCTGAGAGGCAATGAGTGATTGGCTAGTACATCTAGTAGTGCAAAGACACTATGTGCATGAGCTGTCGGGGTAAGCCTTTGTTGCCACTATTTGGAAGGATTCAGTGAGAAAAGCAGAGTAATACAATGCTTTTAAGCACTTGCTAAGAAAATGATGATTAAATATACAAATAATTACCTAAGTAGTTTATTTTAATAGTAACATCAGTGAACATTACAAATACCTTTAACAAAAACTTGGGTGACAAAAAAATTGGGAAAGCATTTCTGAAATGCCATAAAATGTACCTCTATTTTTATGCATGTGACAGAGAAGAATATATTTTTGTTGTCCAAGGTTATTTGATAACATTTACAGGTCCAAAAAAGAAGTCTACAGATTAATTGAAACAATTCTCTCTTAAAGGACAAACTCCATTTAAACGTACGCTTTTGTCCAAACAATGAATTATTGTGTTCCCCAAAACTCATGTTTTTTTTCTCATCAGTTAGCCATCTTTATATCACATTTGTTATTTTTGTATTGCAAAACTGTCTGTACTGTTATTTCCTTTATATTAGATAGGACTCTTAGAGAAGATCAACTACGTATGCAAAGGTTATTAAACTTGCCAGTTACCCCTCCATGTTTGTGGAAAGTGTAAGTTGCCATTTTAAGTTTCATTTCTGTCAGTGCTAAGCTGATTGGGTCAAAAGTTTAAGAGGCAAATCAAGTGCCAATCAAAATGTAGCTGGGAAAGTGTCATTTATTTTCCTATGTTCTTCAGCAGCTCACATCACCTAACATGCAGAGGTCTTGTAGCAACAAAAGACAAGTTATAAACCTTTCACACATATATTTGAGCTGCTACAAGTGCACTCTTTAATGTGAGAGGACATTGTGTTTAGGTGAAGCATCCCTTTTGAGGTCTAGAGATGTAGTGTAGCCAAAGTGGCGGGTGAGATCTTATTTTCTGGGGAACTTCAAGGTCAGTCTCTCAGTATTCTCCAGAGGTATTGTAACGAGCTTTGTATTAAAAGCTAAAATAGTTTTTTTCTTTACTTTCACAATGTTATCATTTAATATAGTACATTGAGGTTTAACATTTCTGTCCAGGAATGACATTAGATGGGATTTGTGTAGAAGATGCTTACAAGCACATTTAAGCAAGTTGAAGGTCTCATAACCCCTTAATTTATTATATGATAATTAGGAAATGTAGTGAATACTTCAGCATGAGGGTTGTCAAGTCCCTTATTCAAGCACTTAAAGGGTAAAATTATTTCAAAATCTTTCCATTCCTATGTTATGGGGCATATATACTACATTTACACATCTCCAAGAATCCTTCAACTAATCACCTATTATTAAATTAGGTCCTTTACAAACGTTATTAAATCTAGGCCAATGGCAAGCTCACTGTTAAATATTGAATACTGAATATGAGGGTGTACCTGTATCTATGGAGGTTTATTGCAAGCAATAAATCTTATGTCTCAGGTTAAGCCTTCAGATGGCTTGAAAGATCAAAAAGCCATTGACTCTTATATCACAAATAAAATCTGGATTGGTAATTTGATGAAAATGAGTAAAGTTTGTTAAAGTAACAGTTATCCTGAGATCAAAGGTTTATTTTCAGTTGTATATAGCTTTAAATGTTTTTTTTTTCTATCATTATTATGCATATCAAATTTCGTATTCAACCTATTCCAGGTGGTCTCTGGGTAACAGACCACCCTACTTTCAGAACGGGCCCCAAGGCTTTTTGTATGAGTTTGTCTTTATGCTCTGTTTGTTTAAATTAAAAGAAACCGCACAATAGTTTCTATAACTAATTATTACAGTACAGGGTTGTTATTATTATTATTATTATTATTATTATTACTATTATCATTACTACAGTATTACACTTTATTATTATTACCACATATGGGCCATTTGCATTTCTTCTTCTTCTTCTTAATAATAATAATAATAATAATAATATTCATCAGAGATCCGAGTTATATACAAATCCGATTTAAAGACTTTCTCAGGAACGTATCTTGGCCTTAAACCACGACCAGCTGTACTTTTTATTATTGTTATTATTATTATCACATATAATATTTGTCAAACTGCTATTTGTCGTCACGCTCAGACAGCACAGGGGGAGAGCTAGGAAGCCTGGGAGTGAGGTTGCAAGCGAATTTGAGCTATATTTGGGGGTTTTCGTCAATCCAAAATCGGATAAGCGAATGGAAAAATGGCAGACGAAAAACTTAAAAAATTCTGAAACTGCATGAAAACGAGGCTGAACAAAGCCAGGCACGTGGGACTTAGAAAATACACAACGGCAAAGACAGTAACATTTACACAAACAACGCCAGGCACCCAGGACTTTAAAAATAAAACAAACAGCAGTCAGCGCCACACACATAAACATTCAGCAGACACACAGAGGAAAAACACACAGGGAAGGGACAGGGGATGGTGGAAAGAGACACATGGCATTCCCAAGCACAAAACTTGCAGGTTAATGAACCCTGCAATGCGGGGCTTGCCATGAGCATTGCGAGAGGCTTGCAATGATCGCCTAAGGCGCTCATTGCGAGCCCCACGATGAACACCGTAGGTGCTCATCATGGGGCTCACGGTGATCGCTGAAGGTGATCATTGCAAAGCAGGAAAGTTGAAGTATACAAGGGGAGAGGCTCACAATGACTGCCAAAGGCGTGCATTGCGAGCCACGCAATGAGCGCCGAAGGTGCTCAGCGCAGGGCTCGCGATGAGCACCGAAGGTGCTTAGAGGAGCAAAAGCCTCACATTGTGAGGCAAACAGCATTCCCAAGCTTCAAATTTTATTGCCGTAATTTTTTGACGGGCAATTCGCTAGTAATATCATATTCCTCTTTATTTATAAAGTGCTAACATTTTAAGTAGTACAAGTAGTACAATACTCAAATTGTAAAGGTAAAACAAATTGTAAAGCATGCAGAATTACAAATATACAATATGTATACCCACACTAACACATGGATTCTCACACACAAATGCCTATACATTTTTACGAATACCCAGAGAAATAGCCAAAATGTGACCGTGGCTATGTATCTTTAAGAAAAATAAGTTTTGTGGTAAAAGAGAAGAAAATGATACAGGTAGATGCAAATAATTAAATCTTCAGCTATTCAAATATTTAAATGTATTACATTCTAATTAAATAAACATATAAGAAACTCAGTATAATGAAATAAGCAAAAATATTGGTATTTGTATTGCATTAATCTTTTTGTTCTTCTATAAATCCCTTCCATTATTGTTTTCATTATGGTATCAGCCACTTTGGCTTATCCACCTTAAATGAAGAAGGGGGAGAGGGGTTGTGTGAGGCAGAGGAGGGGTTTGGAGCTGACTGCTGGTACATGAGAGAGGGATATGACTGAATCCGCTAGTTTCATGAGGTGTTTGCAGTGTCAGTCTGCTTGTGTTAAGCAGAAGTTGCCCATACTATGCACAGTGCCCACAGTCCAGTACATAGAGAGAGCGCACACAGCCAGTGCACCACCTTCTGCCTCACACAGACACAGCCCTTGCAGCATCCTTCCCTGCCGCACACTTGCTCACTTCACATTTCCCTCTAGGATGAGGGGTTTCGATGTTCAGCTGCAGCTGTGGTACAGTCAAAAGTTTTTTTCCTCTGCGGTTATGAGTAGCTGAGCACAGGGAGCTCCTATTCGTCACCTGCACTCATATAAAGCGGAAATTTCTGATTGGATTTGGTGTAATTTCAGCAAGGGATACAAAACCTAATGGGGATAAAGGTATCACTGTGGAAATAAAGAACGTGGAGATATACATACATACATTTATATTTCTTTCTTCTGGAAAAGAAGGTTGTGTTTTTGGGAAATACCGAGTTGGATTGTGGTTTGCATCATGTTTTGGATGGAATCTCTTCTTTTTTGGGTTACCGGGTTTCTGGCACTTTGTACCGGGGCTGATATGAAAGCTCGGAGCTGCAGTGAGGTCAGACAAGCATACAGTGCCAAGGGATTCAGCCTGGTCAATGTCCCCTATCAGGAGATAGCAGGTAAGATAACCCTACCATCACACCAGTCATGGTTATAGATACTAAAACATCTCTCATATTCTTGTGTGTTTTCCACTAAATCTGAGATATTTTATTTCTCATTGAGACTTACAGAATTATTGATGAGTTATAATAATGCTAATTCAAATCACAACCAGAATGCATTATTGTAAGTAAGTCATCATTTATACATCAGACTTGTGAGTCCAAGGAGTTTGGTTACATTAAACTGGCATCACTTGGAAGTACGATATACACTTTAAAATCTACTTGTGTTTGTACGGTCAGAAGAGTGTCTAAATATTGCTGTTACTCTTCTATTGCACATGTACCTGTCATATAGCCTTATTCTATTAGCTACTTGCAAATGCCTTAAACTCATACATTTGGCTTTGGTTGTTTGTTTTTTTAAATAAATGTTTATATGCATTGTATTGCCTTAAGAATTCATTAGTGCCAATAAGTAATATTTGCAGAGTATGTAGCAATATTAAGAGGGATTTTAAGTGTGTATAAATTTAAGAATTGGACAATAGAATAGGGCCCATAGTAATGCTGCTTTTTAGAAAGTTAGGAGGAGAGTTACTTTGCATCATTACTCTTCCAATATAACATATAATAACATATCTTATGTTATTATATATTAACAAATAAGATAAACATTGTATCATCTTTTAAGTCTTTTAATACTACTAGGCATTTCCGCACACTGCTATGGACAGCAGAATAGCTGTCATTTAATTTCTGTTTTACAGGCTCACGCCTATGTCTTTTTGTCATATTCTTATATGAGGTTATGTGCCCTTAAGGCATTCATAGTCAGAGAAGAGTCAGAAGGATTGATTGATTATCTTTTTATTTATTTTTTTAATTCTATTACTCTGAAGTTTTGTATCAGCATTGGCCTTGTTACTTACAATACTGTAGTTTTCATGTGTTGAATAATGTTATAATTGTATTAACTCACTCGCCTTAGGTGCAACTTCTGTACAGGAGACTGCTATACTGCTGTACTACACCATGGGTTACAGGCTCATGTTTGCACCATGGCATCATCACACCGAGTAACTTGCTGTCATTATGTCTTGGTGTCTGGCATTCAACCACTTACAGCACTGTGAGCAATACTAAAATGTTCTGAGATTATTTTCAAGCATTTAAATAGAAGCCAAGGTGCAAAACCTAGAGCTATTGTATTTGTGTCCACTAACAGCCACTGTACATTTTCCAAAAAAGATATGCTCAGACAGTGACAGGTTATGGGACTGCTCAGGCTGAAATGTCATTATTTGCTCACACTATAGTCCATTGATCTATAATAGTTATTGTCTTTATACCAGATTGCCTCATTTTGGATGTCTATTCAGTACGTTGCTCATGCAAACTTGAATGATATAGGAAATCAAAAAAAAAAAATCAAAATGTTTTCAAAAATAGCTATAGACTTCCAGATAAAATTAATGAGGATATGAAATCTCATTATTTACTATTATAATAACATCAGATCATTTGTTATTTTGTTATTCTGGCTTAGTCACTGAATGTAAAAGTCTGCCAAGGTCTGTAGGTGAGTTTACATATACAACGTATAAAATAAATAATTATTATTATGTGTGTTTATCCCAAAATAAAATACTTTGATTGCAGTAATTACCACCCTTGTTGAAATAACCTTCCTATTGTATCATTCAAAGCATTAGTTCAATGAAATATGATTAGTGTTGAATTATCCTTTAATCAATACCGTCTACAGTGATTCATGCTTTCTGGTTACTGTGCATTCAAGTTTTGCTACGCCTGTTTATTTTGATTAGAAACATATCTATGTAGTGACTGTGATTTATATTTTTTTTTTAAAAAGATGATAATATTGGGTGCCTAAAAAAATAAGTGCTAAACAAAGCACGTCTAAACATGAAAAGCATAATGTGAAGAGGAATGCTGATATCAATCATTTCTTCTTTCTATCTGACACATATTACAAGTAAATCTGCTTTGTGATATATTTCAGGTAGTAAGTCGTATTGTTATGTAGCATATGTGGTTTTCATCATATTCCACACATTACAGTATAAAAGTGTAATGCATAGTTCTCAGGATAAAGGTACAGGCGGTCCCTGTATGACGGACGAGATCCATTCTTCAGAATGTCTGTATTTCAGATTTGTATGTAATTCGGATCCATGGATAATAATATAAATAATAATAATAATAATAATAATAATAACAATACAATAATGGTTCATATGTGGTATGAATAATACAGCGTAATAGTGTAATAATAATAATAATAATAATAATAATAATAATAATACTCTGGTACTCTAATAATAAGTTAGTTAAGAAACTATTGTGCTCTTTCTTTTAATTCAAATAAACAGAACATAAGAACAAACTTATACAAAAAACATTGTGTGCCCGTTCTTAGGTATGGGTCAGCTATAACCCAGGATCGCCTGTACTATAGGCAAGTACCCACATATCCAATAGGTAGCAGAACTCCTTATACTGAAGGTCTGACAATTAAGAAATTCTATGAATGATATTTCTTGTGTTTAATTATTTTGTCATAATAATATTTTTGTTCTTTATTTACAATTGTGTGATACATTCTCATAATACGTTTTTGAATGAGCTTGGTTTTTCTGCAGATTTCCATTTAGCTAGTTGGGAGCGATAGAGGGGCTTCACACAATTGCCCAGATTCACTAAGCTTCACTATGATAGACTGGGTAACGCTGTGAATGGTAACCATAAAAGTCTTCAATAATATTGCCTTATTATAAAGAAGTCTAGGGAGAGCTGTAAAGCTTTATCCAAGACTTACTTTATATTCTTAGGGTGTGATCTCCCTAGTTTTAGTCACTAAGGAGACATTTTGTGAAGTCTCCTCTGCACAGGAGAGACGACAAGTCCCAGATGTATATATATATATAATTCAGTAATATACTGAATATGCTGATTTCGGACAGTATATTCTGTGTATGTATCACATATAATAGTTTTCAAACTATGAATCGTCGTCACGCTTTGCTAGATCGCAAAGCGAGCTCGCAAGAACTGCGTTCCTCGTGAAGCGAGGGAAGCAGTTTAGTCCGCAAGTGCGGACCCTCGCAAAGCGAGGGGCCGCATTTGCGGAGGGGGAGACTCTAGGGCGCCTCACAAGTGGTTACAAACACCCACATAAGCGGCAATTTAACAAAATAGATCTAACACGCAATGACTAAATACGGACCTACACAAAAAAAAAAGAACCGCAGGACTTAAATGCAAAATTTACGGACTTAGCCTAATAAAATATGACACACGGGACTTAGAAAAAAAAACATTACGAACTTGCAAAAATACAAAATTAACGGCCGAACCGCGCACACCTGAAAACACCTCTGCAAGTGAAGTTACACCTCAATTTAAGTCCAAATTCCTGAGTTTACACACACGAAAATCCCCTAAGCAAGAGAAAAAATTACTGCTGAAAAAACTGAAAACGAGGGTACAGGGCCCTAAAGATGCAAAACACCACCAAGCACATACAGCTTTTCCAAAAAGCCGTACGAGGTACAAGATACACTTTTAGCAAGGACCGCCTAAACCCGCCTACCACATACACATTCGCCGCCATTTTACAACACTAACTTACACAATGCGGAAGTACACAGCTACACTAACGGCTTTCCCTCGCGCACGCAGCCTATCTACATTGTGTGCTGCAGGAACATGAAAAAAGATTGTCAGGTCTTCAGCACAATGCTTCCTGCGTATATCACTTCCAAATAGGTCAAGTATATTCATTTATTAATTTATTAATTATTTAATTAGCATACAAAAATACATATACACAAAAAAACACTATCGCAATAAACACAAAAGCCATTCACTGCATGCCTCACAACGAGCGCCAACGCTGCTCATAGCACACAAAGCCTTGCAATAACCGCAAAAAGCAGATCAGCGCCGACCAAACAATAACAGCAAAAGCGCCTCTCAGAAAAAAAAATACAACAACCAACAGTCTCGCAATGAGCGCCGAAGGATCTCAAGCCACCCAAAAAATGTATGTCTGTGGCAAACAGCATTACCTGCCTTACAATTTTATTGCGCCGTCATTTTTGACGGGCAAGTTGCTAGTATTATTATAAATATGAGATAGATATTTCACATCAGAATAATAGAATAGTTGAACCTGAAATATAATGCATGTTGAATATCATCTGTGGGACGTGGCTAGTGTTTTACATTCAATACAATACACTTCCAACAAAACCACATGGGAATGCTTGAGAAGGTAACAGTGAACATGGCTTTGTGTATATGCAATGCATCACAGCCACTTAGTCTAATTATATCACTATGACATAGAAGTCACTGTCTACCAACATTTTTAAAACTTCTTTCCAGTAGGTCGTCAATTTTTGGAGAATACGTTGGACCATTCTACTGGAATGTCAACACTTTACGTGTTGACAAGTATCCAGGTTTATGCTTTTATAGTATGCAAAAATGTCTTAAATGGTTTGGTGTCAGTAATTAGAGTCACATAATGTAGTAAGAACTTTTAAAAATATTCTTATTTAGGTTTGTTATTATAGCTGTAGCCAATAAGAAATTAAATTATTATATATGTTTTGCCATAAGAATATTTACACATGAAAAGTACCCCTACTACAGCATTACAGAGTATATTAGTACTCTATAAACAGAACTATAATACTAAATTGTTTTAAGCACCCAGGCATATTACGCTCTTTGGTGAATATACACTGAAAATGTTCATTGATTGTTCCAATTAGAATTAAGTAATAGTTTAAAGACATATAAGATTGAAAAGAATGACTTTGTGGAGTCCACAGGAAGCAACTGGGCTGATTAGGCTAACATTAGTTTTAGGGGTTTGATAGGGGAAAAAATCCATATATCTTGTACAGCAATGGAAATGCCCTATACATGATTTGGTTAAAGATAATGACGTGAGGAATATGGACAGAGCTGAGGCCGCAAGAGTTTTTTTTAAGAAACTGTAAAGTTTCTGAGAGCTTTGTTTATTGGATAAGTAGTTTCAATTGAATCCCAAAATGGGTGAGCCAGTCCAGGCCCTGACAGAAGGGAAGTGTTGATGGCGGACAGAAAACTGTATAAAACACTGTACTTGAAAGAAGTAAAACGATCTTATTATAGGTTGTATTCTGCAAATTACACATTTTGTAATAGCAAGTATAAGAATATATTTTAAATAGCAAGCATATTTTATTACATTTGGGGAACAATCTGAGCGTTGTAAACTTGATTTTAAAATGACTGCCAGTCATTTGATTTGAAAAACCTGAATATATATAATAACATAACAATTGTGATCAAAGTACTAAAAGCAACTGGTTTCTGAATAAACTGCATATGAATAAGACATGTGCAATGAGTGTATAACAAGCAGCCAATGTTAGAATAAATCAGTCAATGCCATAACGTTATACACTTCAAAACTATTCCATTGTTAAAAACCAGGGCAAAAAAGTTATCCCAATATGCTTTGATGGTTCTTTTGGCAGTGTTATTAATGGGACAGTAAAATGTTATGCCAATTTTTTGACTGAAAGCCAATAAAGATAATATTAACATAAGATAATGTGTTTATTTTATATATAGGCCATCTGGGATGAATTTTAAAATGGAATACTACTGTTGGTTTATTTGTACATCTATTTACAGCTTATAACAATCTTTAATACTTGCCTTATAATGATTGTATTGCTTCATTCCATATTTGAAGTTATTTATCCTTGAACCGACGCCCATTTAGCTATGACTGTATATTTTTTAATTGTTCTGGAAAAATGTTTCAGAAATTAGAAGTTATTTTAGAAATGTTATTGTTTTTATATACATATTGAAATGTACAATCAATGAACAGAAAACAGACTAGCAAACAAAAGGGTAAGAACGGCGCAACCCAATGACCAGAAAACATCAGTCACATTTATAAGGATATATAGGTACTCTCACTGGAAATGAGTTTAACAGAGGTGAAAGGGTCATGAAAAATGCTCGGGACTGTACTTATGTGATGATTCAGCTTGTGATGAGCCTTATAAAAGTCACTTTAATTGAGGGAATATGTGCTTCCTTATATCTAGCAAGGCAAGGGACCTGACACACGAGAAACAGGGCAATAAACCAACAGTGCTGAAGTGTCCTAAGTTATACTCGGATAGATGAGAAGAACTGAATATGGTAGTTTACAGCCTGCAGTAACTGTACTCCAATCTTACATTAATTTATCTCACAATGTTATCTACTCATTTTGTAAATAAATATAAATAGATCAAACCCATAGACTAAAATAAAAAATAAAAAACATGACAATAAATGAAATAACTGAAATAAAACATGGTGCAGCTTAATTTGTATAGTACAAAATAAATGCATAAAAATCCATTGTTTGTATGGAAGTACCTTTCATTACTAACTTGAACTTGGAGAAGCCAATTCTTACTGTATCTGTGTTTTGTACTAGAAATATTAAATATTGTGTGGAAAACATGGAAAAGAATTAGGGCCTCATTCAAATGAGATTCGGACAATTGAATAGGGCTCTATATAAGCACCTAGCATATTTTTTTACAGAAGTTCTTAGTTAGTGAACTTCTATCAAAAAGCAATTTCTTTACTAACTAAAAACTTCTGTAAAAAAATATGCTATTTGCTTATCTAGAACCCTATTCAAATGGCCAAATCACATTTGAATGAGGCCCTTAGATTGTAAGAACTATATTCTGCTTTTGCTTTTCGCCAATATGTCTGATATCAGAAAGAGTTATTGAAGTTTAATTGTAACTGGAGTTATATATATTTAAATATATGCAGTATTTCTATAATAATAATAATTATAAGCTGATCTGTTTAGGTTTGACATCCGGTTACACTGACAGCTTTGCAAAGCTTTGCTCATGTAAAAGTCACATATGACCAGAAGGAGGCTCTGTAGTGTAACTAGACTATGGGTTGCTGTACCGTTGAATAGTGTTTTCTACATATTAATCTGGTTATTATAAATGTGATCTCCACTGTTCATGACAGCGACGGCTTTAAGCACAAGTAGTGGAAGTGCCTACAGTTGCACCGATATCCTCAACAGAGACAGGAAATTATTCTACATCCCTTGTGCACTACAGCCAGGAAAGCTCTCTCTTTAGTAACTGCATTCCTGGCTGTTCATGTTTTTTTATATATTTCTTGAACAAAGGGATTATTTAGGACTTCATCCATACTGGTTCATTTTGTTCAGGCAGAAATCAGTTTGAACACTGGACATCTAAGCTGTGACTGCTGTTCATTCATAATAAAACATGGAAGGTGAATGTATGTACAGTTTGGCACAAAATATATATAACAGGTATAATGCTGAACCTTGAATATACCTTCTGTCTTTTCCTTTAACTTGCAAATTGCAGTATCGGTTTTACGGGCATTGGCAACGAGAATTTACTTATCAGACTACCTACTAGAAAGTCTCTAATGCATGACAAACAGGTTACCCATAGGGAGGTTACAAATTGCTGTGTTAAAGATTATCAGCCTTATTAAATTGCAATTCGGCAAATTCGAAAAGCACAGAGCATATTTTTTTACTGAAGTTTTTAGTTCGTAAACTTCTATCCAAAAGCAAGGTCTTCACGAACTAAATACCTGCTTATATAGAGCGCTTTAGAATTTGCAGAATTGTAATTTAATAAGGCTGCATGCTAGAAAAAAAGCCAATTCTAGTAAAGTTTGTGACTGATTTACTTTTTTTCTATGCAATAGTTTTGCTAACTATTCTATTGTATACAAGAAACAAACACATTCTGAATCGTTGTATTGGAGGGGCAATAACTAAACACAAGTATTGATGATAATGGGGTAGAAAGAGACAGTGTATAAACTATGTACAATAAAATATATATTTTTTTCAAGCTGGTACCATTTGCAGTCAGTTACATATAGGATTTTCTCTAAAAATGCTTTTGTGTCCGTGCCTTACATAGCTGCTAATGCTCTTAATTTGTAATATACATCACAAACGTGAAGTTTTTCCTAATCTATCATTACATCTTATAGTTATGTTTTTGTGGCTCCTCTAGAATACATCCATTTGTCATTAACCCCAAGTAGTGTTTGGCCTTGACCGCATGGAGGTAATCCATATACTGTACAAAACTCGAAGAACACAAATGTTACATACTATGTTATATCATCGGACATAATTATATTCACATTCCTTATCATTTTTTGGGAAATAAACCAAATCCTCTGTGAATCAGTTTTGCTGATTTTTTTTTTTTAGTTCTGCCTGCTTGTGAGCTATCCTTATTTTATTTATCCACAAGGTCACAGTAATGATTTGTCCTGAATTCAGTAGAGAAACTTACATAAGATCACTTTATGATGTTATAACTCAGTGTAACAAGGGGAAAAAAATACTGTCACTACCACAGGTGGCAGGAAAAGGAAGGTTCAGAAACCATCATAAATAATTCATTTTAAAAGCTTTATTACAATTAAAGATTTTTAGATAGATTATATATATTTTTAACTACCTTATACTTTTATATAATATAATGTATTATAGCAATTACAGCTTCCTGTGTTACCATATACCTTACTAAACTGTATTTTTTTATAACAATTAGAAATGTCATTATTACCTGCATTGCCAATAGATATTGATTTCCACATTTTATACATGGAGCTCTGCTAACACAACACATTTTCAAGCCAAGTCCCACTGTGTCGGTTAACATTTCACAGGGCGAGGTCAAACAACATACACTGTATATGCAACAATTCAATACAAAATGAACAATGCGGCTTAATTTTCATTTTGCCTTGTTAAATAAAGAAACAATCTGATATGATTTGTTAGTAAAATAAAACATTTTCTAAGCAGTCATTTAGCTGACTGTTCTTCATTCATGAATAATAGGGAACTATAAATTCTGAATCAATATATTGAAAGAGCACTAACACCAGTATGGGTGATAATAGGGTAGGAAAGGGACAATCTATAAATAGTTGTTTCTTGAGTACTGTTGATAATGTTTGCAGTATGCAAAAAGTTTCTCATTCTAGTGTTAGTGTCCCTATAAATATTTTCTACACCTACTGTAGGTTAACAGCCTTATTAAATTTCGATTCTGCAAATTTGAAAAGGCTCTATTTAAGCACAGAGCATATTTTTTTACAGAAGTTTTTAGTTAGTGAAGACCTTGCTTTTGGATAGAAGTTCACTAACTAAAAACTTCTGTAAAAAAATATGCTCTGTGCTTACATAGAGCCCTTTTAAATTTGCCGAATCACAATTTAATAAGGCTGTAAATGTCTTATTATTAGCTTAACATAAGATTTTGGAAGATTATATTTTGCATTAGAAATTCTGTTTTATACTATTAAACGTTGTTAATGCTGTCACAGCAATGTTTGAGGTTAACCAATGTCTCACTGTGGATCTGAGGAATAGGCTTCCACAGAAGCTTGAGTGGGTAAACTGAAATAACCTGCAATAAATCACATAAGATACTATTAAAGTACCATTTACCTTACTGTAAGTGCTCTTCATGATGTGAAAGAGCACAAGATTCTGTATTACAAATATTATAATTTGTTTAATTACCCTAAAGCCAGCTAACTCTGTTTACATGACAAAGTGTAGCCTGCCTACTGACAGTTTAATGATTAATAACAGATGCCAAGCCCTGCAGTGAGGACTCTGATTTATAGCAGGTTTTCCCTGATCTCACGAATGCAGTCGAATATTAACCTATAACTGCCCTATTTAGGCGAAGCCAGCATGCCATATTCTGCACAGATAGATGAGGTTAGGGTTATCATCTGTTTTTGTTTTGCTCACTACACAGAGCTGCAGTGTGTATCTGGGAGTGGGCAGTCAGAGACTCATGTAAACAAAGATTTTATTTATTTTGATTTCCTAGTGAAAAATGCATGTATTTCAAAAAGAAAATCTTTACTGTGATGCCATTCAAATTGTACTGCATTAAGTTGCCCTTTATGGTTTATGCTGGATATTGAATCTGAATCTAGTATGATCAGCATCCACACACCTGTATGCTACCAATGGTTGATCCAGCGTTATTTACAAAAACAGAGGTCCAACAGGTATTATTTATATACAGCTATCCAACACATAATACAGTTTTATAGAGCCAAATAAGATGGATAATCAGTGTTTATGGGATGCAGCCACAATAGTTTGGTAGAACTGT
Organism: Discoglossus pictus; assembly: GCA_027410445.1. Taxonomy (NCBI): domain Eukaryota; kingdom Metazoa; phylum Chordata; class Amphibia; order Anura; family Alytidae; genus Discoglossus; species Discoglossus pictus. The sequence goes on along the minus strand of CM050164.1, from coordinate 325,212,172 downwards.
CTCATGCTTATGAAGTATATAATCAAATAACATTAGTAGGTGTGCAAGACAGGAACGTAGAAGCATTTTAGCTGACTCTGACTGTCTCATGAGGGTTTCTATTTTGGAATGACTGCCTGTAGCTTGAGGAGGAGGGTTATGTTATTGGAATTTACTCTTCTATAAAGTTCTATTGTCCAGTATTTTATTTGGAGAGGCATGTTTTTTACATTGAATATTTTAGTTAAAAATTAACGAATCAAATTATTTATTTTAAGCTGTGTAAAACATTTTGCACATTATTAAGTCAAGTCCTTCAAAACAGCTTACTATAAATATTACACATTTCATTATTCCTATAATAAGTGGACTACTTATTCTATAATAGTTTACTAATTTAAAATATATTTTAACCACCATTTTATGAGATTAAATGAAATTAAAGCAAAATGTATTATTGTTTACCTCTCTTGCCCAATTTCAAAGACATATTTTCAGTATACATATCAGAGTTACCCTAACCAATGTCACAGATTATGAACCAAAATGCCAAGCATTTTATTTTTCCAGAACAATATAACAGTAAACCCCAAAGGTACATTTTCAATCCTTGGACTTCATCTGCCATGTATAACAGATTTACAAACCCTCAGCTGAAGATTAACACCACTTAAAAGTTTGTTGTATGAGACGGTAAATTCACAGGAGCATATCAAACAAAATTTAGCTGTCTTGTGCAATTAAAAAGGAGACGTACATATAGCTCTGACTATGTCTAGTGTATAAGACATAAGGACAGGGCCATTACCAAAATATGTGGGGCCCAATACACATGTAACAGCCAGGACCATCCCAACACTCACTTTCTACACCAACCAAGCTCAAAAGGTACAGAACAACAATATGTAATGCTTTTGTGATATAAAATGACCATATGTTGACATAATAAAATTAGTCTCAATTACATATCAGAAGGAAATCTACTAATTTGTGAAACATAAATGCAGCTGAAGATATCCTAATACATAAAGCTCAAATATCAAAGCATTGCATATTGATAAACTAGACCAAGTCTACATTATAGAATTCATTCAACAGAAAATAATCCATATACAAGTGAATTCTTAGATATAACAATCCCCAAAATGTTTAATTATTATGTATTATTACACCTTCCAATAAAGCCTTCAAGATCTTGTGTCCTGTGCATGTAGTACATGCTGAAAATGGAGATGTAACCTAACTCAATGTATGTCCATTGAGATATACAGTACATATGTCAAACATATCAGTCCTCAGGGCCCTCTTTTGAAGGTTTTGATGGTGCCACATATGCTGGTATCCCCTGTACAAACCTTATGGTGCCCTGCATAATATACTAAGATATCTGCATGCTTTTTAGCAATACCAACTTTTATTCAACGCAATCAAAGAGTTTTACATCTAGCCATATTTTAATGCCACATGCTTTATGGGTTCTGCATACTAAAATGTCCCTATGCAACTATGGTCATATGATTGATCATGTTATAGACTATCCGATTACACATTTTGTGTTTCTTCTTTAAGCAAAGGCCATTAGATTTATTCTTTTGATGCATTTCTCAATCACAGTTGCCCTCTGACCTTGTCATTCCTTCTTTCTGCATGCAGATCTCAAATATCCTAGAATATTTCCTCTCTTGAGAGGCTGCTGTAATATCCTGATAAGCTTCAGAAAATTCATTAGCATTCATTAACTCTTACATATCCATAAATATTTAATAGAGGTGATTGAAAAGACAAATATTCACATTACATTGACATGGAAAAGTTCATAGACTCATGGGATCTAATTTTACTGGTTACCATAGCAATTTTATAAAATATTCTCACACCACATTTGCATTTTCTATCAGAACCTGTATTCCAATTAAACAGAAATGCTTCACCTAGTAAGGCAGAGAAATCTTAATTTTGCATTCTAAAATAATATAACACTTTCAGGCATACTTTCATTGTTCCACATTCATTCAAGTCAGAATGTATGCAGCGTAACATATTTAAAAATTCAGGCATTTGGAAATAGAAAAGAAGCAACTTGCACAGTTTTAGTTGACGGAGGTTGCTACTCTTTGGCGTGTTTAAAACGTTTAATCAAATTCTTAATCTTCTGTCTTCTTCCCTTTCTCTTTCATTTATGTCTCCCCCTTATCAGCATAACTGGGAACTATCCAACTAAACTCCCTGTAGCACCAAGGAAAATCTAGCAGTTTCCTTGCAGAATTTTTACACCATGAAGTGCTGATTGGGACTAATGCTTGACGCCATGTTAACTTTTAATAAGAGAGGCAGTGATTATTGAAGGCACATTTAAGTTTCATTGATTATGAATGCATCTGATAGAGAAGAATCATTAGTGCATGAAAACATTTTTCTCCATGAAAAATACCAAAATATTAATAAACATGAACAAGTCGTATATTCCCCCCTTACAGCTGCAATTTTATTTAATTTTATTAAAAGTTTTTATGTATTTAGTGTTAGGAACTATGGCTGCCCTTATGGACACCTATGGTGAGTTTAGGGTCCATGGGATTCCACAATGGACCTTTGTGGTAGTAGGAAGGGTGCCATCAGGGTCCTTGAGACCTTATTCAGTAAGGATAATGCAGTCCCATTGTATTACAATGCGTCTACCTTTGATATGTATCTTGTGTAAAATAAAATAATTGAGTTAGCCTACTGCTGATCATTAGCCTTCTTAAGGTGCCAATATTTTCTTTTCTAGTCTTTTTTCATTTTATAAATTTCCAAAAAATCATTTAGTTTAGTATTACTTTGCTTTGCAATTTGCTTATGTTCACATGAAAATATTTCTAAAAAGACTGAGTTTCCAGATCGGTAGACACCTGGCTTTCATATGAATAATTGTATGTTCAAACATTGAACTCAAGTACATTTTGTTTATTTAATGAAATACACCATTAGTTTATCCATTTTTTCAAATAGATGCTTTTTAGCAGATAATTAACAAATTTGCATCTGCATCAGTGATTTTAACAGCATATAGCAAATATCTGCTCTGTGCACACGCTTTTCAGAGAGCAATTGGTAATTATTTAGTTCTAGCCTGAAATTCCATATAAAGTGAAAAAAAAATATTTTCAATACCTTATCATTTGTGGTTCCATCCTTTCAATAAATTAAGATTTAAAAGACTAAATAAAAAATCCTTTAAACATTATTTCAATTGTTTATTAGAAGAAAAAAAAGATTTTTGTTGTATTTCCCTCACACATTCAATTTGTCTTCCTGGGGAATTTCGAAAGCATGCCAACAAATGGCACAACAGAGATAAAAGTTGTGAGTAGTTGTGTTAAATGTACATTCTTAGATTCACTAAGCTTCAAAAGGACTTCAAAGCAGATTGGTAAAGACTGCAGTGTCTGTTTCCTATAGGGGAAATTGGCATCATAGCCCCCTGTGATTGCTTTGTGATCCTATACATCAAAAGACAAGGAAAGAAGAAATTGATAATTTTGTTGTGCACTCAAACTGTGAGGAGAGTAAAAAAAAGATCTTAAAACTTAACCTTTAATATCTTTATAATAAAAAATGGGAATATAACAGGAGCACTTTAATTTAAACAGTTTTAAGTAAAAGAAGGACTTGAAAAGATAATCTTAATGAGTATTCATAATGGTGGAATAACCCCTGAACTTTGGTGAATATCCTGCATAACTTGACTAGAGTTACTAAATCACATAGAAATGATAATGATTTAAATGGTTTACATTTTGTATCCAAATATACATAGTGATAGCTTGAGGTTCACCTCTGATTGGGTACAAATGGGTACATATTAAAGGTTAACACACTGGTGATGAATGTTACCATTATTATCCTATTCAATGTTGATACAGTTGGTGTTCAAGCTGACTATTTAAATTAATAAAGTATACTTTACAAATGACTATCAGCCTCATTAAATATGGGCCACGTGTTAAAACGTAGCCGTAACGTTGAAGGTAGAACTTACGGCTAATAAATTTGCCCCGTAAAGGAAGGCCACCGACTACTTGCGGGTTAAGAACCAGGATGGCCGAAAAATGCCTACGGGATGTGAACGTGGAACTTCGAAGCTCGTAAATCCTGTCAAATCTGTCAAGCCCATAACCGCTACAAATCCAATCATGCTATTAAATTGCAACAAAGTCACCCGCAAGCTAGCCCGTAACACGCAAATGGAGCCCAAAACCCAACTTGTGCTGGAGAGGACACACAAGGGGGTAAAGACCAATCTGTAGCCCTGTAAATGCAAATAAAAACACTATTGTACTTTATATAAAAGGGAAAGTGATGTTAGGTCTTAGAATTAATAGAACAACATTCTCAAGCCCGCAAATCGGCCCCCAAAAATACTTTATTTCATGTTAGATTTTCGTGTTATATCGATCCCGGGAATCAATGTGTTAATACATATACTGTAACTTGCATGTAATAGAATATCATATTTATTAATATTGTATTATTGTGGAATGTGGGTCTGATTGTAACTTGTAATTGAAGCCCGTAGGACTTTGAAATCCAACCTCCCCTTTTTCAGTGACGTAACGCTAATGGTCTCTTTTTCATTCGCCCTGTCTAAACCCGTAGCTACTGTCTACACTAATTGATAGTCCCAAGGCCCCAAATCCAACGTTCCACGAAGGAGCTACTATTTGCGCCTCAAACCCATAGCTCACAGCCAATTCTAATTTAATAGCAACGTAACCCAGCTACATTTTAAACATGCAGCCATTACAGGCTTCCCATTGGGGTTACTGGCTTGGAACTTAATCGGGCTGTATATGGTCTATAGTCTATATGGCATAAGTCTTATTTATTCTGAGGATTCACTTTAGCTTCCTATAGCAAAAAACGTATTAAGTTGAAACATATAGGTTAAAGTCTACGTTTAGTATTCTGCCAAGTTGTCATTGTGCTCAGAACTCACATTGAGTAATATTTTCTTGAATATATATAAAGGGAATTCAGTGTCCACTTGGTGATATAGTAAACAATATTAGCTAAAATAGTTGCAGACTGTTATTAACAAGTCCTTTATTAACATTCAGGTATAATACATGCTGAGCTCTTGCACTTTTTTACCCTAAAATATAATGAGACTCATGTTCTCTAACTAATTTCAAACCTCAGCTTTATCAAAGAGGTAAAATGGCGCCAGAGTTACATATCCACCTATTTAAACCATAAGCTCCACCCAGAAAGAGGCGTTATTTCAATATTAGACAATTAAGAACAAAACATATCAAAATTCAACTTCATTGATAAAACCCAGCAATACAGACAGTATATTAATTAGTGTAAGAATGTAATAAATTGCATATAATGTATAATTTTGTAGAATGATGCTACACAAATAAACAGATTTAACCGCACTATGGGTAGATTCACAAAAAATCTGCTGCTGATCTCAGGGTATCGATCAGCACATAACTAGGATTATCCGATCTAAGTATAACAAACAAATTGCCCTCAGAAGATGTCTCACGCAAAGTAAACAAAAAATTAGATCAGCAGCAGATCTTTTGTGAATCTACCCATAGTCTGGTTAAATCTGTAATATATGTTTGGGATCATAAAGTAGAATATCCTATTTTTTTAAACAAGTTGCCTCTTTTTTCACCAGTTTGATTTGTATATACACACAAATATACAATGGAAGTTATATAATCCTTCAAATGCCTGCCTTATGATAGTATTGTGGTTGACACTCCTGAGCCATCTTTAAATCAATGTGACAACCCAATATTAAGAGCATTTATTCTTGAATGTGTGACATCTTGTTTAATGATCAGTTCCACTCCCCTTTTACAGATTATTGTGTTTTATCAAAGGCATATTTCAATAAACTTACATTTGTCACTCAAATCCATTATTTTTTGTGACACAATAATCTGTGACTGTGACACATGTCTCAATGTTAAAGTAATGTAATCCTTTAAAAAAAAACATCAGTGGTTTGCAGTGGTTAAAAACACTGATCTAGATGTTGTATAGTTCATATCTCTTTAATTACCCAATATTGTAATGATTTAATATGTATTGTGTGCTTTACACATTAATTGTGCGGTGTTTGACAACAGATGTGCATTTTTTCCTTATGGTGTGATAGATTCTGCGATTGTTGATCATTCTGAAAAATGAAGGACAAAGTACTCTTCGTGATCTTGCTTTGCTAATTGAGTTTTGATATCAGGCTGTGCAGATTAAGATTCTCACCTTCATCTTCATACATAGATAATGTGAAGTGAACTTTTTTGATTACCATGCTCCAGCTATTAGCATGTATTGATATAATTAATTACACCTCTGCTTTTTCATTGAGTGACCTTTTAAACCTTTTTTAATCTATAGTTAAGTTTTATGAGTCACTTATTTTCTCTTGTGAGAGATTAGAACATTGATCTTTTTAAGCCTGATATATTTTCCTGATGTGTTGATTGTACCCAATCATATCGCATAAGTGAACAATTATATCTCTTTTGTGTTTGTGTAATTTATGTGCATAAATTAGCCACGGTTTATACCTGTATACAAAAAACACTACTTCACTCTGACTCCATGCATTCCTATTTTAGTGTTAAAGGATTTACTGGCACAAACAACAATTATATTTTACTTAATGTTGCCTAAATATGATTTAGTGACAATACTGCATAAAGTACACCACGTTCTATCATTTTACTGTGAATTAAATGTAAAAATACAATTAGGTTGTACTATTCATTCATCCTATGTTTCAACACAAACAATACACTTCATTAAAGCACTCCAGTTATTTTTTATGGCACCTCTAGAAATATAAAAACAAAAAAACAAAGTTAGAGGTGCTCAATCAGAGAAAAAACTAACCTTAATAGGTTAGTTCTGTGGACATGATAACCTACTCTGAGAACAACCTCTTTTAGCTCACTTGTGCCCTTCACAGGGAGAAATATCCTGTAGTTTATCAGTCTGATCCCACTCGGTCCCACTCAGTAGAGCGGCCCAGCCCCGAAATACCAGGCAATTCTACCCTGAACAGGAGAAACAGCAAAACCCCAGACGTACGTTTCAGCCTTTATGGGCCTCGTCAGTGAGGTGTAGCTGATAACTCCCTAAGGCACAGTGAGCAAGGTGTCCACGTCTGGATTCCCGCATCACCCTTAGGGAGACTAATCCCTAAGGGTCATTTGCATTAACAAAAATCAAAGTTAGAGGTGCTCATCAGAAAACAAACTAACCTTAATAGGTTAGTTCTATGGCCATGATAACCCACTCTGAGAGCAACCTCTTTTAGTGCCTTTCACAGGGAGAAATATCCCATAGTATATCAGTCTGGCCCCACTCACTAGAGTGATCCAGCCCCGAAATACCAGTCAATTCTACCATGAACAGGAGAAACAGCAAACCCCAGACGTACGTTTTGCCCTTCTTTGGGCCTCGTCAGTGAGGTGTAGCTGATAACTCCCTTAGAAATATCTAAGTGGTTAACAATATTTTAGACCTCATTATGCTAGCAGGACTTGCAATGAAACAGTAATAGGTGTTTGCCCTATGAGCTTTCTGCAGTATTGTAAATTAGTTATACAGAAAATATAGAATATACTGTGCATTGAGTGATAATGGATTTGTTTATATACATTCTGTATAATTTTCAGATTTATAAATTTGGCAAGACAATAATAAACTGTCTTAAAACTGTATCATGTAATCTCTTTCTGAGTTGATCAAAGGATCACATGGGAAAAGCAGGAAATCATGCAAGGCATACACATCAGAGGATTCAACCTCTAGGTGTGTGCATTTTAAATGACTAATTGTATGAAAAGAACAAGTTATAAAAAAATATAAAAATACAAATAAGATGCAACTGTTGATATAACCTACTAAGCAATCATAGGAAGCAACACATTGCATGGACCTTTCACACCAGGCAGTGTTTTATAGGTACTTTTATTGAAAGTGTCTTGTTTTGGTATGATTGTATGCTAATTTCTACACTGTTTAATACATTTTTATTACAATCATACAAAATACAAAACAAACATTGAAAAATAAAAAAACAATACAATACACACAACCTTAAGCTGCCAAGAGGATTCACCCTCCAACGGTTCACCGCAAATCTGTGTCAATATACCTGTCCCATGGAGACCATTTAAGAGAGATTATATTTCTTGGATCCCCATTTGTTAGTGTATAGCCCACTTCTAGTTGCCTATAGCGGGCTACAATAGCTCTTATTTCATTCCAGGTGGGAAAATAACCTGCTTTTCATTTCAAAGCCATCAACCATTTTATAATTAAAAGTATGTGTACCATGTGTGTCTTAGGCATGTTCCTGACATAATATTGTGTAACATATGATCATGAACCTTATTTACATATGTAGCATGCACTAATAAAGTGCCATTCCAGAAGAAAAAACAAACGTATTGTACGTCAGTTACTATAAAAAGGGAAACGGAGGGTTCCATATTAATATTAACATAAACTACCATTATTCCCTTACTAAGTGTTTATTTGCATAATTAAACACCATTTGATTAACAACTGCTTAAAAGCTCTCTTTTTACTCACTAAAACCTTCTAAACAGTCCATGTAAAGGTCCACTCTCTCTAGTTCATGTATACAATATTTCTATAATACTGTATGTACTAGCCAATGAAAGCCTGTCTCTCAGCAGCATGTTGCTAAAATGACACTTCATTGAAACTAAACTAAGTAAATGCAGATAGTATAGTCTGTAAATGTCATTGCCTGCCAGACATTTACATACTTTTCGACAATTTTTATAGCTTTTCAATTGACATTTCAAAAAAACTGATAACTACAAGCATTAGCCAGTGTAAATATGGCTAACTTTGGTTAAAAGTAACTTTAAGTGCTGACCTTTTGATACTTTTGTTTTTTTCAATAAACATTTACGTTTTTGCACTAAATTGTAACTTGTATATGTGATTTATTTTGCTTTTTTCAGTTCCTTCTGAATAGCATAACTAGATTTGCTAAAATCTATGGGCCCTATTCTATTGCTCAATTTGTAAATTTATACACTCTTAAAACCATCCTAAAAAAAGCCACCAACAATCACTATGGACCAGCCAACCCGCAAAACTGACCCTAGAACTCAATTGGTTTTAGTACAGCTCAGCAACCATTTAAGGTTACACAAAATTGATATTCTATTAGAATCGCAGCTCTAATTCACAAATGTTTTCAAACCCGCAAATGAAAAAGTGTCATGTTCCTGTCAAAAATATTATGAGTACTCCAGAGGACTTGCATGGCATTTTTTTAAATCAAAGTCAATACTGGGAAATCCAACAGAAAAGTATCAAGAAAAAACCCACATAACTGAAGTCCATCCAACTTTAATTTTATAAAAACATACCATATAATGCCAATAATACCCCCAATCACAGTAGTTCATGATGAGCTGCAGGGTTAATAGTAAACAGAGCTTAGTATATACTGTGAAGGGATCCAATACATGTTTGCCTGCAATGGATTAGTGATGACCCCATTATCTTTATGAGAACACTGTCCTTGTAATTGACTTGAAAAAGTTACAGGTCTCGCTACACCATGTTGGTGTATTTGTATGTTGTCCTGCCCCAAAATCAATCAGATTTGTGCACTCAGAATCAATCAGACTTGTGCACTCCTCCCTTATCATTACTAGTAATAATCTAATTATAGCACATACCTAGTTGTGCATTGTTGACATAGGTAGAAATACCTCACTAAGGCCTCCATTCAATTGCAAGCCCGCAGTTCATACCGGCCATAAGTCTGTTGAAATTTGTTACAGTTACAGATCGATTCAATTGAAAAAGCCCGCAGCTAAATGGCCGAAAGCCAGTACCGAAAACTATGCACCTGTAAGTAGCATTTCAGGCCATGATCAATGAAGCTCGTAACTACAGATTTAGAAACATCTAATATTAAATGAGACTGTCATCATAACATCAGTAAAACATGGTGGGTAAACAACAATCAATTAGCGTTTAGAAGACCGATATGCAATGTACAAAATAAAAATCAATGACGATACTGTTGTAGTGCATGTGGGTGGCATGATATGTATTAACTCCTTGATTACCGAGATTGATATACACATAGAAATTGAATATAAAATAATTTTGTTTTTATCGCAGATTTGTGAGCTTGAGACTGTTGTGCAATTAATTCTAATGTCTTTCCCTGTCTTTTGAAGTGCAGTATTGATTTTTTGTTTGCTTTTACAGTGCTACGAACAGGTGTTTAACCCCCTTGTGAGTCCTATCTAGTACTCGTAGGATTTTCTTCTACATTTGCCATTGATGGGTTTGAGGGTAATTGCGGGCTTGAGGAATTGTAGCAATTGAATAGCGATTTATGATAGTAACATTTACGGGCTTGAAAGATCAAAGGCTTAGATTGGTCGGAGTTACAATTTTGACAAGTGCAGGGATTTTAAGCTTCTCACCCACAAACCAATTGCGGGGAGCAAAAAGACGCCAATTGAATAGCGAATTATTTTATGGCCTCCTTTATAGGCTCCAGTAACTACAATTTGCTCAATTGAATGGAGGCCAAGGTGTTTGAAAATGTTATAGCAATAAAGCTAGCAACTGCTCAATAGAGGTAAACTACCATGCCTTCATGTGCAACTATTTCACAATTTACATAATAAATATGATTTCAGGTTCCTATAGTTTTGTTCTCTAATACTAAAAATGCTGAAATAGGCTTTAACAGTACCTGCAAGAGACAAGTCCCTGGAGCTTATAATAGTGTGATTCAACTGCAAAGCAATGAATATTAATTTGTGGACTATTTTAAATTTCAGAAAATGCCAGCATTTTGGTATATCAGAGTCTGCAATGAGAAGTGAAATGGTTTCGCTTAAGGCGTATTTCTAGCTGAAGAATCTCTTTCATGATTTTCTTAAATCATACTGCTTCAATATATTTATTTTGTAAAATGTATTTACTTTAGTTTGCAGCTTAATATGTTTGTTTCCTAAAGTACATTTATGGCATACCTCTTTCCCCACACTTTGTATTGTTCCTAAAATATTTTTTTAAGTGAGGCTGTAAAATTACCACCATATTTTTACAACTTTGATAAAATTGTTTTCCAATAGTTTTTGGTCTGAAAATTAATCTTTTAAATAAACATAGAAGAATGTAGCAAAATATAATCTATAGTGATTTCTATGGACTCAACTAAAGACTTTCCTAGTAAAGCATTTACAACTCTCTTTATCTCTCTTTGTGAGTGTTAAGAAAAAGCACACATATTCAACAAATTCACTAAGCTTCACATGAATAGGAAAAAGGATCACTGAAAGCTGTAACGGGCAAAAGTGCTACCATGTACTGAGAGAAGCACTTTTCAGCCTCTGTGATGCCTGATGAATCTAGGGGATTGTATGCTGTAGATTAGAGGTTGCCAAACTGTGGTCAGTGGGCTCCATTCAGGTGGTCTATGGATTAGAAAGAATAATAAAAACGAAAAACAGTGCATAAAAATCAGCACAAAAATGGTCTAGATATTAGATTTGATTGTATATAAGTGAAGCATGCAGAAATAGATAGTCTGAGCTGACTCACAGCAATATTCCAGTGGTATGCCAAGGCCCTGGACAAATTGTAAATAATCTATGGGAGAAAATGTTTGGGAATCCTGCTGTTAATATTTAATTCACTATATGTTGATATTTGCCCTGATATGAGAAATGACTCACTGTAACACTGTGGTATACTGTGCAGGCATTTAGAATCAAGCAATGTTTATTTGAATCTCTTGCCAATATAAAACAACATTTCAAATGGTGGTTCTAAAACCCCATTTCTCAATTGAAAAAAGTGGGTCATAGAATCATCCAAAAGAATTTATGTTGTTTTTTAATGTATTGTAAAGAGATTAAAATAAAAATGAGCATGAAAAAGTATTATGGCATGTGATTTCTCATATGGATAAAATAATACTGCATTTTCCAGAGGATTGCAAACTTGGGTTTAATCCCATTAACTGTGCAAGAATGCTGCATTTCTGATGAAAATGGCATGTATTACATTTTGGGATATATCACATCACATATATAGTTGTGAGCATGAGAGCCCGCTTGAGCTGTTGCTAACGCTTGCGAAGCGAGGGCCTCAGTTGCTGGCATGGAGCACCAAAGGCGCTCCTTGCCAGCAACTGCGGTCCTCGCATAGCAAGCCCGTAGTTGCTGGCAAGGGCTCGGAAGTCATAGATTGCTCGGGCCCACAGAGCCATGGTGCCCGGGGATGAGGGGGACACCCAGGCAGAGGGCCAGGGAACAGCCGGAGGGAGAGACAAGGGAGGAGCAGCTCACTGCTCTGGAGCCCTGCAGAGGAAACAAACCCTCCGCTGGAGCCTGCGGCTCAATGGCTCCTCCCAGGCCCAGCCCGGACAGCCTCCCACACTTCCCCCCAAGCCAGTCATCCGGCTGGAGCCGGGCACGGGACTTGAGAACCGGCCTCCAGTGCGGGCTCAGGTGGTGTGTGTGTTTGAGGCCCTCGCGAAGCACCTCCGTCTCCCGCAGGGAAATCTCCCGCGGGTTGTCGGCTCGGAAGTCAGAGATTGCTTAGGCCCGCAGAGCCATGGTGCCCGGGGAGGAGGGGGACACCCAGGCAGAGGGCCAGGGAACACCCGAGCAAGAGACAAGGTAGGACCAGCTCACTGCTCTGGAGCCCTGCAGAGGAAACAAACCCTCCACTGGAGGCTGCGGTTCAATGGCTCCTCCCAGGCCTGGCCCGGACAGCCTCCCACACTTCCCCCCGAGCCAGTCATCCGGCTGGAGCCGGGCACGGGGACTTGAGAACCGGCCTCCAGTACAGGCTCAGTTGGTGTGTGTGTTAGGATATTGTACCAGTATCTCTGAGAGAGTCCCAGAGGAACCCGAGGTCACCTCATCATATGACTGGACAAAATGTCTGGAACCCAGTCCATGTACAAACTTCTCTGACAGATACCTGACTCAAACTCAACTATTACCTGACAAGTGCGAGTCACTAGAGACCCCTAGAAATCTAATTCAGTCACCTCACAAGGTCCTATAGACATCTCATTCAGTCACCTCACATAGGCCCTAGACATCTCATTCAGTCACCTCACATAGGCTCTAGACATCTCATTCAGTCACCTCACAGGGGCCCCTAGACATCTCATTCAGTCACCTCACAGGGGCCCCTAGACATCTCATTCAGTCACCTCACACGGGCTCCTAGACACCTCATTCAGTCACCTCACATGGGCTCCTAGACACCTCATTCAGTCACCTCACAGGGGCCCCTAGACACCTAGTTCACTCACCTCACATGGGCCCCCAGACACCTCATTCAGTCACCTCACATGGGCCCCTAGACACCTCATTCAGTCACCTCACTCAGACCCCTAGACATCTCATTCAGTCACCTCACACAGGCCCCTATACATCTCATTCAGTCACCTCACACAGGCCCCTAGACATCTCATTCAGTCACCTCACACAGGCCCCTAGACATCTCATTCAGTCACCTCACAGGGGCTCCTAGACATCTCATTCAGTCACCTCACACGGCCATTCAGTCACCTCACACAGGCTCCTAGACATTTAATTCGGTCACCTCACACAGGCTCCTAGACATTTAATTCGGTCACCTCACACAGACTCCTAGACATTTAATTCGGTCACCTCACACGGGCCCCTGGACATTTCATTCCGTCACCTCACACGGGCCCCTGGACATTTTATTCCGTCACCTCACACGGGCCCCTAGACACCTCATTCAGTCACCTCACATGGGCTCCTAGACACCTCATTCAGTTACCTCACATGGGCTCCTAGACATCTCATTCAGTCACCTCACACAGGCCCTATGACATCTCATTCAGTCACCTCACACAGGCTCCTAGACATTTCATTCCATCACCCCACACGGGCCCCTGGACATTTCATTCCGTCACCTCACACGGGCCCCTAGACACCTCATACCATCATCTTACACGGGCACCTTGACACCTCATTCAGTCACCTCACACAGGTCCCTAGACACCTCATTAATTCACCTCACACGGGCTCCTAGACACCTCATTCAGTCACCTCACAGGGGCCCCTAGACACCTAGTTCACTCACCTCACATGGGCTCCCAGGCATCTCATTCAGTCACCTCACACAGGCTCCAAAATATCTCATTCAGTCACCTCACATGGGCTCCTAGACATCTCATTCAGTCACCTCACACAGGCCCTATGACATCTCATTCAGCCACCTCACACAGGCCCCTAGACATTTCATTCCGTCACCCCAAACGGGCCCCTGGACATTTCATTCTGTCACCTCACACGGGCCCCTAGACACCTCATACCGTCACCTCACAAGGGGCCCCTTGACACCTCATTCAGTCACCTCACACAGGTCCCTAGACACCTCATTCAGTCACCTCACACAGGTCCCTAGACACCTCATTCAGTCACCTTACACAGGCCCCTAGACACCTCATTCAGTCACCTCACACAGGTCCCTAGACACCTCATTCAGTCACCTCACACAGGCCCCTAGACACCTCATTCAGTCACCCCACAAAGGCTCACCCAAGTGTACTCACATAGGGTTTTTGACAGAAGCTGGAAATTATTTGATACAAAATCAAGACCCAGAATCCTTTGTGAAAATAACATCAAGGTAAGGAATATAGATGTTAAGGGATAAACACACACACATATTTCAAAATTACCTATATATGAGGTTTGATGAGTAAGATTCAGAGGCAGAACACCATTAGCTAATCATCACATACATAGTTGTGAGCATGCAAGCTGTTGCTAATGCTTGCGGCCTCGCCTATTACTTCAAAATAGGTAAAGTATATTAATTTATTAATGTATTATTTATTTGATTACCATACACCAAACAGCATTAGCTCACTTACAATTTTATTGCCGTAATTTTTTGACGGGCAATTCGCTAGTTCACATACAAATTTCAAAACCTGTCTAGTCTCCAGCAGCCCTATTAATTTAGAAGCCCATAAGTGCAACATGAGACCTGCAACAGCTACGTGCTTTAATTTGAGTTACAGAGCTATTAAATTCAAGCAGGGTGCGAGTTACGCGTTGAGAGGCAAACCCGTAAACCATTTGTCGACCGTTGGATGCGCGGCCATGAACATGATCAAATAGTCAAACCCGTACTTATGGGTTTAAATGGGCCAATGGCAAATGAGATTTATTTTATATTGCAGATTTGCTAGCTTGAGAATGTTGTGCTATTAATTCTAATACCTAACATCACTTGTTAGTGTGTGTGTATGTTTGGACTTTACCTTCCTTGAGGGTCCTCTCTACAACCCGTTGACTTCTTGGCTCCATTTGCAAGTTACGGGGTTGAACACCAGTGAATTTGTTGCAATTTAATAGCTAATTTGGAACATAACAGTTACAGGCTTGACAGAGCAAAGGATTTGCAGTCACGAAGTTCCACGTTCCATGTCCCTAAGGCCTTTTACAATCCAAACCCGCAAATGTGCATTGGCTTGCTTTACGGTTGAGGTTGGGGGGGGGGGGGGTGAGGAGGCGGTTGATGAGGAGGAGGGGGGTTGAGGTGGAGGGGGTTGATGAGGAGGAGGGAGGTTGAGGTGGGGGGGTGAGGTTGGGGGGGTGAGGAGGGGGATGAGGATGGGGGGTTGAGGATGAGGATGGGGGGGTTGAGGATGGGGGGTTGAAGAGGGGGTTGATGAGGAGGAGGGAGGTTAAGGTTGAGGAGGGGGGTTGAGGTTGAGGGGGGGTGAAGAGGGGGTTGATGAGGAGGAGGAAGGTTGAGGTTGAGGAGGGAGGGTTGAGGTTGAGGGGGGGTGAGGAGGGGGATGAGGATGGGGGGATTGAGGACGAGGATGGGGGGTTGATGAGGAGGGGGATGAGGAGAGGTTGATGAGGAGGAGGGAGGTTGAGGTTGAGGGGGGGTTGAGGATGAGGATGGGGGGTGAGGAGGGGGGATGAGGATGGGGGGGGTTGAGGAGGGGGGATGAGGATGGGGGGTTGAGGAGGGAGGATGAGGAGGGGGGTTGAGGAGGGAGGATGAGGAGGGGGTTGAGGATGAGGAAGGGGGTTTGAGGGGGGAGGATGAGGATGGGGGTTGAGGGGGGAGGATGAGGATGGGGGGTTGAGGAGTGAGGTTGAGGGGGGGTTGAGGAAGGAGGATGAGGAGGGGGTTGAGGATGAGGAGGGAGGTTGAGGATGAGGAGGGAGGTTGAGGAGGGAGGTTGAGGAGGGAGGTTGAGGATGAGGAGGGAGGTTGAGGATGAGGAGGGAGGTTGAGGATGAGGAGGGAGTTTGAGGATGAGGATGGAGGTTGAGGTTATGGAGGGGGGTTGAGGTTGAGGAGGTAGTTTGTTGATGGGGGGTTGAGGATGAGGGGGGAGGTTGAGGATGAGGAGGGAGTTTGAGGATGAGGAGGGAGGTTGAGGATGAGGAGGGAGGTTGAGGATGAGGAGTGGGGTTGAGGAGGGAGGTTGAGAATGAGGAGGGGGTTGAGGAGGGTGATAAGGGAGGGGAGAAGAGACACAGGGAAGGGAGAGGGGAGAAGAGACACGGGAGAGAGAGGGGGGACACAGGGGGCAGCACATTTCCCACCCTCGGCTTATACTCGAGACACTCATTTTACCCAGTATTTTCTGGTAAAATAGGTGCCTCGGCTTATACTCGGGTCGGCTTATACTCGAGTATATACAGTAATATATTTGTATTATTTGTTATAAATGTGAAAACATATTACATATTATTAATTCATCTTATACATAGTTGTATTGATATTTCTATGATCCTATTATGTTTCTTCCTTGTAATGTAAATTACAAAAAAGATCATGCACATAATGTATCCTAGCTTGTTTAATCTACCGGTATACTGTTAAACGGATTTACATAATCAGTAATGCTTTCCTCTTTCTGCTTTTACCTGATTAAAAAGCTTACTCAAAAAAGTTCAGTATATTTTTATGTTCAGTTAATGCAAGAGGTCAAGATTAAAGTCATATCACTAAGGTTTTGTGATTGTTTCTTCAAGGATTCCATAGTGGTGTTATACAATTCATAGTTTTCATTGGATAAAAGTAACTTCAACTGCAATAGTAAAATAAAATGCTATGTCAAGCACAGTTTTGTTGAAACTGTATTTCTAAGTGTAGCTATGTTTAATAGGATTCATAAAGATACTAACTTCTAGCACAATTGTTCAAAGATAATATTTCACAGTTACTAAAAAAATTATTAGGAATACTGTCAGAAAAAAAATTAACGTCCACACCTTTTCTAAATTTGGATTTACATTTAACATTTTTATGTAAAATAATTTTAACACTTGAAATTTTGCAGTATTTTTTTAAAACAAGATAACAACTTAAGCAGTTGCTCATAATGGGTTATTATAAATCTCATTAACCATTTAGATGAATGTTTCTACTCCATAGATGTGACAATCTGCTCTTCTTATGGGACTTGAGAAGGCTTAGTAGAGACGACCCTACTTTGCAGTATAGCTTTTGGTCCATTTGGAATCTACTCTGTAAGTCAGCAGGACCTTAGCCATTTTTTCCTCTTTTGTGTAATTTAGACCAAGACAATTTGAATGAAATGTAACTTAATAAAAAGTAATACAATAAACCATTTAAATTGAATAAATGCATACAAAATAAATATTTTAATATTGAATCTAGTCTTTCTGCCTAGGCAATTGAGGCCTAAGACCAGGGCAGAATATTTTTAGGAGGCAGCAGGCTGTAAAAATTGCCTAGGGAATATTATGTACAGGAATGTCTATATGCAGTGACATTTCTGTTGTAATTTCTAGCATATCGGATACATAAATAAATGCACCTTTTATACATACAGTATGTGTAGAGTAATATCACCATTGGGAGATAGTGAGGGTGTAGCATACACAAATCTAAATGGTCCCAGGGTAGCATAATAATAAAATATGCCCATGTTTTACAGTTTAGAAAAGTGTCACTTTAAAAAGACAATTAAATGATACATTTTTAAAAATTACAAACATTTTTGAAGGAGAGTCGATAAGTTGAACTGATACCTGCATCTGTAGCAATATTAAACCCTCCTCTAGAAAATTCTAGAGTGTATAAGAGCATCAGTTGAGTACGTTTCCCGTCTTTAGACTGACTGGCTCCAGCTGACAATCTCAGGCCACAATTTGTCAAAGGGAAGTCCTGAAATTACTAAAAAGTCAAATTGAAACAATATTAACCACTTTTTTTTTCAAGCAAAACAAAAATGTTAGTAATGATTAAGGGGACGATTTTTTGTTTAAATGCGAACAGATAAATTAGTATCCCTCTAAATAATCTTTTCTCCTTCACTTTCTAAGCAGTTGCATAGATCACTCCCTTATTTTACTCTAGCTGAAAGATCTACTTGTAGATAGTGGGTCATACAATCATTTTAAAATGGTACCATGTTATGACTAACATAAAGTTAAATTATTTAAAAGTTCCTCACACTTGACATGCTGTGTGAGCATGGAGTGTGTATTATTAATCCATTGGATGCTTTACAATTTCGAGCAGGAAGTCATCTAATTTTAACCAGTCGGAAGAAACGTTTCAATAGTTTTATGTCCAAGTTGCTAAGACTATTTGTGAAAGCTACCATAAACAATTTGAATTAACAAATAGGTATACATTTAGGGCCTCATTCAAATCCTACTAATTTGGAATAAGTAGCCGCAGGGGGAGGCCGCAAGCTACTTAGCTATTCATTTTGCGGCCTCCATCGGTTTACGAGGATTGAGCCGGCATCTCTTGCGATTAGCTCAATCGCATCTGACTTCCGTCAAAGCCTTTGATCTTGTGCGGCCGCAAGAAATCCCAAATCGCTATTCAAATGCTACGCTCACCCTTACGTCAAGCCCGTAAAATCGAGCCGCGGCTTACTTGCTCCAAACAGGTCCCGCAACGCTCTTACTTACAAAACTCAGCAAATAAAAAAGCCATCCTGTACTTTTATTAGAAGTGAAAGTGCTGTTAGGTCTTAGAATTAATAGCTCAACATTCCAAAACTATCAAATCGGCAAATACATTTTTTTTATTTGCTTATGAAGTGGTACGATTTGAAGGTTAGACCTTTGCGGTCCTATATGCTTGAATGACCTCCAAGCCTGTAACTCGTGGTTCAGGCCCGTAAGCCCGTGACTCGTGGTTCAAGCCCCCAAACTTGCAGCACTGTAAATGTAGATATAAATTCAAGACAGAACTGTAAATGATGGGGAACACAAGGGGTAACATGAGGATTAAAGGCACAGCATTCTCAAACTGGCACATCTCCACAATACAATACTTGATTTCATGTTTATTTTCCGTCCAAAGTCCGACGGGCTTGATTAACCTCCAAGCCCGTAACTCGTTATTCAAGCCCTTTGGACTTTGGACATAAATTAAACGTGAAATCATGTATTGTATTGTGGCGATGTGCCAGCTTGAGAGTGTTGTGCCTTTAATCCTCATGTCACCCATTGTGTACACCATCATTTACAGTGCTTTACAGGGCTGTCTTGAATTTTTATTTGCATTTACATTTCTCCGAAGATTGCGGCCTTGAAAACACAAGTTAGGGCCTTGCAGCCACATTCCTGTTCAAGAACAGAAGTGCCTACAGGCGATTGCATGGTTTGCGATCATCCATAAAGGAGACCTCCTTGTGGCGCCGCTCAGTTGAATACCAGCATAGACGTAGCGCTACGCTGGTCGTAACCTGGTCGCAAGGAACCGCAGACTTGCTGCCGTTTTACAGCCCCAATTTGAATGAGGCCATTAGATTGTAACTTTGCGAGTTCTCAATCTGGGAAAGCACTCTGGACACTGGATTCTAAGCTCAAAAACAGGGCGCTCCATCATTTGCAATGTGTTAATACTACTATTGTTTTTGCCTTGAACTTGCCCATGTATAGCCCTACTAAATATGTTGGCGCATTACTAATAAAAACTAATAATAGTAATACATTTTCTTTTCTGTTAAATAAATATGTTTCAAAATGTTATGTTTTATGACTAGATATCTTTCCCAAAAGACTTATACATTTTCCAGGTGGCATGTTGCTGTGGATGATTAAAGTTCCAGTTTTTATATCCTCAACATTAAGTAAAATAAATGAAAAGAAAATGTAATTTGTTATAGTTATTATTTTTTTAATACAAACATCATATGCCTTTGTTAGCAGTTATATATTTCTGCACAGGCAACAAGGCCAAGGTTTAGGGTGGCACATTTACTGAGTGAGTCAGGTTGCCCCAAAGTACTATTACTATATACACAAACATGTTTGTCTGCAAGCATACCTGACACTTTCTGACATTTTGTTCTTATGGTAAAAAGGCAGCTGTCTGTGGGAGTCATGCAATAAATATGTTTTTGCTTACTGTCCCAAATCGAAGCCTCATAAATAATACAATTGCAGCTTACATTGATATATTGAGCTGTAATGGCAGACACCATATCGCCAAATGGCAGAAGCTTCTAATAGTGAAGACTGATAGGAGGAGTAATATATGAAATGAAAAAAGGCAAAGCAGAGACAATTTAATGTATTTAATTAACTTTTGTTTGCTTAGTTTTAGATGAGAAAATGTGTACTTTTAATAAATGGCAATACAGTAGACTTAACCGGGATCCCATGTTAATTGGTGGATGCCGGATAAATGTAGTTTCTGGTAGCTTGAGATTTTCTATTAAAAGAGGCCTAGATTAGCTGCACATAGGATGCTCTGCTAAGTATATTTGTCAGCAAGGGCTGTTCTAGCAGCAGCAGCTTTCACTCCTCACTTACACACAGGTACATTCGACTGAAGGGTGCGGTGCTGAACCCGGGGAATGTAACGCCAACACTGCACTGGCTCAGTCACTCGTGCCTGTCTGCTCCCTGGTAACACTGAATTGAAGAGACATATAGTGAATGCAATCTAGGTGCCTGTAAGCATTTTGTGGCATGACAACCTGGCTCCTGGCATTTGTTGAGCCCTGTAAAAAACTAATTCTGCTTGAGAGGTCTGGTTAACTGAGAGTCTACTGTATATTTTTACATACAGAGAATCATACAGGCAAGAAAATACTTACAGTAGTTATATTTGATATTTGTTTGATATTGATATCCTAATGAAGTCTAGAATTCATATAGAGAATAACCTATAGCAAAAAGCACCAGATTTAAAAATGAGTTGTATATGGAGAAATGCAATATTAATTACAATTGTGCCACCTGGAACAAGCTTTTTTCGCTTACAGTAGTATAACTGAATGTTGAACAGCGAATCTTATATTAGTTCTAGGTGTGAACTTCACATTTCCTAATTTCCATATGTATCGCAATCATTTCAGACTGCATCATAGTTATGTGTTTGTAATGGTTGTTTTTAATTGAACTGAATGAGCCCGTCTGCAGCAAACACTGCACAAAATGACGTGCGTATAAGCACCATCGCCTGACTGCTAATGCCACTATCTCCACCTCACACATTACAATACCAAATTCCAGATTTCATTTTCTCCACTGTCTGCATGAACAAAATAAGATATTACTAGATAAGTATGCAATGGTCACAAAGCAGTTGTCTTGCTTATTGTCTGAGCACAATTTATACTGGGCACAATATTGACTTCAAACAGCTGACTCGCTTAATAGATTCAATTAATCTTTAGTATCCTTTGAATGTTTCAGTTAACACGATTTAACACCGAGAGGAAAAATAGTAATATTTGTAATGTTAAAGTTACTTCAGAGGCTTTCTTGGCAAGCTAATCTAACACCTCTTTAATAGAAAAGCTAATCACTCCGGAGTGTTGAGAAACCTCTATAGCTCCATAGAATGTGGCACTAAAGATTATATAAAATTGAAAGCAAGGTTAAAATTAGTATGGCATAGTATGGTGTTACTATTAATTTAATGGCAGAGCATATTTATTTCAGAAACATATAAATACATACATGGTGTATATGTAATGAAAGCGCACATCAGCAAATTAGAAGTATTTTTAAGGGGCATGGAACTTGTGTCAGTCATGGATTTTTTAAAATAAGGGCTGAAATATTTACCTTGAACTTTTACATATTGTACATGAATCTTTTTCAAAATTGGATAATATCCCTATGGCAGCATCACTAGAGCAGGATTTACATCTGAGGTACAAAGATTTATCAGGTGTCCCTCTTCGCACCTAAATGCATACACACACAATCTACTAAATGAGTACTGTAGTCAAACTTGTTGTTGTTTAGCCTTTCGGTTGTGTCCGAATCTCCATGACCCTATGGACTGCAGCATGCCAGGTACATCTCTCAGTCACTGCCCCTCTGAGCTCCATCAAGTTCACATGTTCATTACTTTAGTGACCTCATCTATCAATCTCTGCCTCTGTCATCCCCTTCTTCTTGTGCCTTTAGTCTTTCCCAGCATCAGAGTCTTCTATAGGGAATCCTGCCGTCTCATGATATGGTCATAATATTTGAGCTTCAGCCTCATGATAATACCTTCTAGTGAACAGTTTGTCTTGGTTTCCTGAAATACTGATTTATTGGATATTCTTACAGTCCAAGGAATTCTAAGTAGTTTTGAACAAAACCACAATTCAAGGGTGTCAATTCTATGGCACTCAGACTTCTTTATTTTTCAGCTCTCACATCTATATATTACTACTGGGAATACCATAGTTCTAACTAGGCAGACCTTTGTTGATTGTTATTAATTTCATAGTTACAGTCACCATCTGAGGATATCTTGGAGCCCAGGAAAATAAAATCTGTCATTGACTCCATATATTTTCCAGGAACTGAGATTGCCATTTGCCATGATCTTTGTCTTTTTTACGTTGAGCAGCAAGCCAGTTTTGCACTTTCTTCTTTTACTCTTATCAAAAGGTCCCTTAGTTCCTCCTCATTTTCAGCTATCAGTATAGTACCATCTTCATATCTGAGGTTGTTGATATTTCTTCCAGCAATATTGATTCCGGCTATGGATCCCTCCAGCTCAGCCTTATGTTGTACTCTATGTATAAGTTGAATAAATAAGGTGACAATATACAACCTTGTTGCACACTTTTTCTGATCTTGAACCATTGTGTTGTCCCATGATCGGTTCTAACTTTGGCTTCATGGTTCACATACAGATTCTTCAGGAGGCAGATGTAATGATCTGGTACTCCCATCTCTTTAAGAACTTGCCACATTTTGTTGCGATCCACACAGTCAAAGGCTTAAGAATAGTCTATTAAGCACAAATGAATGTTTTTTCTAGATCTCTCTTGTTGTCTCTACTATCCAGCGAAGATTGGCAATTTGATCTTTTGTGCCTCTTCCTCTGCAGAAACTGATTCTTTGGCACTGCTTTTTTTGTGGGATTGGGATGTAGGTTGACCTTTTCCAATCTATTGGCCAATGTTGATTTTTTCCAAATGTGTTGGCATAAGGCAAGAAACACTTTTAAAGCATCAGCTTGTAAAATGTTAAATAGTTAATTTGGGATTCATCAACTCCTGCAGCCTTTTTATCATAAAGGCACCCTATGGCACATCTCACTTCACTCTCCAAGATGTCTGACTTCAGCTCATTGGACTAAATATTGAGGTCATCACTGCTGTTAAGACCTTTCCTGTATAGATCTACCATTTCTTCTTTATCTGATCTTCTTCAGTTAAGTCCCTACCATTTTTGTCTTTTATCATGACAACTTTGGCATGAAAGGAACCTATGAGAATCCTAATTTTCTTCAAGAGATCTCTTGACTTACCCATTCTGTTATCTTCTTTGATCTCTTTACATTGCTCATTCTAGAATGCCTCCTTGTCTATTCTTGTTATGCTTTGAAATTCTGCATTCAGTTGGACAATTATTTTTCTATCTATACACTACCTTTCACTTTCCTTCTTTCCTGGGTTACTTTCAAAGCCTCATCAGATAGCCAGTTTGCCTTCTTCGTTTTCTTTCTTTTAGGGATCTTATTTGTTGCTGTTTCCGGGATAATTTTGCAAGTTTCAGTCCAAAGTTCTTCAGACATTCTACCTTCCATCTCTAGTGTCTTAAATCTATTCTTTACTTCCACTGCATATTTACAAGGGATATTATTTATTTTGTATCTACTTGGTCTTGATGAATTTTCCTCTTTTCTCCAGTTTAATTCTGAACTTTCAATAAGAAGCTCATGGTTTTGAGCCACAGTCAGCTTTAGTTCTCGTTTTTGCTGATTGCATAGAGCTCCTCCATCTTTGGCTGCAAAGTATCTTGGTGATGGAGTCGTCTAGGAGGCTGTCGGAAGAGGGTGCTGTCTACAACCAGAAAATTATCTTGACAGAATTCTACTAATCTCTGACCTGCTTAATTTTGTACACCAAGGATAACCTTGCCAATTATATCAGGTCTCATATCTATGACGGGCTGAATATCTTTGTAGAACTAGACAAGTTCAGCTTCTTCAGCATCCATGGTTGGAGCATAGACTTTGATCACTGTGATATTAAATAGCTTGCCTTGAATTCAAATTGAAATCATTCTGTCATTTATTGGGTTGTAACCAAGCACTGCTTTGCCCACCCTTGATTGACTATGAGGGCTACTCCATTTCTTCTGCGGGATTCTTGGCCACAGTAGAAGATCTGGTGGTTGTCTAATGTGAAATGTCCCATTCCAGTCCATTTAAGTTCACTAATTCCTAGGATAGCAATGCTCAACCTTGTCATGTCATTCTTGACCATGTCTAGTTTGCCTTGGATCAAAGTTCCACATTCCAGGTTCCTATGCTGAATTGTTCTTTGCAGCAGCGGACTTTTCTTTGTGCTCCAGACACATCTGCAGCTGGGTGTCCTTTCAGCTTTGGCCCAACACTTCATTAGATCTGATGCTACTTGTGCTTGCTCTTCCTCAGCAATGTGGTAGGCACCATCTTCCGGTTCTGCATCACTATGTCTCTGGTTGTGATTGTCCATAAATGTATCTTAGCAACGTTACTGGAGTGGGTTGCAAGTTTCTTCTCCAGTGGACTGCAATTGGTCTGACCTCTCTGCCATGACCTGCCCATCTTGGTTGACCCTACATGGTATAGGTCACAGCTTCATTGAACTATAAAAACCCCTTCACCACAACAAGGTAGCAATCCAAACTATGGGCCGGTAACGGCACCTGTACCCCTGCAAAGCCTGCAGGTTTGTAATTCTGCGGAGTTACGGAGCTATTAAATTAGCAAAGTTACATTATATGTATTAACACATTGATTGCTGGGATCAACATAACACGGAAAAGAAATTAAAAAAGTATTTTATATAGCAGATTTGCGAGCTTGAAAATGGTGTGCTTTACCTTTAATATTAAGTACAGTAGTGTGTTGATATTTGCATTTACAGTGCTACGGATAGGACTTTAACCCCCTTGCGGCATTCTGGCTCATTTTGCGGGTTACAGGTTTCAACACCAGTGGATTCGTAGCAATTTAATAGCGATTTGCGAGCGTAACATTTACAGGCTAGACAGATCAAAGGCTTTGCATCAACGGAGTTCCGATTTCGACAGCCCGTAGTGTTTTTCTGCATGTGACCCACAGATCATTTGAGGGTAGCTGTACAAGGCCAATTTAATAGCCGTAAAGATAGCAAGGACCACTGTGGTCATAATTCAAATATATCCTCTTTTGGAGAAGTTCATTTGAAAATAGACATCGTAGTTTTAGAATGTAAAAAATATATATATATAGCCTTTAATTGTATTACTTTTTTATGTATATATGCTCCTGTGGTATCTACCATTTTTGTTTCCAGTAGCCCAATTCATGAGTATGGAGGAGAAAGTAAGCTTTATCTGTAAAACAGGAATACAGCAGGTACTAGGACTTTTCTGAACAAACCAACCAACCTCCCTTCAGAGCCTAAACCTCTCCCTGAAAGAGTTATATACTCTCCATTTTCTCCATTGACTTTATACTGGGAGGTAGGCATCTCCGAGATTGGCCCTGTGATAGCTCACTTGGAGTCCTGATCTCCCCTTCCTAAATATGGTTGTAGTAACTTACTGTTCTTCCCCCACCTTTCCAGTCCCTGCTAATTCCATCACCAAAGAAAGAGCATTTTAACATTGAACTTTGCAGCTTGATAAAAACTTACTTGAGTGGATTATCTAGCAGTGAATCCAAATAGCATAAATGTTAGGGAACTTTGAATGTGTTTAATTCTGTGATGTTCATAACATCTCAACCTGTGATGGTAACTCCCAAACTCCTCATGGTATGTATATATATATGTATGTATATGTGTGTGTATATATATATACATATGCATCAGCCACGCATGCACATTGTGTGGTGTGAGTTGCGCATGCGCAATACACAGCGTAAGGCACACATGCTCATTGCGCGGCGGTAGCCGCACATCAGCATTGAGCGGCGTGAGCCACGCATGTGCATTGGGCGACGTTAGCCACACATGTGCATTGCGCAGCATTACCCACATGCGCATATGTATAGCATATATTATAATTGCCAAACTAAGATTCGTCGTCACGCTTTGTGACAAATCACAGTTTGACAACCGATCGATTGTAAGAGGCGTCAGCCGCGCATGCGCAATGCGCGGCTTAAACTTGAACCACGCATGCGCATTGCGCGACGGTAGCCACGCATGCACATTGCGTGGAGGTAGCTGGGCATGCCCATGCGCATTGCGCTGCTTAAGCTTGAACCACACATCCGCATTGCGCATTGCACAACGGTGCGGCATTGCACGGTGTTAGCTGTTTTGCGCGAAGCAGCGTTTTGGTTGCGCGCCATTAGGGGAAGGGGAAGAGACACAGAGGAGGGAGAGGTGGGAAAGAGACACAGGGGGAAGAGACACAGGAGAGGGGGAAAGAGATGCATGGGAGGGAGAGGGGGGGGAAGAGACACAGAGGAGGGGAAAAGAGACACAGGGGAGGGGGAAAGAGACACAGGGGAGGGAGAGGTAGGGAAGAGACACAGGACGGAAAGAGACACAGAGGTGGTAGAGGAGGTGGGGAAGAGACACAGGGGAGTGAGAGGAGGGGGAAGAGACAGGAGAGTGAGAGGAGGGAGAAGAGACACAAGGGAGGGAGAAGGGGGGGAAGATACACAGTGGAGGGAAATGGGGGAAAGAGACACGAGGGAGGGGGGAACAGACACAGAGGGAGGGGGGACAGGGGAGAAAGAGCCACAGGGGAGGGGGGATTGGACAGGGGAGGGGGGAAAGAGACACAGGGGAGGGGAAAAAGAGACGCATGGGAGGGAGAGGGGGGAAAGAGACACAGGAGGGAAAGAGACACAGGGGAGGGGGTTAGAGACACAAGGGAGGTAGAGGAGTGGGGAAGGAGACACAAGGGAGGGAGAGGAGGGGGGGAATGAGACACAAGGGAGGAAGTAGACAGGGGGAGAGCTCATTGCAAGGCCTGTGATGAGCACCAAAAGGTGCTCATTGCAAGGCCAGTAAAGTAGAGGGTGGGAGAGGTGGGGGGGGGGGGTGAAGGCACTCATTGCGAGGCCCGTGATGAGTGCCAAAGGCGCTCATCGCGAGGCCAGTAAAGTAGAGTGGGAGAGGCTACCATTGTGTGGCAAACAGCATATATATATGTATATATATGTATATTTATGAATATATATGTATATATATATATATATATGTATGTATATATATATATATATATATATATATATATATATACACCGCAACTATCCCTTAATATATGGTGGGCAAAAGAGCAATAGAAGCCCTCCACCGTACAATAGTACAGTATATAAATAGTACATTTGTGTTCACATTTGAATGTCTAATTTTAACAAGAAATACAGTTTATACACTGCATTCCGGGAAGCTGAGCAGGGACATGCAAATTTGCCCACAAATGCCTCGCTCTTCAGTCCATAACCATTTTAAACTTCCTTTAAGCTTATGCCAGCAGCATGACACTGCTTTTATGCAAAGCCAAGGTTGGATTATACACAAGTTGCTGATAAACGAAAAGAAAGAGGGGGTAGGAGAAAGCGCCCCACTACCTAGTGAAGATTATTCAAACTGTAAGCTATTGGATGCACAATATGTGCAACTAGAATAATTGGACTCTCACCTTGAATACATACAAAAAATATGAGGTATATAAAAACATTAGTGAGATTGTTCTTGTCGATCTCTGGTGGTATTGAAGTAAATAATAATGGGGATTTGTGGAAATAGATCATAAAAAGTCCCATAGATTTAAAGAAGGACTTTATTATACAGAATACTATTCACATAAACAATGAAATAAAAAATGTGAGATAAAAAATTACTATTATGAGTAATGATAAAATTGTGGCAGAATTTGTACACACAAGCTAGTGTGGTTGTCAGGTACAAAAATCCCAGTTATATTGTGATGATAGGATAAACACTTTACTCCGCTCTCAGCAGCTTCCTCAGTATCTCATCACCTTACAGGCAGTAAAACTAGGGAGGCTTGTGTGAAATTTGCAACAGTTACAGAGTGATTCAATTAATCAAACCCGCAGCTACCTGGCCGAAAGCCTAAACTGTAAACCATGGACCCGTAAGTCGCTTTTCAAAGCATGATCATGATCAATTAAGCAAGGCGTAACTACCGATTTAGAAATAGTAAATAGTAAATGAGACCATCAAATGTCAATCAATTAGCATTTAGAAGTCCAATATGCAATCGAACATTCCGGCAATGTAAAAAATAATTAAAATGAGTGACGATAATGCTCTAGTCCATGTGGGTGGTCTGATATATATTAACTCCTTGATTACCAAGATTGATATGACACGGAAATTAAATGTAAAAAAAATGACTTTTGATCGCAGATTTGTGAGCTTGAGACTGTTATGCAATTCATTCTAAGGTCTTTCATCACTTTCCGCGTCTTTTAAAGTACAGTATCGATTTATGATTTGCATTTACAGGTATTTAACCCCCTTGCAAGTCCTATCTGGTACTCGTAGGATTTTCTTCTACATTTGCCATTTACGTGTTTGAAAACAATTGCGGGCTTCAGGAATTGTAGCAACTGAATAACGATTTGCGATTGTAACGTTTATGGGCTTGAAAGACCAAAGGCTTAGATGGGTTGGAGTTACGATTTTGAAAAGCGCAGGGATTTCCAGCCTGTTACCCACAAATAATTTCTGGGTAGCTAAAAGGCCCCAATTAAAAAGCAAATTAGTTTACAGGCTACATTACAGGCTCCAGTAACTAACAGTTGCTCAATTTAATGGACGCCCTATTCTTCTCTATACTTTTGTATTTATATATGTGAAGTTTTAAAACATTTAACTAATATGTTAATATATAAAAATTTTAATAATGTACCGTATGTAATATGTTATATTTCTTTTTTGTTCCCCCCCCCAAAAAAAAATTAACTGAAAATAAATGGGGTGGATTTCTAAAGGTTCCAAGTGCCATTTTTTTGTCAGTAATGCTTCAGTGTAAATGTTCTTACAGTTAGCACATGCTAAGCCTCAGACTGGACATGTTTTTTTGCAAAACTAATGTATGTATTCAAATTTGTATAAATCCTGAGAAATGTTGGCAGAATTTGTACTATTCTGATTTACTTTAATGCTACTATGTTTTTGATTACCAACAGTATTAACTATTTTGCAAATAAGGCTATATTTGTAGTTTTGTTGTTCATTTACTTCAGTCAAATTAGATAATTTTAAATTCTGGACAACCACGAAGTCTTATGTCTGCAACTACTGCATCTGAAGGTCCCTGTGTAGCTTATGTTTCTAGTATATACAGTTGTGCTCAAAAGTTTGCCTACCCTGGCAGAAATTGTGAAATTTTGGCATTTATTTTGAAGATATGACTGATCAGGCAAAAATGTTTAATTTTATTGAAGATTGGTGATCATATAAAGCCATTTATTATCACATAGTTGTTTGGCTCCTTTTTAAATCATAATGATAATAGAAATCACCCAAATGGCCCTGATAAAATGTTTCCATACCCTTTGTTCTTCATACTGTGTATTGCCCCCGTAAGCATCAATGACAGCGTGCAGTCTTTTGTAATAGTTGTCTATGAGGCCCCTAATTCTTGCAGGTGGTATAGCTGCCCATTTGTCTTTGCAAAATGCCTCCAGGTCATGCAAAGTCTTTGGTCGTCTTTGCTAAGTCATAATCAGTATTGGTTCTGACTTGATAAAGAGAGGTGCAACTCTTGAAAGCTTATGGATATGGTATTACTGTAACTATTAAATGCTGATTAGTTTATATATCAAACATTGTATCAATTAAAAAAATGGGAGGAAAAAAAGAAGAAATTCAAACAATGATAACTGTGTATGAACGAGTAAGTGGTAATGATATCTGTGTTCACAATTGAGTTGGTAGTAAAACACCTCTTGTGAATCATTCCGTTTTTGATCCCAACCTCAAAAACTTTGTATTTTATATTGTCATTACCTTAATCCATCTATACAATTAGAAATAGATGGGTAAAAGCAGATGACACCACACATACTATAACCAACATACATTGTACTGGACTCATTTTTAGCTGTAGGTGTTTATAATAAGGTATCAGGCTCATTATATGCCTTTCTTATTAGATCTTTTGATATAATTGTATTACACTATATATATATCCAACCTTCCATTTTTGGTTTGATACATTTTGGATTTGAGAGTCGAATACTGAAGTCCCTAAATATCCATTACAATTGGATTTAATTATATATCAGGGGAGTTTACCTGGTTAATGTAATTTTTATATTTATCAGTTTTTATCTATATTTTATTATACTACTCCCTGTATTTATGAACTATTTGCTCCTCTAAGCATTACTGAGATAGTTACAAGAACATTTAGAGGTGAGACAAGCAAGCTCACAATCTAAAGGGGATTGAGGTACAAATAGAAAAAAGAAGTTTGGTTGACAGTAGTATTACATGTGGATGGGATACTAATTGGAAAGAGGTAGCAAGATGGCTGTACCAGGAACACTGGGAAAGTGAGTTTTAAAAGACGGCGAAGCAGTAGTGATAAGTTAAATGATAATGCTGGGGTGCTGCTAAGTGGACCATAGGTATTGTGATAGAGAAAGATAGATTATCTAGTATGGAATGCATTGCTATGGTGTTAATGTTGGCTTTATGCTGTCCTGAATGTACAGTGCCTTGCAAAAGTATTCACCCCCTTAACTTTTTACCTATTGTGTTACATTACAGCCTTAAGTTCAATGTTTTGTTAATCTGAATTTTATGTTATGGATCAAAACACAATAGTCTAAGTTGGTGAAGTGAAATGAAAAAAATATATACATAAAACTATTTTTTAGAAATAGAAAACAGAAAATTGGCATGTGCGTAGGTATTCACCCCCTTTGTTATGAAGTAATGTAGAACAATCTAGGAAGTTCAATTCCCATGAGTGTTTGCCACTCTATTAATCATAGCAAGGACAGAAATGGATATTTATTTTATACTTGCAACTTTTATTAGGTACAGGGGAACAACCGCGATTAAAAACTCTTAAAAAATACATGCCGTATATACTAGAGTATAAGCCGACCCAAGTATAGGCACCTATTTTACCACAAAATACTGGGTAAAATGAGTGACTTGAGTATAAGCCGAGGGTGGGAAATGTGCTGCCCCCTGTGTCCCTCTTGTGCCCTCTTTGTCCCGCTCTCTCTCCGTGTCTCTTCTCCCCTCTCCCTTCCCTGTGTCTCTTCTCCCCTCTCCCTTCCCTGTGTCTCTTCCCCCTCCCTTATCACCCTCCTCAACCCCACTCCTCAACCTCCCTCCTCATCCTTAACCTCCCTCCTCCTCCTCAACCTCCCTCCTCATCCTCAACCTCCCTACTCATCCTCAACCTCCCTCCTCATCTTCAACCCCCTCCTCAACCTCCCTCCTCATCCTCAACCTCCCTCCTCAACCCCCACATCCTCAACCCCTTCCTCAAACTCCCTCCTCAACCCCCCATCCTCAACCCCCTCCTCAAGCCCCCCATCCTCATCCTCCCTCCTCAACCCACCCTTCCTCATCCTCAAGCCCCTCTTCAACCCCCCATCCTCATCCTCTCTCCTCAACCCCCCATCCTCAACCCCCCTCCTCAACCCCTCCTCCTCATCCTCAACCTCCCTCCTCATCCTCATCCTCCCTCCTCATCCTCCCTCCTCATCCTCAACCTCCCTCCTCAACCCCCCTCCTCAACCCCCTCCTCAACCTCCCTCCTCAACCTTCCTCCTTAACCCCCAATCCTCAACCCCCTCCTCAACCTTCCTCCTCAACCCCCCCTCTTCAACACCCCATCCTCAACCCCTGTGCCGGGTCAAGGAGTGGAGGCCGGAGCACAAGCAGGTAAGTGAGGGGAGAGGTATTTAGGGGAGTTTAGGTGGAGGAGGGAGGTTGAGGGGGGTTTAGGTTGAGAAGGGGGAGGGAAAGAGACACGGGGGGGTAGAGAGACACACGGGGGTTTAGAGACACACGGGGGGGTTAGAGACACATGGGGGGGTTAGAGACACACGGGGGGGTTAGAGACATGGGGGTGGTTAGAGAGACACGGGGGGGTTAGAGAGACACGGGGGGTAGAGTGACTCGAGTATAAGCCTAGGGGGGCCTTTTTTGCTTTAAAAAAAAGGGCTGAAAAAATCGGCTTATACTCGAAGTATATATGTTACATAAAAACAGTAAAGAAGATGGCTCCTCTGGCAAATACATTTCTATATATATAGAGGCTAGTCTGCCTCTTATTTCTTCAGAATGCTATAAGTTTAAGTCCTTATTTAAAGTGTAATTAGGATATGATACTGTATTCTGGCCTAGAACATGTCTATATGTGTCTTCCTTTTATAAGGCCAACATAGAAATAATTACACTGCAAAGGTAAATAAGGTGAGTCTATTGCTGTTTCTTCATATGTTGCCTAAGAGACTTAGTACATTTAGGGAGTTAAATCCTGTAGTTGTCCCTATTATCAACCCAAGTTATAAACAAAGGGCAACATTTCTCCCAAATAATCACAACAGAGAGCTATAAACAGACCTCTTTGACTCTATTCTGAGGTAAGTATACTGCCCTTTCATTAACTTTTTTCTTAGATCTTATAGATCTTTAATTATGACAGCAGAACTTTGGAAAACATGAAGTCTGTTCAAAATCAATTACTCGTTGGGAAATGGACTGTTAGTATACATCCAATTCCTAATCTATTTCATAATATCTCTCTGATTATTTAGTGGGATAGCAATAGCAATAATATAAATTAATTTGCCAGAGGAGCCATCTTCTTCACTGTTTTTAAATGTATGAGTTTTAATTGCCATTGTTCCCCTGTACCTAATAAAAGTTGCAAGTATAATGTAAATATCCCTTGCTGTCCTTACCCTTTGTTATGAAACTCATAAAAAGCTCTGGTGCAACGAATTACCTTCAGAAGTCACATAATTAGTGACATAATGTCCACCTGTGTGCAATCTAAGTGTCACATGATCTGTCATTACATTTACACACCTTTTTTGAAAGGCCCCAGAGGCTGCAACACCTAAGCAAGAGCCTCCACTAAACAAACATTGTGATGAAAACCAAGGAACTCTCCAAACAAGTAAAGGAAAATGTTGTTGAGAAGTACAAATCAGGGTTAGGTTATAAAAAAATATCCATATTTTTGATGATCCCCAGGAGCACCATCAAATCTATCATAAGCAAATGGAAAGAACATGGCACAACAGCAAACCTGCCAAGAGATGGCCGTCCACCAAAACTCATGGACTGGGCAAGGAGGGCATTAATCAGAGAGGCAGCATAGAGACCTAAGGTAACCCTGGAGGAGCTGCAGAGTTCCACAGTAGAGACTGGAGTATCTGTACATAGGACGATAATAAGCCATACGCTCCATAGAGTTGGGCTTTATGGCAGAGTGGCCAGAAGAAAGCCATTATTTTCAGCAAAAAACAAAATGGCAAGTTTTGAGTTTGTGAAAAGACATGTGGGAGACTCCCAAAATATATGGCGGAAGGTGCTCGGATCTGATGAGACTAAAATTGAACTTTTCAGCCATCAAAGAAAAAGCAATGTCTGTTGTATACCCAACATATCACATAATCCAAAGAACACAATCACCCACAGTGAAACATGGTGGTGGCAGCATCATGCTGTGGGGATGTTTTTCAGCAGCCGTTACTGGGAAACTGGGCAGAGTTGAGGGAAAGATTGATGGTGCTAAATACAGGGATATTCTTGAGCAAAACCTGTACCACTATGTGTGTGACTTTAGGCTATGATGGGGGTTCACCTTCCAGCAGGACAATGATCCCAAACACACTGCTAAAGCAATACTTGAGTGGTTTAAGGGAAAACATGTAAATGTGTTGGAATGGCCTTGTCAAAGCCCACACTTCAATGCAATAGAAAATCTGTGGTCAGACTTAAAGATTGCTTTTCACAAGCGCAAACCATCCAACTTGAAGGAGCTGGAGCAGTTTTACAAGGAGGAATAAGCAAAAATCCCAGTGGTAAGATGTGGCAAGCTCATAGAGACTTATCCAAAGCGACTTGGAGCTGTGATTGCGGCAAAAGGTGGCTCTACAAAGTATTGACTTTAGGAGGGTGTATAGTTATGCACATTGACTTTTTCTGTTATTTTGTCCTATTTGTTGTTTGCTTCACAATAAAAAAAAAAGCATCTTCAAAGGTGTGGGCATGTTCTGTAAATTAAATTATGCAAATCCTCAAACAATCCATGTAAATTCCAGGTTGTGAGGCAACAAAGCACAAAGCCCAAAAGAATGCCAAGGGGGGTGAATACTTTTGCAAGGGACTGTATGTTTTTTTTAAGGTGAGAGTCTTATGGCATGTAGAATTTAGTTCCAAAATAAAGATTGCCCTGCAAGAGTTTATAAAAATAATTTTAGTAAAAATAAATATTTAAAATAAAAGTGGATACATTTCACAATGAAATAAAACAGATTAAAAAAATAATCCCCCCTTTTAGGAGACTCAGCAGGATTAGGCTACATAGTTGTGCTATCCTTCTTGTCCTGGAGGAACAGGTAGGCTTTGTGTCCTTGCCAGCAAACACATCAGCACTCCTAACAGGCACTTGCCTGTGCATTTTTGCACTTGGCTTGTCAACACACTGGAGTTCTTCCAAATAGGAGAGCCTCTGGTATGTTTTCAGATATGCAAAAGCATTTTTACTTCACAGTAAAAAGCCTGATGCATTATTTTGAAGACAGATTTTGATATAAAAGGAATAAAGCTTTCATCAAGGTAAAACGATGTGTAGACTTAAAATTACACCACAAAATTATATAAATATTTTAATTTTAATTTTAATTTTATGAGTGTTATTATACATAAAACAATAGTTTATATACGAAGTATAGTTTAAGTGTAATGGTAAAGTGTAAGGAGATATAGCATGAGATAATTCAACAAACCTGTAGGAAGCTATCTTTTAAAACAACATAGAACTCAAAGGAACCCAATAAAGTACTAGCAGTAGTTCTCATTGCTTGTATTGTTGGGATTATTATTTTTGTAAATTATTTACGGTGCACCATAGTACGGGAGATACTGTGAATACATAAGACAAAAGTATATATACCGGAAAAGGAATGTGTAGATGTGTTTGGATGTGTAGAGGTCTTTGCACTCTTAAGTGCTTACAATCTTAATGGGCTAATGGTATAGAGTCAAAGGAGCAATGATTGCTTGGAGAGGGCAAGATAATTCAGCAGGATAGGTCTTGGAGAAGATAGTGTGAAGGGGTGATGACGAATATTGAGAGACATTTCATGACTAGAGTGATTAGGGGAGTATCTCAAGATTAGATCTAATATTTAAGATTGTGTGATAGGGCTTTGTGGGTGGAGATCAGAAGATATATTTATATTTAAATGTGATTGCATGACCATTAAATGGGTGGTCTATTGAAAGAACCATCTGTCATAGTGAACTATGAGGAGGTTTAAAGCCACTGTAGTTTAACTAATAAAAGATAATGTTCACAAAGTTCTTGTGAAGTCTAGAAAATTAAAAGCAATGAATGTTTGAAAAAACGCAGCAAATATTTTTCCTTCTTTGTATAATTAGCACTGTCTTTTTTTGTGAAATTTTGGAGCTCACTATTTTACTCGGTTGATCTACTAGTGATTTTAACTTAAATCACACCTTTATGCAGATTAGCAAAGACATATCTTATGATACTAGAGTTCAAATTCTTTAGATTGTAAACTCAAAGACAGGAGCCTCCAATCTATTTTAATGTGTGTAAATTTTCTTTTTTTGTTGCTTTTCAGTGTACCCCCTCTATAGCGGTATAGAATATGTTGGTGCATTACCAATAAAGCATAATAACAATGATAACAGAGATTATGACTGCTTTCTCTTTCTCGGACCATCCTGTGTTTTCATTAGAAGGTATATTTTGGAGAGCCACAGCTCGCTGCCTTACCATCCTATGCTGAATTACGCCAACCAACATAACCCTCGAAGGAAATTAAAGAAATAGAAATAATTTATAACTTTATTTGGCTAATATAGCTTTCATTATGTTAGAAAGAACTAGATATTTTTAATCACTAGAGTGTCAGTCAAGGCTAACTCCAGGAGCTCAGTGAAAATGTTTATAAATGTCCTATATACCTTATTAGAAAACAACAACATTTTTATATTCTTTCTAGAGGCCAAATAGCCCTAAACTATGAAGTCACAGGGTCTAGCCACCTATTTACAAATAGCTCAATAGGATTTATGCCTTGATTTACAGAACTTTATATAAAGCTATAGGTAAAACTGGGAAAGACGCTTGATAAAATCTGTATAACCCTGATCCATGGAGAAGATTGTGATACATTACCCCATTGTTTCAACCAAAGTGGAGCAGCTTTAAATAGCAGATGCCAGCATTCAACTATATATAACACTGTGTGTGCCACATAAAGCACAGAGTTTCCCTCTATATATTTGATCCTACTCGACTTAAAGCAAAATCATTAATAGCCCACAGCCCTTCTTCCACTAAACGTGCACCTAGCTGGGATCTGTAGAATCTGAATCTTAAACGGCACCTTTATTTTCTTGTTATGTTTTATGTTCACACCACATATTCTTATCAGTCAGTTTACCATTGTAAGCTTTTTAATTTTACTAAAAACCCTTTTAAAAAAAAAAAAATTAATAACTAATAGTAAATTATATGGTCATGTTGATTTACGTCATATTGCCATTTTAAGTTTTATTAATCAGATTTACCTTTTCATCATTACAACATTATCAGATTTCAGTCCCCCGTTCACAATTTCATGCAGTTTTCATTATTTGAACATACTCTAATGTCCTATGAAAGGTGGTTGAACTGCCTGTATTATTTGAGAAAGTGTGATATTATCTCAGTGACTAATTGAATCACTGTCAGTCTTAGCAGAGATACGTAAGGTGCCTGCCTCCTAAACCATCCAATAATTAGTACTGATAGATGATCCAACTGATCAGGTGACCTATATTGCCTTGAATCTTAGGCAGGCCCCCTTGGGGCCAGCAAGATGTCTGCCACATAACAAGGGCGTATCATTTGCAATGGACTTTGGCATGAGACAGAGATAGAGAGACACCAACCTGTTTGGACACAGACCTGCATATTGTAGGAGGTATCCATTTTGATTTGCTATCTAGTTGAAAGAAATTGCTCAATCATAAGTGGAAGCATTTGTTTCAGTTACTATGGAGCCATTCCATAGCTGCTCTTCTAAAATTTCCTCTCAACTTAGGTAACAGGCATCTAGGCTGTTTTCCTGTTTATCTTAGCCCAATGTAGTGTGAACACAACCTACTTGATAGTCTCCCTAGCAATGCTGCAGAATAGTACCCACTGCACTACACAATACCAGCCCAAATATTCTTAATTTCCCATATCTATCTATATAATAATAAAAACAAATGCAGTAGGTTTATGACATGTAAGGACTAAAAGGACCTTCTAAAGTTAACACCATACCATGGGGGTCCTCAATGCACCCCCAGGCATTAAACATTAACCCCTTATACTTTACATTAGCCCCTATGTACCATGGGGGGTACATATGGACCTGCATGGCATCTAACATGAACCACTTATGCCATGGGAGTCCATAGAGATCTCCATGGCATCTAACATAAATCCCTTATGCCATAGGATCCAAAAGGATTTACAATCTATAATTATTAAGAGAAAATAATTTGCCTGTATAATTTTGAATACAAGGTTCTGATTTGTAGAGTGCTGCCTAACTCTACTAGTGCTATATTTAAGGACTTTCACAACACTGACAACACAAATTCCCATAGGCTAAAATATTTGGGAAAAAGGGAATCACTTTGGGCAAATACGTTAAAATATGTGACTCCTTGAATGATGTTTTAGCAGTAAAGGAAAATATTTTATGTTGATGCTCAATATTTCTCATGATAATTAGTTGTTACATTGCAAACTGGGTAATATCTCATACATTAAAAGCAGAATATATTCAACATGTAATTCATTAAATAGATATAATGCCTATAGTTTATTTTGGCTGGTTTTCTTTATCACACAATAAAAACATATTTTCACCTCTTCATACAAAATCTAGGTAATCCTTAATGGTAAAGCACTGATTTTCTCCTATTGCATTATAATTATTATTTTTTCCAACCCCTCCAATTATACCTTGAACGAAAATTGTAATTGTTCTCCTGGGACCACCTTGCTAAATAAATGGAATCACCCTGATAGAGCCGCAACCTTTTACATTCTACTGGAATAAATGTGTTATCCAAAACAAATAGCTCCTCCACAAATACTTTTTTTCTTCTTTATTTGTTACGGTTTGTGTTATAAACTGGCTTCAAATTCGTAATCTGTCAGTCCAATGACACTGTGGCATAATATTGAGGAGTTAAGAACATAATGGTACATTGTGTTATTATTTACTACCTTTTTTTAAAACCTGTGGTTTGTTCTTAGTAAAAGAAAACAGCATAGAAAGCAATGCCTACATGTTACCGTAAGTCTTCTGTTTGTATCTATTTTAAGTTTTCTGCATCTAGGAAAAAAAAGTGATCAAGCTTATTTTGACATAATGCCACCTAGATGCTAGATAACCTTGTTAGAGAGTTTGAATACTGTGAAAAGAATGTGCAAAAGCTGTCCAGCCTTTTCAAAAAGTGTGAACACAAACCAATGTTGGATAAAGTATTACATTTAAAATTAACATTTATGTCTTAAAATGAAATTAGCAATATTAGCTTGATAATCATTCACTTTCAAATAAACACAGCAGAATATATATCGTTTTTTCCTACTCCTTTCCTACACTTTTCTGCTCTCATTTAACTTATTGTGTACATATGGATATAATTTTGTCTAAAAAATAAAGCTTAGAGAAAATACACATTTAAATTTTGAGGTCCTTCTCTGGAAAACATTATTTTTATAATTATGAAATGATATGGGAGAATCACTAAGTACTTGCATGTGTCTCTGTACTCTGAAAAGCACCATAAATATGCATCACCCCTGCTCAAAGTATTTACTGTTACCATACAGCCCATTGTGATCCACCAGCCATTTTATGGAAGGGTGCATTGGATGTGAGATAACTAGACCTGATTAGCATCACAACATCAACTAAAGCATTTCTCTTCTCTAAGCCCACTATGATGCAGCAATCTTTCATCGTTACCTGAAGCCTTGTAAAAGTGTTGTAAAAATTCATGAAACATAATTAAAATACACTTTATTTAAATGTATGTTTGCGGAGAGGTAGTTAAAATGAATGCTAATTTAGTACCCTTACATTTAGTTAACCTTTTTGCCATTCGGTGGCAAATAATAAACATGGATCCATGGTACTGTGGGGTGGAGACCTCCTTTCATAATGGATAATATTTTTGGCTCACTCATTTTGCCATCTCTGGTAGGGTGGGATTCGGGGCTATAAAGTAAAAAAAAACATAGTTCCCCCCTTAGCATCCCTCTCCTCAAGCGCTCAAGAGACCTCATTATGGGCTATGGGAGTATAGGCTGGGGTGTGACTAATAAGAACTATACTGGGTAGGAAAGTCTAAATCCATCAGAACCACTGAATGAATGGACTGCAGTAAGGGAGAAGAGATGGCAGTATGA
The DNA here is from genome assembly GCA_027410445.1 of Discoglossus pictus. Taxonomy (NCBI): domain Eukaryota; kingdom Metazoa; phylum Chordata; class Amphibia; order Anura; family Alytidae; genus Discoglossus; species Discoglossus pictus. The sequence goes on along the minus strand of CM050164.1, from coordinate 325,172,027 downwards.
CCACTATTTTTATAAAAAAGAATCCTGTCAACCTCAACAGAAGATCTTTTTCTTAAACTCTCTTCTACACACAAGTTTAATTTTAACCCCATACCAGTTGCAGCTGTGGCACTTAAGGGAAATGTAGGTCTCAAAGACATTTTTTTTACCATATGTCCACCTCATATGTATTTTATGTTGTGCTAACAATTACTGTGGTTGTTCAACATCTACAACAATGTAGGAATCTGGGAGAGTAAGTGAATGAACACCTACAATGATTTTAATATGTATTTTTAAGTAAACACCAAAATGGAGGTTGCAGTGATGATCCGCAGTGAACCATGCATTTGTGGGGGGCTTATAGCACCTGCTGTTGCTGAATATATATACAGGGAGTGCAGAATTATTAGGCAAATGAGTATTTTGACCACATCATCCTCTTTATGCATGCTGTCTTACTCCAAGCTGTATAGGCTCGAAAGCCTACTACCAATTAAGCATATTAGGTGATGTGCATCTCTGTAATGAGAAGGGGTGTGGTCTAATGACATCAACACCCTATATCAGGTGTGCATAATTATTAGGCAACTTCCTTTCCTTTGGCAAAATGGGTCAAAAGAAGGACTTGACAGGCTCAGAAAAGTCAAAAATAGTGAGATATCTTGCAGAGGGATGCAGCACTCTTAAAATTGAAAGCTTCTGAAGCGTGATCATCGAACAATCAAGCGTTTCATTCAAAATAGTCAACAGGGTCGCAAGAAGCGTGTGGAAAAACCAAGGCGCAAAATAACTGCCCATGAACTGAGAAAAGTCAAGCGTGCAGCTGCCACGATGCCACTTGCCACCAGTTTGGCCATATTTCAGAGCTGAAACATCACTGGAGTGCCCAAAAGCACAAGGTGTGCAATACTCAGAGACATGGCCATGGTAAGAAAGGCTGAAAGACTACCACCACTGAACAAGACACACAAGCTGAAACGTCAAGACTGGGCCAAGAAATATCTCAAGACTGATTTTTCTAAGGTTTTATGGACTGATGAAATAAGAGTGAGTCTTGATGGGCCAGATGGATGGGCCCGTGGCTGCATTGGTAAAGGGCAGAGAGCTCCAGTCCGACTCAGACGCCAGCAAGGTGGAGGTGGAGTACTGGTTTGGGCTGGTATCATCAAAGATGAGCTTGTGGGGCCTTTTCGGGTTGAGGATGGAGTCAAGCTCAACTCCCAGTCCTACTGCCAGTTCCTGGAAGACACCTTCTTCAAGCAGTGGTACAGGAAGAAGTCTGCATCCTTCAAGAAAAACATGATTTTCATGCAGGACAATGCTCCATCACACGCGTCCAAGTACTCCACAGCGTGGCTGACAAGAAAGGGTATAAAAGAAGAAAATCTAATGACATGGCCTCCTTGTTCACCTGATCTGAACCCCATTGAGAACCTGTGGTCCATCATCAAATGTGAGATTTACAAGGAGGGAAAACAGTACACCTCTCTGAACAGTGTCTGGGAGGCTGTGGTTGCTGCTGCACGCAATGTTGATGGTGAACAGATCAAAACACTGACAGAATCCATGGATGGCAGGCTTTTGAGTGTCCTTGCAAAGAAAGGTGGCTATATTGGTCACTGATTTGTTTTTGTTTTGTTTTAGAATTTCAGAAATGTATATTTGTGAATGTTGAGATGTTATATTGGTTTCACTGGTAAAAATAAATAATTGAAATAGGTATATATTTGTTTTTTGTTAAGTTGCCTAATAATTATGCACAGTAATAGTCATCTGCACACACAGATATCCCCCTAAAATAGCTAAAACTAAAAACAAACTAAAAACTACTTCCAAAAATATTCAGCTTTAAAATAATGAGTTTTTTGGGTTTATTGAGAACATGGTTGTTGTTCAATAATAAAATTAATCCTCAAAAATACAACTTGCCTAATAATTCTGCACTCCCTGTATATATATAGATATATATAGTATCTCACAAAAGTGAGTACACACCTCCCATTTTTGTAAATATGTTATTGTATCTTTTTATGTGACAACACTGAAGAAATGATACTCTGCTACAATGTAAAGTAGTAAGTGTACAGCCTGTATAACAGTGTAAATGTGCTGTCCCCTCAAAATAAGTCAACACACCGCCATTAATGTCTAAACCATTGGCAACAAAAGTGAATACACCCCTAAGTTGAAATGTCCAAATTGGGCCCAAAGTGTCAATATTTTGTGTGGACACCATTATTTTCCAGCACTGCCTTAACCCTCATGGGGATGGAGTTCACCAGAGCTTCACAGGGTGCCACTATAGTCCTCTTCCACTCCTCTATGTTGACATCACAGAGCTGGTGAATTTTAGTGAACTTGCACTCCCCCACCTCCCATTTGAGGATGCCCCACAGATGCTCAATAGGGTTTAGGTCTGGTAACATGCTTGGCCAGTCCATCACCTTTACCTTCAGCTTCTTTAGCAAGGCAGTGATCATCTTGGAGGTGGGTTTGGGGTCGTTATCATGATGGAATACTGCCCTGCGGCCCAGTCTCCAAAGGGAGGGGCTCATGCTTTGCTTCAGTATGTCACAGTACATGTTGACATTCATGTTTCCTCAATGAACTGTAGCTCCCTAGTGCTGGGAGCACTCACATATTTGTTTTTGTTTGATTCCTTAGTGAAAAGTGAACGTATTTAAAAAATCAAAAAGTGTTTTAGCATGCTTTTAGGAGACCCTTAATGTGATGTGGTCCAAATTGTGCGGATTTAAGTGGCCCTTTAAGTGGCAGTATGAAAAATAATACTACTAATATTAGCTGTAAGTTTTCATTGCAAGTTAGAGCATTCAAAATATGTCATCCGTTGTATCTCACGGAATACCAAAAAATTGCAACAACTATTGGAGTGTATGTTTGTTATGGCTATACCCATGTATTTTTGAATATTTAAAAGGGCATAGAAAAACTAATTGCAAAATGGAAGATACCTGCGTTGTAAGGTTATTCAAGCCTTAGTGGGGATACATAGAAAATGCAATACGACAGTCCAAGGCTGTTAGAAATGTGCTTTGTCCCACTGAATCAATGAAATGTAGGGCCTGTGACAAATAATATTTTATTTTACCAAAATCACAACTATGTGTAATCAAAATATAAGGAATTCCATCGTAATGTAATCTTGTAATTTCATACCAAAAAATATAAACATACAATATAGGTGTCTCTTCCTGAGTATGTTGGGTTCTTTCTATATGCTGGAGGCATATGAATGTATGGCTAATGAAAAAGTTTAGGATTCATCTTCTAATACTATAAGCAAATAGTAGTAACAGAATGAAAAGTCAAGTATGTAATGCATATTTTTTGACATTTCTAATCTTGGTGTTTGAATAGAATTCTGTGAGATCTAATTTAGTGTAATAATGAAGAAAATTCTACTTATAATTTTCTGAACTAACATTGCATTTCATTGCATTGTGTACACATGTAGAGAGCCTATTGATCACAATCACTCTGAAAGACAGTTTAATTATACAAAATCATTAAACAAACTCACCGTCTTCAGAAGCAACTCCCGGCAAGCATAAATGAGGCTTATATTTACTTTTTAAGATGCTTAGGAAATCATTGTATTATCCTTTAATAAAAAGGCTAAAATTGTTGGACTAATGTTTAAATAAAGAGCTATGCATTTATTAAGCATCCATAGGGATACATATCAAACAAACACCTACATTAGGTGCAAAAAGGGAACTATATAGATTTTTATTTTGCATATCGCAATTGAAGATCTTTTTGAACATATCATGCAACAATTGTCAGGTGCTATGAAAATCACTGCAGAAACCAATTAACTATATACTGTATTACATGTGTTCACTTTATTTGTTAACTCCAAGCCCCAGGACTCCTCCCAGAGTGAAAATGTTGGGGGGGGGGGGGGGGGGCTCTCTAGCTAAACATGTGCTCACAGTTTGTCTTATGCATAGACACTAAGTCTGAATCTCATTAGTCTTATAGCAAAGCTACTGAATGGTACAACTAACATGAGCACACTACACTAGCCCTAACATCATCCCTATCTATATAAACCCCTTCCCATTGCATGGAATGTGGTAAATAACAAAGCAGAACATTATGATCCCTCCTCCTATGAGCTGCTGCCCCTATGGGTATGCCCTGGATTCCCCCTTAATATAATATCTCCCATTCAAAGTATAACCATGGGGATCCCTATGAACCCCCATGGTACTTATTGTTGAACTCTATGAAATGAGGGTCCCTACAGACCCCCAGGGTATACTAGACTATGACCATTAAGATTCTTATGGACCTACATGGCACCTAAAGTTAACCCTATACCATGGGGGTCCTCAAAGATCCACATGGCACCTTTTCTACCAACACAGTGGTCCCTGTGAACCCTAAATCACACATAGGGGTCCAAAAGGACCCTCATAGTGCCTAACACTAAATACATAAAATATGCTACATAAAATACAAAAAATACACCTGTAAGGGGGAAATATACATTACCTATCCTTTTGATGCCCTACAGAGATCATCATCAATGGACAGTTTCCTCACTCTTCAGCCCTGGATAAGAGGGCATGTTCATGTTGATTGAAGAATCCCTCCATAGGGTTTAACATGGACCCTTGTAGTGATAGATAGGGTGCCATGGGAGTCATTTAGGACCTTGTGGTACAGGGGTTAACTTTGTGTGCCATGCGGGTTCATGAAGACTCCCATTGCCATAGTTTAGTATACCATGGAGTCCATAGGGACCTGCATTGTGTAGAGATTAATATTTAGTGCCACAAGGGCCCTTAAAGACTCACATGTTTATAATTGAATTGGACATACCTGGACTCATAAGGTAGCGGATATTAAGGTGGAATCCCAGGAGATAACCAGCTCAGAGGGAGTAGAGGGTATTAAGGGAGAATCCTGGGTGTTACCTGGCATAATAAGGCATAGCAGGTATGGAGAGGGGATCCTGGGGATCCCCTTGCTGATAGGAGATAGCGCTATACACCCCTTAATATGTTGGATTGAAGCAATGAAGCCTATAATCCCATATAATTAAGGTGTTAGTGCCTTCAAAATATTGGCTGTTAGGATTTTTGTTTTCTTTACATGAGGTTGAAGGTACCCATAGGCTTTTTTAAAATTTGGACGGCACTTGGTGCTTATGATATTAAGGATATTCCAAAAAAATCAGAGGTTTTTCTCTGAGGTTAGATTCAGATGTGTGATAGCTTGGTAGTGATTTATGAGGGAACTTCACTCAGTTCTTTTCTTACATGAGCCATGGAATGGACTCTATTGTTATTTTCTCTTAGTTGAACTTAGAGAGCTTTGCAAAACTTCCCCAGATACAAAGATTTGGATAAACAGATAAGTCTTAAGGGTATATGAAAGTGAGGTGGGTTATGAATGCATTTTGTAGAATGCATCATAAGCCACCTAGCAAAAAATGTTTGCATGAAAAAATGCAAACATTTTTTGCAGAAAATAAAAAAATGTGCTGGGGGTTATGTAGATGAGATTTGCATATTGGATATCTCATTTTTAATGATATATCTAATATGCAGCACATGTGCATGCTGATTGGCTAAAGGAAAGTGTCTGAAATCATGTGACTTGCCACAGTAGGGCAGACTACAGGTGCTAACTGAGCATGTCTGCCTAATCCCCAGGCTAAAAAGAAACATTGTATAAATTATGCTAATAATCCCTAGGAATTTCAGGAGGTGTCAACTATAAATTCTCCTCTATTAGATGCATTATTAACCCAGCTCACTTTCATATACCTTTAAGCTTCTTTTTGAAAATTTCCAATAATGGGGACTTTCAGACTGTTACGGGGAGAGAGTCCTACACAACTAGAGCTGCATTACTAACAGCTCCAACACCAAATGATGCCAAGCTAACTTTTGATACACTTAACTGTGATCAAAAAGAGTAGAGGTGCTCATCTGAGAACAAACAATACCTAAGTAGTTTTGTTCTAAAGATCTGGTTTCCTACTCAGAGAGAGGCCTCTTTTAGCTCACTTGTGCCCTTCACAGCAAGAAATATCCTGTAGTATATCAGTCTGGTCGGACTCAAGAGTGATCCAGGCCCGACATACCAGGTAATTCTTCCATGTATAGGAGAAACGGCAAATCCCAGACGTAAGTTCGGCCTCTGTGGGCCTCGTCAGTGAGGTGCAGCTCTACTCCCTAAGGCACAGTGAGCAAGGGGTCCATGTCTGCTTCCTCCTATCACACTTAGGGTGAGCAAACTATATAAAAACGAAATAAAAAGAGTAAAGGTGCTCATCTGAGAACGAACAATACCTAAGTTGTTTTGTTCTATAGGTTTGGTAACCTACTCAGAGAGCAGCCTATTTCAGCTGGAAATATCGTGTAGTATATCAGTCTTGCCTCAAAAGAGTCACCCAGCCCAGATGTATTAATGGTCGAATAGCACAGGTAGGGGTGCAAGGAACTGACTATTTTTAAGGTAGCTTGGCCTTGATCCTCTAAAACTTTGAAGATCAGCAAGCCAACCTTTAAATACATTTGCAATTTGACTGGTAACTAGTACAGAGGATGAAGAATGGGTTCATAGTCGTTTAGCAGTGCGGGGGCATCTCTAGATGTAGCGTGTTTGTGTATTAAGCCATGGTTGTTGATTAGAGCGAGGGAGTCTGCTTGTGGTTATTGGGGCAAGAGTGTCAAGGGTGGAAGTTAGAGTCATGTTGTACTGTGAGGTGGCAGTGTCTGGACAGTTGAAGGTGGTAAGGGCTCTTAGAAGGGGTTGTAGCACATTGGATATTTGTCGTGCTTGCAGGTTCCTATGGCCAAAATATAAAGAATATAAAAATATGCTGCCATGATATCTGATTAATACACTAAATTCATGAATTGTCAAATTTGACATACAATATAACTGATGAAAATGTGTTGAAATAAATCGAATCAACATCTCCGATTTTTTTTTACATTCACTTTCAAAGGTTTGGATATAAATAGAAAACTGTCACAAACTCAAACTGCCCCCTACTAATAGTCTGTGGTACATTGAGTGTGTGGGCCGCTGTAGGATAAGCAACATTTTCTCTTGATACCTAAATGATGTTTATAGATAATGAACATTTAGAAAACCTGTTTTGTATTGTGCTCCATGAATTTTCTACATTTCCAATCCCCCGAATAAACAAGTTGTTTAACAATTCATGAAAAATGTAATCTTAAAATGTTCTGTATTATCAGAGTTCCAGAAACTCTTTACCACACAGTTAGAATTACATAGATTAAATTTACCATAGCAAAAGCAATCAGAAGAATACAGTTGCAAGAAATTCAGCAGAACTGTGTAAAGATTAAAGAACTATCTTCTAGTTCTCATGTACAAAAATAAAGTATCTCTCAAACGCAGAATGAAGACAGCTCTGTTAATCCTTGGACACTTGACAAACTAATACACAGAGCAAGAGCAAGTAGAACTAACATAACAGAAAATAGTAACTAAAGTACCATAATACACAGCATGTTTTTCTGACTATAAATTGTAAGACAGAATGTTAGGTATCAGCAACAATGCTCGTACAATTTATAGTACAGATTAAATGCAATCCCTTTTATAGTGCTGTTTAAAAGGTTGTTGCTCTATGCATAAATGATAATGTTAATAATAACATATCAACTATTATAAATAGTTACCTACCCATCCTTCCAAGGAATTTGGTAGCATTCAATTCCATTAAGGAGAAATATACCATGTCATTATAGAGAAAATGAAACAGATAAATGTAATGTCACATTAAGACACAATGGTCTTATTGGAGACCAGCACGTGGACATAACCCTACATCAGTGGTTCCCAACCATAGTCCTTAAGACACACCAATAGACCAGTATTTGAGGCATTACCAAAAGCACAGGTGGCTATCAAAATTACTGTGCTATTAATTATCATACTTGTGCAAGTAAGGAAAGTCACAATTTCTAACTTGTTGAGTTGCCTTTGGGGACAATGGTTGGGAACTACATTTCAAATAAAATATATCATTTCATATCAACCAACTTAACAAAATGCCTTTACAAAAGGTTTATAAATAGCCCCCCCCCCCAAAAAAAAAACTATATAAACATTTGAGAAAATGCTGCAGATCACTTTATGTTAGATGATGTTGTAATTTTCATGAAAAATATATTACATATAAGAAACTAAGAGAAAACTAAACATTTTCACAGAATTTCTAAAATATTTCATTACAGGGTGTAAAGATAGATTAGAATGTTCATTGCCTTCTGCTTCTGATCATTTTATGTTTGTGTGTCAGAATCAACAGAGCAACTGGATTTGGAGAAACCGCTTGGCTGAAACCCAAGATTCCACCATTTAATTTTGGTTTCTCTACAGGCTTTATAGGCAAATTTAAAATTCTGTCCAAAATCCCAAACTGTTGAAAAATGTCACTGTAATAATCCTGCTTTCATAGCTTTTAAGCTTTAAATACATAAATATAGCTGCTTTTTTTCCCCGACCATATTTGCAGCCATATTAAATTGTGATTCGGTAAATTTAAAAGGGCTCTATTTAAGCACACAGCATATTTGTTTTACAGAAGTTTTTAGTTAGTGAACTTCTATCCAAAAGCAAGGTCTTCACAAACTAAAAACTTCTGTAAATAAAATATGCTGTATGCTTAAATAGAGCCCTTTAAAATGTACTGAATCGCAATTTAATAAGGCTGTTGGTGTCTAGCATAAATCTCTGCAGACTATTTTTTTGTAGTTCACATTTTTTTAACCTTAGAGCACATGGTTTGTGATACATTTATCAACAGATTAACTTAAATAAATGTTCATTTATTTATTAAAGGCAATCTTGCTGATATATAGGTATAAAGGGAAATTTGTTCTGGACCCACATCGTTTAAAAAAAATGCAACTTCGGTTTTCACATGCTTAAAGAAAAACACATGGAATCTTTAATAAATTATACATATATGAAGTATGATGTGATTTTTTTGCAATATTTGACTTATTTTTAGTACTTAATATAATGTTCTCTAATATCACGTGTATTGCTGTCACATATATAGTTGTGAGCAAACGAGTTGTTGCTAACGCTCGCTAACGCGAAGCGAGGGCCTCAGTTGCTGGCATGGAGCAACTGCGACCCTCGCAAACTTCACGTTATAACGCAAACATTATACAAGACACGTTACCACACATTACGACCTCACAAAAATCGTCCGCAACCCGCGGACATGAAAAAATGAAAAACACAATAAATACACACAAAACATACATAAAAAGCTTACCTACAGCAAGAGGGAGCATCCAGCACCTCAAAAAAGCAACTTACACCTTCATTTAACTCAAAATAAAAGAGTTTAGACACTAAAAAATTCTCTAAGCGACAGAAAAAATGGCCGCCGAACAAAACGAAACGAGGCTACAGCACTCTAAACACGCAAAACACCACAAGAAACACGCAAAACACCACAAAACACCTACGGATATTCCGCAAAAGACGCATACCACACATTTGCAGCCATTTTACAATAATGCGGAAGTACACAGCTACGCTAACGGTTTCGTCTCGCGCACGCACACTATTACACTGCACACATTCATCACGCTTACACAGCAGCTCCTCACCACTAATGCTCCAGCAACATCAAAACAGATTGTCAGCTCTTGAACAGAATGCTTCAAAATAGGTAAAGTATATTAATTTATTAATGTATTATTTATTTCATTATTATGCACTTACAATTTCATTGCCATCATTTTTTGACGGGCAATTCTCTAGTATTGTATATATTTATCAATTCTACAGAGCTCAGCCTTCTGTATGATCCGGCACTCACATCCGTATGTTACTACTGGGAATACCATAGTTCTAACTATGCAGACCTTTGTTGACCGTCTAATATCTTTATTTCTTACTAGCTTGCCCAAGCTTGCCATAGCTTTCATCCACAGAAGCAAACATCTTTTAATTTCCTGGCAACCATCTGAAGAGATCCTGGATCTGCAGGAAATTAAAATCTGTCACTGCCTCCACTTCTTCCCATCTATTTTTCAAGGAGCTGAGATTTCTGCTTGTCATGGTCTTTTTAACAATGAGCAGCAGACCAGCTTTTGCACTTTCCTCTTTCACCCTCATTAACAGGTCCTTTATTTCCTCCTCACTTTCAGCCATCACAATAGTATCATCTGCGTATCTGACGTAGTTAATATTTCTTCCAGCAATATTAATTCCAGCTTTGTATTCATCCATGTCAGCCTTATGCATGATATACATTGTGTTTAACTTGAATAAAAAGGTGACAACATACAGCCTTGTCTGACTCCTTTGAATCCTTCTGTTGTTCCATGTTCAGTTCTGATCGTGACTTCTTGGTCTAAATATAGATTTTTCAGTAGGTAAATAAGATTATATGGTATCTTGGCTAGAGTCTTGAAACTCCCTTTTCCAATGAGGTCATATACTTATTCTTGTGCCCCTCAGGAGGGTGTTAAAGGAATCATAGATCTTCCCCATAAAACCTTGTGCTAAGGGGCTTGTTTGGCAAATATATGAAAACCAAGTATCTGGAAGATGTCCTCAGGTGAGTATCAAATAAGACACAAACTGTTTTACCTGGTAAAATCCAAAGTGCTCATAAAGAGGGATAAGAAATGTGTCTCCTAGAGTTTCATAGGATAGTGTTGATCTCATGTGCCTCTTCCTCTGTGGAACCCGGCATGTACATCTGGTAGTTCCCGGTCCATATATAGTTGGAGACCGGCTTGTAGGACCTTTCCATTCTGTTATCCTCTTTTATGTCTTTACATCGCCCATTGTAGTATGTCCCCTTGTCTTTTTTTGTTATCCTCTGGAATTTTGCCTTCAGTTAGACAAATCTTTTTCTATCTCTAGTACATGTCTCTTTCCTTTTTTCCTGTGCTCCTTTCAAAGTCTCATCAGATAGACAGGTTACCTTCTTAGTTTTCTTTCTTTTATGGACATTCTTTGTTGCTATTTCCTGGATAATTTTGCAAGCTTCCATCCATAGTTCTTCAAGCATTCTATCTATCATGTCCAGCCCCTTAAATCTTTTATTTACCTCCACTTTATATTCACAAGGGGAAATGATTTATTTTATATCTGCTTGGTTCTGATGAATTTCCCTCTTTCCTCACTTTAATTCTGAACTTTGCAATAAGAAGCTTGTGATCTGAGCCTCAGTCAACTCCAGCTGTTTTTTTTACAGACTGTATAGAGCTTGTCCATCTTTAGCTTCAAAGTATATAGTCAATTTAATTTTATAATTTTTATTAATAAAAACCTTGACATCAGGATTGTTTACACATTTTTTTCATACTGATAAATAGCACTTTATTAAATACATATACATTTTTATTATATATTTTTACATTTATATTTTGATACACCCCATAATAGCTACATTTGATTCTGTTTCCCATATTGAAGTGTTTTGAGGAATCCTTTTTTTTATGTACTAGTAACTTCAAGAGAAGAGAGATTATATTTTCCAAATACATTATATTAATTATGAGTTTTACGTTTTACGTTTGACTGCAATACGTTTGAAGGAAGCAATGCCAAAATCTCACAGTTTCAGCAAATCCAGATATATGTATATTCTAATGCTTCATACCAGAATTAGATTACTACATGCTGTTAACTTTAATCTTCATCTTCCAAATGATATATTGGTATGCCTCATCTTCCTTAGACCAGAGTGGGGCTGTGCTGTACAGTTTTTCTTCAACAATACAAACTTTTTTCAACAACTAAAAATGGTCATTGATTAGAGTGAGGTAATGACTGCAAGCTTGCAAAAAACAAGTATTATAATTATTAGCTTTATAATCCTAATTAGTGCTTGTTATCTAGGTTAATAGGCAATGTAGAATTATATATTGTTTTGTATTTCCAGTAAAAAATATTATGTAGTTTAAATAATGCATACAGTAAATGTATTTTGATTCTTAAAAAAATAATCTTTTAAAACTGTCTTTGGAAAATCTTACCACTCAGATCAATATTTAAATGAAAATACTGTATATCTTTCTTACTTATTTTTTTCCCAGAAAAGGGAATCAATCTAATACATTATAAAAGTGCAGCTTTGCAAGTAAGCCCAATTGTTCTTGGTTAAAAAGGAACTTTTTCAGTTGAAAATGGAAAAATAAAGACATTAAGACATAGCTGGAACAATTAAGATAAGAGCAAGAGATGTGATAGAAACTTCCAAATACATTAAAAGAATAAAAGTAAGCTGTATATTCCTAAGCAGTAAAATGCAAGATACTGTCCTCTCATATAAGCTGATGTGGAGAATAAAAAAAGTTATTTCTTGAACAGAAGTTAGTGTGAGTCTTGCTACAGTGAGCTTCACTATTTTCAGATTGCTTTCTTCATTATAATGGAGCCTAGAGGGCATCAAATTCACTAGCACTCATCTATAATGGTGCATTTTATAATAATGATAATTAATTGTATATGCATTACATTATAATACATATTATTGGTGTAATGTAAAATGTTGTAATGCATTGTAACATAAGCAAGTAAAATATGGAATATGTATTATTATAAATTAAGACCCTGCTTTGGTTATAATACAGATCACAAGCCCATGTGCAATAAACCCACGATTTCTATTAAAATGTATAAATATAGATAAAATATTTATCATCATTAGGGAAATAGGCACTTTGCAATATTATTTCGACAAAGCATCTAAAAAGACACGCCGTCACACACTGTAACTTTATTATTTAGTGAGCTGCCTCTCAGTCTGGTGTTATTGGATATGTCCATCCACTTTCTCCTTTTGGTCCTTGTTCACCCTGAGTCTTAAAGCGCCACAAGTGATAATCCACACAGTAGATGGACTGTATTGAAGAAAGCAGTTTTGATTATGTTATATAGAAAATTAGAGAGAGGGTTTATATAATAAAGGATGACCGCCATGAAAAAGAAAATGTATGTTTTGTATTTGTTATGCAATTTTTTTTGGTGGGTAGGAAGGGCTTTGGCGTGTTTTTTTTAGAATTTTTCTTGGTTTTCATTTTGTGTACACTTGAAAAGTTACCATAATACTGACACATTTTACTATATTACAACTTTAAGATGACTCACGAATAAGACATTACATCATAAAATTCCTGTAATACATTGCGGAAGCAATTTTAAAATGATTTGTTAAAAAGTAATGTTGCAGTTTGTATGTATACCTTTCAGCAAATATGATGTTGTTAATATTCCTTTCTGCAAATACTGCAAATGAAGAATAAATTGCTTAAGGCACAAGGTAGCTTTCATTCAGTTCAGACGCAGAGCTTGATTTACATCAAATTTTGTGAGATTGAAATAAATTAAATTGTTTTTTTTTGCCTGAAGTGAATCTGTGTGTTTAAAAAAATGTAACAAAAATACAAGTTTCATTTTGTAAAACAAAATATTAAATACTGCTTTCTGAGCCTGCATATTAAAGGTATATGTATGTTTCTTAGGTTTCAAATGTTTCCTAATAAACAGCTACTGATTAGCAGAAAAATATGTATTATATTGAAGTTGAATGTACTTACATATTTATATGCTAGATACTGATATCTGGATGTGCACACCCATAGGAAGCTTACATAAAGTGTACCGTGCAGCATACACTGTATGACCTCTAAAGGAAATGATTGGGGTCACAGCTGAAATTGCCCATAAGGAGAAACAAAAACCAAACAGCAACTACCAGAATGTGATACAAATGTTTCAGTCTTTACTTCCTCCTGATTGGCCAAAACTATTTTTCAAACTGTATATCAATTTAGCCTGGGTTTTGAGGGTGTTAACCCTAAGTTTCAACTGACAGAAATTAAAAGATATTTTGCTAACTTCAAGGTAAGCATATTTTGGTATTTTTTCATTCAACATTTTTTTTTCATACACTTCTAATTCTCCTCTATCAGATGCACTCATAATCCAGCTCACTTACATATCCATTTAACACATATAAAAAGTATTTTAAGTGTTACATTTAAAAATTCAAATATATATTTCAATAATAACTATTTTAATGTTTGCACAGCTAAGTGACATCTCAGCAATATTACTGATTAGTCCTGAAAGTTTGATTTGCAATAGTGCCAAGATGTGGTTGTGAATTTTGCCTTCCCCTTTCTCTGTTATCTTCTTATTGGTATAGCATTAAAGAATATCACATATAAAATTGTAAACTAACTCATTTTTGTATGAATAAAAACTATTATATACAACAAATTACTGGATACATCAGAAAATACATTGCCAGTGGCAATAAATGTCTTCCATAACATAATCAGTTCTAATAAAAAGTGAAAAACTATTGGAAGTAATGGTCTTTCTCAACAGGAAAGCAAATGTGGTGTAAGTAAATGACTATTGTCTGCGGGAAAAAATAAACATTTTAGCATCTCCCTTGGCTTACCAGTACATTCTGTCATTGCACGTTAACAAGCTGTACAGACTTTTGGAAATATTTAAGTTGACAATATGTCACAGCTCATTCTAAAAAGAGCTTGTGATTGTTTGAATTTCTGCTTTGTCACTCTATGGTGTACATATGATTTATTTGCACAGTTTCTAGTGTTATATGTTGAAGGACTTAAAGGAATCCCATCACCATGATTTTCTGTATGATTTATGCAATATAGTGTAGGGCTGACTTTTTTTAACTAGCAAGAAGCTAACTTTGATATTCAAATGTTTTCTTTATTCTGTAGGTTTAAAATGAGAGCCAGATTATATTGGATGGGTGGAGCCCTATTTTACCCCCAAATAAGATATTTTCCCACAAAATGTGTCATAATAACAAAGAGAGTAAAATAATTGCTTAGTGTAAGGTGGAGTCCTCTGAGGGAAGCAGGTGCCATCAGAACTGCTTTTTAAGAGGAGATATTGGTTAATTGGCAGTGCTGTTTAGAGCACCAATTCAGCCAATAGGACTGTTTCAGAGGACTATCAGACAACAGAAATGATGAGAGACAGACTTCAAAGTCAGACAGAAGCATATAAGTGGAGAAGGTGGTTGAGGGTGGCCAAAAAATCATAGCAACCTGTAACAATATAAGGGCTAACCATGTGGATTTCAAATGTCAGAGAGAGATTGGGGGGAATGAGATAGATACCCCTCCACCCATGATATTAGAGTGAAAAGATTGAGAGCAGCATCCAGAGCAGAGGCAGAAGTGAATTAGGCTTCGCATCGCATTTTAAATCATAAATGCTTAAACTGTTTTACTCAATGGCTGTGTGTTCCATTCCACAGTACACAAAAGAGAAAAAGGTGCGAGAGGCAGGTCTCGAATATAAGTGTTGTAGGTCCAGTGGTGAGGATATGGTGCTTTCACCGCTGCAACCTGGGTTTGATTTCAGTCAGGAAACTGTGAGGTCACACCACCCTGAAGTCAAGCAGGGTTGGGCCTGGCCAGTACTTGTATGGGAGTCCACGTAAGAATACCAGTATCTGTATAATGTAACCCACTGGAAAAAAACTGGCAACTCACTGCAGCATCTCTGCCATGAAAACCAAGTGGATCAGCATGACTGTGGACATAAATATTTGCCTGGTGTGTTACGATCCATGAGGTCACGGAAAGTCGGAAACGACTGAATGATGCAAAATGCATTACAGTGTCCTTTAATTACAATAAGATTCAATACAGCTGATCTGAAAGATCCTGTGAAATATGTTTTTGATATGCATTTTGACAAAAGCTCAACATTTATGACATTGTTTATTTCAGTGTATAAATATATCAAATTACATATTATGCAATTCCTTACAGTAATTTCTTCATGAAGAAAAGTGTTACCTTCAGGTATGTTTAACACTGTAAATATAGTAGTTTATATTTTTTAATTTTGTGTTTGCTTGTATTAACTGTAATAAACACAAGCACTAATATATATATATATATATATATATATATATATATATATATATATATATATATATATATATAAAAATTTAAATATATATATATATATGTCAATCAAAGTATTACACTGTCAGTAATGACAAAAAAATATAAAGTTGCAAACCAAATTGTTAAATAGTTCAAATAAGGTTGCACTGATCCAAATTATCCTGCAATTGAGGCCAGTATGGTTAGCTTAGTATCCTGTGGGAGTTGTAAAAACCATCTCCTTGCTAATGGCTTCTATGTTAGTTAATAAAGATTAAGGGATACATGACTAATGACTGCTTTTAGTCTTATATGGCTAAACCTTTATCTTAACAAATTAGTGTTAATGTCAGCACTTTGCGGTCAGTATTTTTAGACTGATGTACTAGAATGCATAAAGTTTTTAATGATGTGGGTACAGGGAACATCTGTAGCTGAGTAGAGGCTCACTTGTATTTGGAAGGACGTTTTCAGTATTGTGTTCAGTACTGTGCTAGAATTAGCTTTTTGGTTTAGATACATTATTTAGAATATACAAAATATTTATTAGAATATTTACAAGACCCTGTGGTGGTCTATGATGGTCTGTGATGCATCAAAAACATTAATCTCAGCCCTTCACGGTATTCACTGCCTTCTAATCCCATAGCAAGCCATCACAGTATACATTAATAAGTATCCTGCTTCTATTAATACAGCAATCAAGCAGTAAATGCCAACTATATTACAGTAATTCACATACATATACCATGTTATTAATATCTCTAGAGCTACAGTAGCAGTGACATATTTTAAATTGAGCTTGTGTATTAAAAACAATTCCTCATGCCAATAACGGGTCAGGTGTAACTACCACCAGTCCTTTGATAATGTAAAAAAGTGGGTGTATAATTAGTATGCAACCTTTTGAACCAAGTTTGATTCTCTCTCTCTCACTCCCCTATTCTCTCTCTCTCACTCCCCCTTTTACCTCTCTTTCTCTCTCCTTTCTCTTTCTCTCTTCCCTCCTCTATCTCTACCCTTCTCTCTCTCACTCCAGCTTCTTTCGATCCTTCTCTCTATCCCCCTCCCTTCACTCTCTTCACTCTCTCTCCCCTTCTCTCTCTCACTCCCCCTTCTCTCTTTCCCCCTACCTTCTCTCTCTCTCACTCCCTTCTCTGGTCTCCCCACCCACACACACACATTTCCCTTACCTGCGTGCTCCTGGGTCTGGCTCTTTGTCCCCTTGGTGACTTCTCCTGGGTCAGAGGAGAGAGCAGGGCCTTGGGAATAAGCAGCCGAGCCATGGGCGGTGGGCAGCAGGTGGGGGCATTTTTGCTGGCCTTTAAAGAAATGCTGCCTGGGGCAGGCCCCCCCCCCCCCAGCTATACCAGTGAATAAAATGTTAACATTTGCATATCACAGTGCCAGTGGAAAATTAAAAATTGTGTGGAGAAATATGTTAAGTATAATTAAGCAGGGAATTCATGAGTTTAACTATATCAACACATTTGCCTCTATTTGTATACTATTTCACACAGCAACTATATATGATGTTTCCATTCTGTGCACAACTCTTTCATTTGTGTATTTCTATTTCTACATCTGGTGCATCTTTTGTGTTCTAGAAAGAGCTTGATGATGGAATGATATGTTAATGATCTTTGTCTGAGAAATGTCAATAGCATAATCGTGTTACAAGAGTCTGGTACAGGAATTAAAATTTTATGAGATTGCATTTTAATTTACTATGTTTTTCATAGTTACACAATTACTTTAAAATGATACCTCAACAACATTGACACAAATATCATCTATTGCGGATACTGCTTTCTTTCGGAAGTGATATATGATTTTAAAACAAATTCTGGAGAGCATTACTATGGATTTCTGAGACAAGCTACATATAAACAGCCTGTCTAAACTCTGCAGTAAGCTTCTCTGTATTCACAATAATTTCCTCACTATAAAAAAGATATAAAAGAGCAGCAAGGTTTATCAACATTTCACTATGGAGGTGTCTATTTCCTTGTAATTATTATTAAATGCATATACATACATGCAAACTCTGCTTAACACTACGACGCTCGGCACTGATTCGCAATAGAGCTCTTTCCCTTTCTAATTCCCTGCATAGCTCTTAATCTCGCAATATCGCGGTTTTGGTGCCAAATTGCGTTTAAAGCTCTTTAAATCCACGGTTTGCGGTCTTAGATTCGCCATAGCAGTGTGCAGTGCTAAATGGAGTATTCCTGTATATTTCTTTGAAATGACATCAGACTGATAAAGAGTAAATATCATCAAACTCCCAAACCGTGATCAACCAAGAAGAAAAGAGTAAGAAAAATACTCACAATATTCTGACACCTCATCTCACCTTTATTGAATGGTGTATGTACAACTCTGTGTAACTACTACGTAGACAGTTATATTTCTTCTTTTCTTCCCTCCTACGCAGGACCATGAGACAGGAAGCAATTGTGACAATGATGACACAATGAAGATGATAGACTCTGACAACAATAAACTATACAAGATCACTGTAAATCTAAAATATAACTTTGTTAATACAATGCAGTGGGATATCCCTATATGCAGTATAAACAAAGTTATTACTTATTAATAAGGATTATAGCTTTTATATTCTTTGTTAACACACTGATTGGTCTATAATATATATCATTACAATACAAACTTAGGAAGTATAAATTAGAACCATGATTTACTTTGTGTCCGTACTAATCTAATATTAGTTATAATGACTGTATTAGACAAATGTATATAATATATAGCAAGGGTGTTTAGTGCTGCTTAGGGATTACAGTAGTGGGATTCACAGGTGCTGTGTTATACACAAACTTGACTATAACACTCTTGTGAGCTGGCAGTGACCTGTCAGGATAGTGTGAATAGTGAATACAGCTAGTAACACTTTTCCATAGGCTCCCAGAAACCTTGTTACCAACTATTTATCCTCTACCTCATCACATTTTTGCGAGACTATGATTCCCTTTGTTCTTCTTTATTATGTTCAAATTGTTATTGATTTTACCCATGTATAGTGCTAACGGAATATGTTGTTGTTTAGTCATTTAGTTGTGTCCGACTCTCTGTGACCCTATGGACCGAGGCATGCCAGGTACATCTCTGAGTCACTGTCCCTCTGAGCTCCATCAAGTTCATGTTCATTGCTTCAGTGACCTCATCTATCCATCTCCTATTCCATCACAGCTAATCCCTCCCCTATCCACCACACTTATCCCAACTCTTACACATCTATTCAACCTCTCCCTAAACACAAGTTTCCATCCTCTTTAAAACACTCCATAATTACACCCATTCTTAAGAAGCCCTCATCTGACCCAGCTTCTGCCTCCAACTATCGCCCTATCTCTACTTCCCCTGGCTTCTAAACTGCTTGAGCGGTTTGTTTACACCTTATCACCTCACTCAATTTATTTCCTCCAATTCCCTACTTGACCCCTTCCAATCTGGCTTCCTGGCCCAACACTCTACAGAAACATCCCTCACAAAAGTCACCAATGACTTGCTAACCACCAATCAAAGGGTCACTGCTCTTTTCAAAATTCTCCTGGATCTCTCTGCTGCCTTCGATACAGTTGACCACCCTCTTCTAATCCAAACTCTCTTTTGGCATCCAGCTCTTTCATGGTTCACATTCTATCTAAAAGATCGTACATTTAGCGTCTCCTTCTCTGGCACCTCTTCTTCACCTCTCCCTCTGTCTGTTGGCATTCCCTGAGGTTCTGTCCTAGGCCCCCTCCTCTTCTCCCTTGGTACACTTATAAAATCCATTGGATCATCAATCCAATCACCTCTATGCAGATGACACTCAAATCTACCTCTCTGCACATGATCTATCCCCCTCTCTTTTAGCTTATGTTTCCAACTGTCTCTCTAGCATATCCTCCTGGAAGTCTGCCCGTCAACTAAAACTTAACGTATCTAAAACTGAACTCCTAATCTTTCCACCCTCTACTACAGCTTCCACTCCTCAAATATCTCTCACTGTTGATGCCGCACTCTCTTTTATTCCTCACATTCAATCAATAACAAAATCTTGCGAGTTTCCCCTAAAAAACATATCCAAAATCTGTCACTATCTTACAAAAGACACAGCTAAAATTCTAATACACTCTCATCATATTTTGACTCGACTACTGCAATTCCCTCCTTGCTGGCCTCCCCATCTCTCGTCTTTTTCCCCTTTAATCCATAATGAACGCCTCCACTAGACTCATCTTCCATACCAAACGATCAGTGTCTGCAGCTCCTCTCTGTCAATCACTCCACTGGCTTCCCATAGCTTCCAGACTCAAATTTAAAATCATGACCCTAAAATATACATAGTTACATGGTTACATAGTAATTAAGGTTTACTATTTATTATTTATTTGTATCTACTTGGCCTTGATTAATTTTCCTATTTTCTTCAGTTTAATTCTGAACTTTCAGTCAGCTTTAGGTCTCGTTTTTGCTGATTGCATAGAGCTCCTCCATCTTTGGCTGCAAAGTATATAGTCAATCTCATTTCTATATTGTCCATCTTGGTGATGGAGTCATCTAGGAGGCTGTTGGAAGAGGGTGTTTTCTACGACCAGGAAATTATCTTGACAGAATTCTACAAATCTCTGACCTGCTTAATTTTGTACACCAAGGATAACCTTGCCAATTATACCAGGTTATATACTTACATAGTAATTAAAGTTGAAAAAAGACTTTCAGTCCATCAAGTTCAACCTGTTAAGATCTCCTCTGATCTGCAATATGCGGATTAGTTATTAATTAATTTGTTGATTAAATAATTATTAATAGTATAGTTTTGAAGGATGAATAAAGAGTTAGTCCATCAAGTTCAATCTTTTTAGATCTCTATTGATCTTTTTAATGTGGACTATTTATTATTAATTGTTAATATAAAGCCCTCAACAACAGTGCACCCCCTTATATCTCTGCTCTTTTTTCAAAATACTCTCCCAACAGCCCCCTTCGTTCTGCTATGGACCTTCTTCTTTCCTCCTCTTTTATCACCTCCTCTAACTCCGTCTTCAAGACTTTTCTTGTGCTGCCCCTACTATCTGGAACTCCTTGCCCCGCTCCATTAGATTATCTTCCTGTCTCAAAACCTTACTACTTACTACTAAAAACACACCTGTTACTAAAAACACACCTTCAGCCTTAACATGTACATCTGCACACTCCACAGCTTAATAACACTTACACCCACAATCTACAGTACAACACACAGGCACCTCCATGTGACTAAACAAATTGCTTTCACGTTGCCATCTTGCATTTGTCACCCTCTTGTATCACACCTAAACCCTTAGATTATAAGTTTGCGAGTTTTCAATCTTGTGTCAGTGCCTTGGAAACAAGCTCTATGTACATTTGATTCTAAGCTCAAAAAACAGGGCCCTCCATTTTTCATAAGGTGTTTATTTTGTTTTTGCCATGTACTCAAGGCCTGTACCACGCTACGGAATATGTTGGCGCGTTACAACTAAGATAATAATAATAATAATAATCTCCTCCTCTGTCGTCCCCTTCTTCTTGTCCTTCAAATAAAGGATAACATCATATATATACCGTATTTATCGGCGTATAACACACACTTTTTCTTCCTGAAAATAGGGAGCAAATGATAGGTGCATGTTATGCACCGATATTCCCTCCCCCCTCCTCATCCTCAACCCCCCTCCTCATTCTAAACCCCACTCCGCATTCTAACCCCCCCTCCCGGTATATGCTAATGACGTGGCGCGCATTTGACGTCACATGCGCGCCGGGTCAAGGAGCGGAGCGGAGGCCGGAGCAGAAGCAGGTAAGTGAGGGGGAGGTATTTAGGGGGGATTATGTTGAAGAGGGGGGGTTAGAATGAGGAGGGGGGGCTAGAATGCGGAGGGAGGTTGAGGATTGGGGAGTTGAGGTTGAGGAGGGGGGTTGAGGAAAGGGGGGTTGAGGAAGGAGGATGAGGATGGGGGTTGAGGGGGGGAGGTTGATGAGGGGGTTGAGGATGGGGGGTTGAGGAGGGAGGATGAGGAGAAGGTTGAGGAGGGGGTTGAGGATGGGGGGGTTGAGGAGGGAGGATGAGGAGGGAGGTTGAGGAGGGGGTTGAGGATGAGGAGCGAGGTTGAGGATGAGGAGGGGGGTTAAGGATGAGGAGGGAGGTTGAGGAGGGGGGTTGAGGTTGAGGAGGGGGTTTGTGGAAGGAGGATGAGGATGGGGGGGTGGAGGAGGGGGGTGGAGGAGGGGGTTGAGGATGGGGGTTTTAGGAGGGGGTTGAGGAGGGAGGTTGAGGAGGGGGTTGAGGATAAGAAGGGAGGTTGAGGTTGAGGATTTTGCTTCAAAGTTCTTTATTTGAAAAATTTTTCCCCTGAAATTTCCTTCTTAAAATGAGGTGCGTGTTATACGCCAGTGCGTGTTATATGCCGATAAATACAGTAGTTGTGGATCTGCGTTTTTGTCTGGAACATTTGCGATATTGGTCATGTAGTTGCGCAAAGCGAGGCAAGCCAGCAGCGTCATTGCACATGCGAGCTTCGAGAAGCAGCCACGCAGTTCTTTGGCTACAATGAGTGCCAAAGTACTTAGGCGAGCCTTGCGAATTGAGGCTCACCAGCGGCGTAGCACTTTTTAAGTGCGTCACTCTAAAAACCCACCAAATATAAGAAATCATCTACAAAAAATGATAACACACTCACCTACAGCACAGGGGGAGACACAGGAAGCCTGGGAGTGAGGTTGCAAGCGAATTACACCCATATTTGGTGTTTTTCGTCAATCGGAAAGCGAGGGAAAAAATGGCGGTTGAAAAACACAAAATTTCAGAAACAGCATGAAAACGAGGCTCAGCAACGCCAGTCTCACAGAAATTACAAAATACACGATGCTTAAGACAGTAACACTTACACGAACAACACCAAGCAAGCAGGACTGCGCCCCACGCAAACATTCCGCAGACACACATAGAGGAGAAAGACACAGGGAAGGGACGGGGGAGATGCTGGAAAGAGACACATGGCATTCCCAAGCACAAAACTTGCAGGTTAACGAACCCTGCAATGAGCGGCCCATACAGTAGACGAGAGGAAAGGCTCGCAATGAGCACCAAAGGCCCTCATCGCGGGGCTCACGATGAGCACCGCGAGCGGGAGAGGCTTGCAATGAGCGCCGAAGGTGATCAGGTGCAAAGCGGGAAACTTAAAGTACACGGGGGGAGAGGCTAGCAATAGAAATGGTAGAATGATTGAAACAATTGGACTATGTAACTATGACTAGTATTTGTTAAAATAGTTTAGTTTTACATTTTGCCATGCATGCAAACTGCTGTTTTCTTTTAAATGCTCTTTGGATAGATTTGCAGTACTGTACTTAAATATCATCATAAATAGTAGATCACATTCAGTGGCATTGCTACAGCCGGTACAATGCACCAGGGCCCTGCACCTATGAGAGGCCCAGTGCTCACGCTGCCGCAGGTATACATACAGCTTATATACACAAATATATACACACACACTTAGATATATATGTGTGAGTTGATGATGGAGGGGGCCGGGAAGCAGGAGCCCTCCATGCACTAGCACCGCCACTAATCACATTGGTATGTCATTTTATAGTTTTAATCTTGCAAAACTGTAGTGCAGTTAGGTTTTTTGTTTTCATACAGCACATTTCACCCATCAGGGTTCCCTGTGTAGATTTTACTCCCAGCATGTCAAAATCATGAACACAGCCAACTCTCAAATTGAAAATTTGGTGACAATTGTATTTGACACCTTAACAGAACAGCAGTTTTCCCCACTGCAGAACATAAATGTACAGTATGTATCTATAATGGCTGTTTATTACATGTTTTGCAAATGTAATGTCATGCTTAAAACAATGTTTAATTAATTTGCACAAAAATATGATAAATTATCACCCATTAAAAAAAAAGGTTTTTCAGATAAAAATAGCTTATTTCTCTGTTTAGTCACAGACTATATATTAGTTCATATTGCCAAATGTAGCTATTTCCTCTATTTTAATCAAGGACATGTTATTATGATATATTTTTAGTTATTTGTGATAAATTTCTGCAAAAGAGATCATACAACAGTTGACATCTTACTGTTGGATATAGTACACTAGCTTTCAGTTGCACTTGTAAATTAGTTTTTATGGTAATGCATACTATACCAGACATTCAAGATTTCAATGTTTTGCTTTTCATGTTTTTGAGTTATTCATTTTTCAATGAGCTATTATCGATGAATACTATTTGCACATCTTGCTTGGATGACTCCATACTAGGAGGAAATTATATACAAATCTAATTTTCCTGTCAGCGGCATTTGGAAATAATCTCTCACCAAAGTTAAGGTTTATGCAAATAAAACTGCAGAAAAAAGTGTGCTTATAGGTAAAGAGAATTTAAATATAAAGCACAGTGTATACTAATTTTAACAGGATCAAATATTATATTGATGGGTTTATTTGCAGAATAAAATATTTTGTGGGAAAAGTTACTGTGGAATATGTGGCTAAAAAAGTACTCTAAATTTTGGAATGTATTTCTTACTTTTGAAAGGTGCCTTTACTTTCAATTCAGTGAGACTACTATGGGGTCTGCAATGGGCGCATTCTATGCTTATTTATTTATGTGGCACTATAAGAAGTACGGTAATAAATTACAGAAAATCCACAAGTGAAGAATAAGATTAAACCATTCAGATGTTTTATAGATAATCTGTTTTTATTATGGAATATTAAGGATTTGCTTGTTATTGATATCTTGAACATCCTGTACAGCCCTATACCAGTGACCTTTAGTTGGAACACTACCTTTATGTTATGGTGGCAACTATTTGAAAACAAAAGTATTAAATATGAGGAACCTGATCAGAATGCTGTTTTACACTATTGTACACTGAAGGATTCTAGGTTGGGATTGTGATAATCTCCAAAAAGGATCATCTCCAAAACACAGGAATTGAATTTCTCACTAAAACAAATGGAGCATAAATTCCAAATTAGGGGTATCCTTAGGAGGTTGATGGCAAGTGTGTAAAAAGGTGACTAACCAACTGGTGTTTTATTTCTATTTACAGTGCCATTGCAAAGTATTCACCCCCTTGACTTTTACCTATTTTGTTACTTTACAGCCTTAAGTTCAATGTTTTGTTAATCAGAATTTTATGTGGTGGATCAGAACACTATAGTCTAAGTTGGTGAAGTGAAATGAAAAAATATATACATAAAACTATTTTTTAGAAAAAGAAAACAGTGAATTGGCATGTGCGTATGTATTTACCTCCTTTGTTATGAAGCCCATAAAAAGCTATGGTGCAACCAATTACCTTCAGAAGTCACATAATTAGTGAAATGATGTCCACCTGTGTGCAATCTAAGTGTCACATGATCTGTCATTACATGTATACACCTTTTTTGAAAGGCCCCAGAGGCTGCAACACCTAAGCAAGAGGCACCACTAACCAAACACTGCCATGAAGACCAAGCAATTCTCCAAACAAGTAAGGGACACTATTGTTGAGAAGTACAAGTCATGGTTAGGTTCTAAAAAAATATCCAAATCTTTGATGATCCCCAGGAGCACCATCAAATCTATCATAAAAAAATGGAAAGTACATGGCACAGCAGCAAACCTGCGAAGAGACGGCCGCCCACCAAAACTCACGGACAGGACAAGGAGGGAGGCAGCACAGAGACCTAAGATAACCCTGGAGGAGCTGCAGAGTTCCACAGCAGAGACTGGAGTATCTGTAAATAGGACGACAATAAGCCTCTTTAGAGTTGGGCTTTATGACAGAGTGTCCAGAAGAAAGCCATTACTTTCAGCAAAAAACAAAATGACACATTTTGAGTTTGTGAAAAGGCATGTGGGAGACTCCCAAAATGTACGGAGGAAGGTGCTCTGGTCTGATGAGACTAAAATTTAACTTTTCAGCCATCAAAGAAAACGCTATGTCTGGCGCAAACCCAACACATCACATCACCCAAAGAACTCCATCCCCTCAAAAAGACATGGTGGTGGCAGCATCATGCTGTGGGGTTGTTGAGGGAAAGATGGATGGTGCTAAATACAGGGATATTCTTGAGCAAAACCTGTACCACTCTGTGCATCATTTGAGGCTAGGACGGAGGTTCACCTTCCAGCAGGACAATGACCCAAAACACACTGCTAAAGCAACACTTGAGTGGTTTAAGGGAATACATGTGTAAATGTGTTGGAATGGCCTAGTTAAAGCCCAGACCTCAGCCCAATAGAAAATATGTGGTCAGACTTAAAGATTGCTGTTCACAAGCGCAAACCATGCAACTTGAGGGAGCTGGAGCAGTTTTGCATGGAGGAATGGGCACAAATCCCAATGGGAAGATGTGGCAAGCTCATAGAGACTTATCCAAAGCGACTTGGAGCTGTGATTGCCGCAAAAGGTGGCTCTACAAAGTATTGACTTTATGGGGTGAATAGTTATGCACATTGACTTTTTCTATTATTTGTTGTATATTGTACATTATGTATATTATTTATTATTATTTCTTCAAAGTTGTGGGCATATTCTGTAAATTAAATGATGCAAATCCTCAAACAATCCATGTTAATTCCAGGTTGTGAGGCAACAAAACACGAAAAATCCAAAGGGGGTGGATACTTTTGCAAGGCACTATAGGTGAATGTATTAATCCTTTCTGCTATGTTGCAGGTTATATGCATTTTGTGGTTATATTTGAGTCCATAGCAACCTCCATGGTAAATGGTTAGATATCATGGTTTTAGTATACAATGAGGGAATATGGGGGTTTGAAGGTACCTTAAAGAATGCTTTTTGAAAATGTCAGGCACTCAGTTTTCCAGGCAAACTTCAGCAAGTTCAGTTATCATTCCAGGAGGCATGTGATAGATTTTAAAAATAGTTACAGAGCAGTCACTAGGGGAAATTTCTAGCATTTCTCTGGGTTTAGATTTCTGTGTGATGCGATAACTCCGTTTTGTGAGTAAACCTCACTTGTTTTTTTGCTTACGGGAGCCATGGATTAAAGAATTAGATTTTTGAGATGATGTAATCTATCTTTCATACAGTTTGATGACAATGCTGCATTTATGTGCTAAAAACAGCTAAAGTCTAAATTGTACATTTTAAAGCCAGTGATGAAGTTACTTATTACAAAGTATGATTTATGCTTGAAAAAAATCACACACAATTTTCCAGTAGTTAATTAACATTGATGTGTTCTGTGATTTTAGAGCATTGAATGTAGGTCTATTCCTGTTCTTACATGTGTCACAGCTTTCTCTCTTATATACTTTAATGAAAAAAAATGTTCCCCTGTGAAAGACTTAAAAATGTTTTTCCCAAAATAGACACCTACATGTTATAGAGCATAACACACTCTTGGAGAAAGGCTCTTGGAAGATCAGAGACTCCTGCCTGCGGCAGTTAGCATTTTCTCCATTGGCAAATGTTCTTGCCTGAGTTCCTTCCTCTCTGCATGTGTGTCTCTTCACATATCCATTTCAGTTTTTAATGAAGCATGACATGCAGGCATAGAATAAAGAGATAGCAGTCATCCCCTGATAATTCTCTTCATCCACACTGCATCCTGTACCATATATGCCTGGTCAGTAACACAACATCTTTTCAATCTTAAATTTTGCTTTGACATTCTAACATTTCTCCTATTTTCTTTAATCAAATGCAAGTGAGTACAGCTGTCCTTCAGGAGACTGGTAGAAAGGAAGATTGCAAAATAAGTTTAATTAGGGGTAACAGGGAGAATGGAAGACATGGTGATGGTCAATAAAGAGGAGAGTATATAGATTAGGAAGGACATGTATAATAAACTGACCCAGTGGCGGAGCTAGAGAAAAGTGGGCTCTGGTGCAACAAAAAATTTTTTGGTCCCCTCTAAGCTCCATCCCGATACAGTATCCATCCCTCCAGCACCCACCTCACATAGCACCCATCCCTATCTCTCTAGGTACTCCCTCACCTAATCCGACCAGGGGTGTGTGTAGACAATATCTGGCCTGGGGGGGGGGGGGTTGTTGATATGGGGCAGGTTGTTTTTAAGGTATATTTGCAAGCTATAATAAGAATCTTCAGGGTTCCCTGGTGGTCTAGTGGTTAGGAATTTGGTGCGTTCACCAAGGCAACCTGGGTTTGATTCCAAGTCTTTGAACCAAGAGGTCACACCACCCTGAAGCTGAGCCTGGTCAGTACTTGGATGGTAGACCACCAAGGAATACCAAGAGTTGTATGCTGTGGCCCACTGGAGAAGGAACTGGCAACCGACTACAGTATCTCTGCCATGAGTACCAAGTGGATCAGCATGACCATGGACATAAAGATGTCCTGTGTGTCTTACGATCCATGAGGTCACAGTGAGTCAGAAACAACTGAACGACGCAAAAAAAAAGAATCTTCATAATATTTATTACCTAACATTATTTTACTGGTAATAGATTATAAAATATTGGAAAGATGGCCACATTACTATATGTTTTCTTACTTGCTCATTGCTTGAGTGATCCTACGTTTTCTTTTGAACTCCACTATCTTACATGCATGGTATTAATACTATTTCACAATATTACAATAATACAGTATTAAGTTGTGATATATAATTTAGTTATTGAAGATGATTGAATCTAATAGAAAACCTCAATCTCACTAATGTGTTAAT
Organism: Discoglossus pictus; assembly: GCA_027410445.1. Classification (NCBI taxonomy): domain Eukaryota; kingdom Metazoa; phylum Chordata; class Amphibia; order Anura; family Alytidae; genus Discoglossus; species Discoglossus pictus. The sequence continues at coordinate 325,143,408 of CM050164.1, read as the reverse complement.
GCATATTTATTTACTTATTTAGCATATAGCTACTGAACCATTTCATCCATGGAAGGAAAATATATTCTCTTCGATAAATCCTTAATGGATATTTTAATTATGTCAGCAGTGCATAATAACTGGAAACTGAAAACTGAATAAATACATAAAAGGCCATGCATATCAGTGCATGCATAAATGGAAGAAATAGGGGGGTGGTTCTATATGTAAACAATGCAATGCAAGTTCAAAATGGTTATTGATAATATTTGAAATGTAACTGATACTAATTTATAGGAAGAGTAGTCAATATTTTTTTTTTTAACAAATATCTTCATGAAAATTAGGTCAAGGTATGACAACATATTTTTCTGAAAACATATACTAATATTTGAATATAATATCACTGGAAATAAGTTTACACTGTGAATGGAGCTTAGGAAAGTAATAACATGCAATGGGTATTTTTGAACTAAAGTGTTTTGAAGCTATAACCTGTAGCTGTAGTGAAATATATGATCAACTGAATAATGCAACCAAGGTCCAGGAGAAAGTAGCTGGAGTTCTGGACTCATTCCATCTGATTCCATCTGCTTTATATGGTGTCATTGAGAAACAGGTTCAAATATTTAGAAATATCTTGCATTTTAAACAATAAAAACAGTAAAAACAAGTGATTGTTCCTTTTTAAATGGCATAAAAAACACTGACATCTTTAAAAACATGCATTAACATGAAACTCATGGGCATGTCCAAAGAAATCAGTTCTGATTCCCAAGAAAGATATATCTCTCATGCCCAGAGAAACCCCTGGACTGCAGAGATAGTAAAATGCTATGGGCCTGGGCTGGCAACAGTTATATCCCACAGGATTCTCCTATGAACTCTTATAATTTTCCTTGTTCTCCCTGACACTGGGGATCATGGACTATGCTCAGACAGATGACCCCGATGTGGGGTCCCCTGGTGCTATTCCCCCATGCATTATAGTTCTGGGCATATTGTTACATATATGTTGATTCATGGTTCTGTTCATTTATGTATTCTTTTTATAATGTATGCTGATTAGATGTATTATATGTAGGTCATTTTAATATTATGTGGATGTTTGGTATCATACTGCTGGTCTGTCCATAAGGAAGCTAAAACAATATAGGGATTAGCCATATATTTAGTTTAGATCATCAGCAGACTTCAATACCATCTTGACTGTTTTGAATATTAATATTAAATATTTTTATTATCCCAAAAGAACAATAAAAAGTTCAGAACTACAACTCTCCCCTGGCTACATTTCAACCACTGTCATATCCATTCATTTATATTAGAGCTTAGTAAAAATTATTGAATTTTTTACAACGTTGTATTAAAATGTACAAAACAAAAAAAGGTGTAGAGTAGATTTGAACGCAATCATGTCCTTAGCACACAACATTACATACATTTAAAACAATTACATATTTTGTAAGAATGAAAATAGTATCAAATATATGGCCCACTAAAAAGGCAAGACAGTCCTTGTTGCATGGTAATAAAACAAACACTAGTAATCTCTAAGGCAGGGTACTGCAGCATTTTATATTTGAAAGTGCCATTGAATTCATTTTTTTTCCATCTAAATGAGGGCTGAGTAGTGTATTTCTTGTTTTTTTGGAAAAGAAACCTATAGAACAGAATATACTGCTTTGAATGTATAACTGTCTTTGGAGGTTTGTCATGTTTTAGCCAATGTGCAGTAGTGATGTCGCGAACATGAAATTTTCGGTTCGCGAAGCGCGGACGTGAATTCCATCAAATGTTCGCGAACGGACGAACATCGGCGAACCGCCATAGACTTCAATGGGCAGGCGAATTTCAAAACCCACAGGGACTCTTTCTGGCCACAATAGTGATGGGAAAGTTGTTTCAAGGGGACTAACACCTGGACTGTGGCATGCCGGAGGGGGATCCATGCAGAGTCTGGTTTTAAGCCATAAAGGGCATAAATTACCTAACATTCCTAAATTGTTTGGAATAACATGCTTTAAAACATAAGGTATGATGTTGTATTGATCAGGTAGTGTAAGGGTTACACCCGCTTCACTGTAACAGACCAATCTCCCCGTTTAATGCACCGCAAACAACCGCAAACAGTCACTTTGCACAACCGCAAACTCCCCATTTGCACAAGGTTGGATACCAAGCTAGCCATGTCCCGTTCCTTGTCCTCACTGATGTCATTGAAGGTCTCTTCCTCCACCCAGCCACCAAGGGTCCCCGAAAGGTGACAACAAGCCCCCTGGGATGCCTGCTTTGTTTGGTCTTCCACCTCCTGAAAGCCACTATCCTCCTCTGACTCCTCTTCTTCAAACTCCTCTCTCTGCGTTGCCTCTGTCTGCGTTATTATAAGGTGTGTACAGTTAAGTAGTTCTATTCCTATCGGTTTAATCCCTGTTACGTCCACTATTAGGGGACGTGTATATGGCATGGATTTTTGGAACAGGGAGATGGAAAAAGATGCTTGGTCGGTCCTCCCACTTCGAATTTGGGGTACTGCGCGTGCAAACTAATGTGCCACCAGATAGGAGTGGTGTATTAAGTTGTACTATTCATTCCTATCAGTTTAATACCTGCTACCTCACCTATCAGGGGACGTGTATATGGCATGGATTTTTAAAAGCGGGAGATGGAAAAAGATGCTTGGTCGGTCCTCCCACTTCAAATTTAGGGCACTGCGCGTGCAATCTAAGGTGCCACCAGATATGAGTGTCACTGTGCACTGGCAAAAGTTGGCAGAGTAGATGCAATAGGCTTCACAAACACACGCCTGTAGGCAGGCAACTGATATTCAAACGATTACAGTCAAAAAAGTGTTGTTTTATGTCACTGTACACTACGGTTGCACTAGATATGAGTGTCACTGTGCACTGGCAAAAGTTGGCAGAGTAGATGCAATAGGCTTCACACACACGCCTGTAGGCAGGCAACTGATATTCAATTGATTACAGTCAAAAAAGGGTTGTTTTATGTTACTGTACACTACGGTTGCACCAGATATGAGTGTCACTGTGCACTGGCAAAAGTTGGCAGAGTAGATGCAATAGGCTTCACACACACTTCTGTAAGCAGGCAACTGATATTCAATCGATTACAGTCAAAAAAGGGTTGTTTTATGACACTGTACACTACGGTTGCACCAGATATGAGTGTCACTGTGCACTGGCAAAATTGGCAGAGTAGATGCAATAGGCCTCACACACACGCCTGTAGGCAGGCAACTGATATTCAATCGATTACAGAAAAAAAAGGTTATTTTATTTCACTGTACACTAGTTTGCACCAGATATGAGTGTCACTGTGCACTGGCAAAAGTTGGCAGAGTAGATGCAATAGGCTTTACACACACGCCTGTAGGCAGGCAACTGATATTCAATCGATTACAGTCAAAAAATGGTTGTTTTATGTCACTGTACACTACGGTTGCACCAGATATGAGTGTCACTGTGCACTGGCAAAAGTTGGCAGAGTAGATGCAATAGGCCTCACACACATGCCTGTAGGCAGGCAACTGATATTCAATCGATTACAGAAAAAAAAGTTTTTTTTATTTCACTGTACACTACGGTTGCACCAGATATGAGTGTCACTGTGCACTGGCAAAAGTTGGCAGAGTAGATGCAATAGGCTTCACACACACGCCTGAAGGCAGGCAACTGATATTTAATCAATTACAGTCAAAAAAGGGTTGTTTTATGTCACTGTACACTACAGTTGCACCAGATATGAGTGTCACTGTGCACTGGCAAAAGTTGGCAGAGTAGATGCAATAGGCCTCACACACACACCTGTAGGCAGGCAACTGATATTCAATCGATTACAGTCAAAAAAGTGTTGTTTTATGTCACTGTACACTACGGTTGCACTAGATATGAGTGTCACTGTGCACTGGCAAAAGTTGGCAGAGTAGATGCAATAGGCTTCACACACACGCCTGTAGGCAGGCAACTGATATTTAATCGATTACAGTCAAAAAAGGGTTGTTTTATGTTACTGTACACTACGGTTGCACCAGATATGAGTGTCACTGTGCACTGGCAAAAGTTGGCTGAGTAGATGCAATAGGCCTCACACACACGCCTGTAGGCAGGCAACTGATATTCAATCGATTACAGAAAAAAAACGGTTCTTTTATGTCACTGTACACTACGGTTGCACCAGATATGAGTGTCACTGTGCACTGGAAAAATTGGCAGAGTAGATGCAATAGGCTTCACACACACGCCTGTAGGCATGCAACTGATATTCAATCGATTACAGTCAAAAAAGGGTTGTTTTATGTCACTGTACACTACGGTTGCACCAGATATGAGTGTCACTGTGCACTGGCAAAAGTTGGCAGAGTAGATGCAATAGGCCTCACACACACGCCTGTAGGCAGGCAACTGATATTCAATCGATTACAGTCAAAAAAGGGTTGTTTTATGCCACTGTACACTACGGTTGCACTACATATGAGTGTCACTGTGCACTGGCAAAAGTTGGCAGAGTAGATGCAATAGGCTTCACACACACGCCTGTAGGCAGGCAACTGATATTCAATCGATTACAGTCAAAAAAGGGTTTTTTTATGTTACTGTACACTACGGTTGCACCAGATATGAGTGTCACTGTGCACTGGCAAAAGTTGGCAGAGTAGATGCAATAGGCCTCACACACACGCCTGTAGGCAGGCAACTGATATTCAATCGATTACAGTCAAAAAAGGGTTGTTTTATGTCACTGTACACTACAGTTGCACCAGATATGAGTGTCACTGTGCACTGGCAAAAGTTGGCAGAGTAGATGCAATAGGCCTCACACACACACCTGTAGGCAGGCAACTGATATTCAATCGATTACAGTCAAAAAAGGGTTGTTTTATGTCACTGTACACTACGGTTGCACTAGATATGAGTGTCACTGTGCACTGGCAAAAGTTGGCAGAGTAGATGCAATAGGCTTCACACACACGCCTGAAGGCAGGCAACTGATATTTAATCGATTACAGTCAAAAAAGGGTTGTTTTATGTCACTGTACACTACAGTTGCACCAGATATGAGTGTCACTGTGCACTGGCAAAAGTTGGCAGAGAAGATGCAATAGGCCTCACACACACACCTGTAGGCAGGCAACTGATATTCAATCGATTACAGTCAAAAAAGGGTTGTTTTATGTCACTGTACACTACGGTTGCACTAGATATGAGTGTCACTGTGCACTGGCAAAAGTTGGCAGAGTAGATGCAATAGGCTTCACACACACTTCTGTAAGCAGGCAACTGATATTCAATCGATTACAGTCAAAAAAGGGTTGTTTTATGTCACTGTACACTACGGTTGCACCAGATATGAGTGTCACTGTGCACTGGCAAAAGTTGGCAGAGTAGATGCAATAGGCCTCACACACACGCCTGTAGGCAGGCAACTGATATTCAATCGATTACAGAAAAAAAAGGTTCTTTTATTTTACTGTACACTAGGTTGCACCAGATATGAGTGTCACTGTGCACTGGCAAAAGTTGGCAGAGTAGATGCAATAGGCTTTACACACACGCCTGTAGGCAGGCAACTGATATTCAATCGATTACAGTCAAAAAATTGTTGTTTTATGTCACTGTACACTACGGTTGCACCAGATATGAGTGTCACTGTGCACTGGCAAAAGTTGGCAGAGTAGATGCAATAGGCCTCACACACACACCTGTAGGCAGGCAACTGATATTCAATCGATTACAGTCAAAAAATTGTTGTTTTATGTCACTGTACACTACGGTTGCACTAGATATGAGTGTCACTGTGCACTGGCAAAAGTTGGCAGAGTAGATGCAATAGGCCTCACACACACACCTGTAGGCAGGCAACTGATATTCAATCGATTACAGTCAAAAAAGGGTTGTTTTATGTCACTGTACACTACGGTTGCACTAGATATGAGTGTCACTGTGCACTGGCAAAAGTTGGCAGAGTAGATGCAATAGGCTTCACACACACGCCTGAAGGCAGGCAACTGATATTTAATCGATTACAGTCAAAAAAGGGTTGTTTTATGTCACTGTACACTACAGTTGCACCAGATATGAGTGTCACTGTGCACTGGCAAAAGTTGGCAGAGTAGATGCAATAGGCCTCACACACACACCTGTAGGCAGGCAACTGATATTCAATCGATTACAGTCAAAAAAGGGTTGTTTTATGTCACTGTACACTACGTTTGCACTAGATATGAGTGTCACTGTGCACTGGCAAAAGTTGGCAGAGTAGATACAATAGGCTTCACACACACTTCTGTAAGCAGGCAACTGATATTCAATCGATTACAGTCAAAAAAGGGTTGTTTTATGTCACTGTACACTACGGTTGCACCAGATATGAGTGTCACTGTGCACTGGCAAAAGTTGGCAGAGTAGATGCAATAGGCCTCACACACACGCCTGTAGGCAGGCAACTGATATTCAATCGATTACAGTCAAAAAAGTGTTGTTTTATGTCACTGTACACTACGGTTGCACTAGATATGAGTGTCACTGTGCACTGGCAAAAGTTGGCAGAGTAGATGCAATAGGCTTCACACACACGCCTGTAGGCAGGCAACTGATATTCAATTGATTACAGTCAAAAAAGGGTTGTTTTATGTTAATGTACACTACGGTTGCACCAGATATGAGTGTCACTGTGCACTGGCAAAAGTTGGCAGAGTAGATGCAATAGGCTTCACACACACGCCTGTAAGCAGGCAACTGATATTCAATCGATTACAGTCAAAAAAGGGTTGTTTTATGTCACTGTACACTACGGTTGCACCAGATATGAGTGTCACTGTGCACTGGCAAAATTGGCAGAGTAGATGCAATAGGCCTCACACACACGCCTGTAGGCAGGCAACTGATATTCAATCGATTACAGTCAAAAAAGTGTTGTTTTATGTCACTGTACACTACGGTTGCACTAGATATGAGTGTCACTGTGCACTGGCAAAAGTTGGCAGAGTAGATGCAATAGGCTTCACACACACGCCTGTAGGCAGGCAACTGATATTCAATTGATTACAGTCAAAAAAGGGTTGTTTTATGTTACTGTACACTACGGTTGCACCAGATATGAGTGTCACTGTGCACTGGCAAAAGTTGGCAGAGTAGATGCAATAGGCTTCACACACACTTCTGTAAGCAGGCAACTGATATTCAATCGATTACAGTCAAAAAAGGGTTGTTTTATGTCACTGTACACTACGGTTGCACCAGATATGAGTGTCACTGTGCACTGGCAAAATTGGCAGAGTAGATGCAATAGGCCTCACACACACGCCTGTAGGCAGGCAACTGATATTCAATCGATTACAGAAAAAAAAGGTTATTTTATTTCACTGTACACTAGTTTGCACCAGATATGAGTGTCACTGTGCACTGGCAAAAGTTGGCAGAGTAGATGCAATAGGCTTTACACACACGCCTGTAGGCAGGCAACTGATATTCAATCGATTACAGTCAAAAAATGGTTGTTTTATGTCACTGTACACTACGGTTGCACCAGATATGAGTGTCACTGTGCACTGGCAAAAGTTGGCAGAGTAGATGCAATAGGCCTCACACACATGCCTGTAGGCAGGCAACTGATATTCAATCGATTATAGAAAAAAAAGTTTTTTTTATTTCACTGTACACTACGGTTGCACCAGATATGAGTGTCACTGTGCACTGGCAAAAGTTGGCAGAGTAGATGCAATAGGCTCCACACACACGCCTGAAGGCAGGCAACTGATATTTAATCAATTACAGTCAAAAAAGGGTTGTTTTATGTCACTGTACACTACAGTTGCACCAGATATGAGTGTCACTGTGCACTGGCAAAAGTTGGCAGAGTAGATGCAATAGGCCTCACACACACACCTGTAGGCAGGCAACTGATATTCAATCGATTACAGTCAAAAAAGTGTTGTTTTATGTCACTGTACACTACGGTTGCACTAGATATGAGTGTCACTGTGCACTGGCAAAAGTTGGCAGAGTAGATGCAATAGGCTTCACACACACGCCTGTAGGCAGGCAACTGATATTTAATCGATTACAGTCAAAAAAGGGTTGTTTTATGTTACTGTACACTACGGTTGCACCAGATATGAGTGTCACTGTGCACTGGCAAAAGTTGGCTGAGTAGATGCAATAGGCCTCACACACACGCCTGTAGGCAGGCAACTGATATTCAATCGATTACAGAAATAAAACGGTTCTTTTATGTCACTGTACACTACGGTTGCACCAGATATGAGTGTCACTGTGCACTGGAAAAATTGGCAGAGTAGATGCAATAGGCCTCACACACACGCCTGTAGGCAGGCAACTGATATTCAATCGATTACAGTCAAAAAAGTGTTGTTTTATGTCACTGTACACTACGGTTGCACTAGATATGAGTGTCACTGTGCACTGGCAAAAGTTGGCAGAGTAGATGCAATAGGCTTCACACACACGCCTGTAGGCATGCAACTGATATTCAATCGATTACAGTCAAAAAAGGGTTGTTTTATGTCACTGTACACTACGGTTGCACCAGATATGAGTGTCACTGTGCACTGGCAAAAGTTGGCAGAGTAGATGCAATAGGCCTCACACACACGCCTGTAGGCAGGCAACTGATATTCAATCGATTACAGTCAAAAAAGGGTTGTTTTATGCCACTGTACACTACAGTTGCACTACATATGAGTGTCACTGTGCACTGGCAAAAGTTGGCAGAGTAGATGCAATAGGCTTCACACACACGCCTGTAGGCAGGCAACTGATATTCAATCGATTACAGTCAAAAAAGGGTTTTTTTATGTTACTGTACACTACGGTTGCACCAGATATGAGTGTCACTGTGCACTGGCAAAAGTTGGCAGAGTAGATGCAATAGGCCTCACACACACGCCTGTAGGCAGGCAACTGATATTCAATCGATTACAGTCAAAAAAGGGTTGTTTTATGTCACTGTACACTACAGTTGCACCAGATATGAGTGTCACTGTGCACTGGCAAAAGTTGGCAGAGTAGATGCAATAGGCCTCACACACACACCTGTAGGCAGGCAACTGATATTCAATCGATTACAGTCAAAAAAGGGTTGTTTTATGTCACTGTACACTACGGTTGCACTAGATATGAGTGTCACCGTGCACTGGCAAAAGTGGGCAGAGTAGATGCAATAGGCTTCACACACACGCCTGAAGGCAGGCAACTGATTTTTAATCGATTACAGTCAAAAAAGGGTTTTTTTATGTCACTGTACACTACAGTTGCACCAGATATGAGTGTCACTGTGCACTGGCAAAAGTTGGCAGAGAAGATGCAATAGGCCTCACACACACACCTGTAGGCAGGCAACTGATATTCAATCGATTACAGTCAAAAAAGGGTTGTTTTATGTCACTGTACACTACGGTTGCACTAGATATGAGTGTCACTGTGCACTGGCAAAAGTTGGCAGAGTAGATGCAATAGGCTTCACACACACTTCTGTAAGCAGGCAACTGATATTCAATCGATTACAGTCAAAAAAGGGTTGTTTTATGTCACTGTACACTACGGTTGCACCAGATATGAGTGTCACTGTGCACTGGCAAAAGTTGGCAGAGTAGATGCAATAGGCCTCACACACACGCCTGTAGGCAGGCAACTGATATTCAATCGATTACAGAAAAAAAAGGTTCTTTTATTTTACTGTACACTAGGTTGCACCAGATATGAGTGTCACTGTGCACTGGCAAAAGTTGGCAGAGTAGATGCAATAGGCTTTACACACACGCCTGTAGGCAGGCAACTGATATTCAATCGATTACAGTCAAAAAATTGTTGTTTTATGTCACTGTACACTACGGTTGCACTAGATATGAGTGTCACTGTGCACTGGCAAAAGTTGGCAGAGTAGATGCAATAGGCCTCACACACACGCCTGTAGGCAGGCAACTGATATTCAATCGATTACAGTCAGAAAAGGGTTGTTTTATGTTACTGTACACTACAGTTGCACCAGATATGAGTGTCACTGTGCACTGGCAAAAGTTGGCAGAGTAGATGCAATAGGCCTCACACACACACCTGTAGGCAGGCAACTGATATTCAATCGATTACAGTCAAAAAAGGGTTGTTTTATGTCACTGTACACTACGGTTGCACTAGATATGAGTGTCACTGTGCACTGGCAAAAGTTGGCAGAGTAGATGCAATAGGCTTCACACACACGCCTGAAGGCAGGCAACTGATATTTAATCGATTACAGTCAAAAAAGGGTTGTTTTATGTCACTGTACACTACAGTTGCACCAGATATGAGTGTCACTGTGCACTGGCAAAAGTTGGCAGAGTAGATGCAATAGGCCTCACACACACACCTGTAGGCAGGCAACTGATATTCAATCGATTACAGTCAAAAAAGGGTTGTTTTATGTCACTGTACACTACGTTTGCACTAGATATGAGTGTCACTGTGCACTGGCAAAAGTTGGCAGAGTAGATGCAATAGGCTTCACACACACTTCTGTAAGCAGGCAACTGATATTCAATCGATTACAGTCAAAAAAGGGTTGTTTTATGTCACTGTACACTACGGTTGCACCAGATATGAGTGTCACTGTGCACTGGCAAAAGTTGGCAGAGTAGATGCAATAGGCCTCACACACACGCCTGTAGGCAGGCAACTGATATTCAATCGATTACAGAAAAAAAAGGTTCTTTTATTTTACTGTACACTAGGTTGCACCAGATATGAGTGTCACTGTGCACTGGCAAAAGTTGGCAGAGTAGATGCAATAGGCTTTACACACACGCCTGTAGGCAGGCAACTGATATTCAATCGATTACAGTCAAAAAATTGTTGTTTTATGTCACTGTACACTACGGTTGCACCAGATATGAGTGTCACTGTGCACTGGCAAAAGTTGGCAGAGTAGATGCAATAGGCCTCACACACACACACCTGTAGGCAGGCAACTGATATTCAATCGATTACAGTCAAAAAAAATTTGTTTTATGTCACTGTACACTACGGTTGCACTAGATATGAGTGTCACTGTGCACTGGCAAAAGTTGGCAGAGTAGATGCAATAGGCTTCACACACACTTCTGTAAGCAGGCAACTGATATTCAATCGATTACAGTCAAAAAAGGGTTGTTTTATGTCACTGTACACTACGGTTGCACCAGATATGAGTGTCACTGTGCACTGGCAAAAGTTGGCAGAGTAGATGCAATAGGCCTCACACACACGCCTGTAGGCAGGCAACTGATATTCAATCGATTACAGAAAAAAAAGGTTCTTTTATTTTACTGTACACTAGGTTGCACCAGATATGAGTGTCACTGTGCACTGGCAAAAGTTGGCAGAGTAGATGCAATAGGCTTTACACACACGCCTGTAGGCAGGCAACTGATATTCAATCGATTACAGTCAAAAAATTGTTGTTTTATGTCACTGTACACTACGGTTGCACTAGATATGAGTGTCACTGTGCACTGGCAAAAGTTGGCAGAGTAGATGCAATAGGCCTCACACACACGCCTGTAGGCAGGCAACTGATATTCAATCGATTACAGTCAGAAAAGGGTTGTTTTATGTTACTGTACACTACAGTTGCACCAGATATGAGTGTCACTGTGCACTGGCAAAAGTTGGCAGAGTAGATGCAATAGGCCTCACACACACACCTGTAGGCAGGCAACTGATATTCAATCGATTACAGTCAAAAAAGGGTTGTTTTATGTCACTGTACACTACGGTTGCACTAGATATGAGTGTCACTGTGCACTGGCAAAAGTTGGCAGAGTAGATGCAATAGGCTTCACACACACGCCTGAAGGCAGGCAACTGATATTTAATCGATTACAGTCAAAAAAGGGTTGTTTTATGTCACTGTACACTACGGTTGCACCAGATATGAGTGTCACTGTGCACTGGCAAAAGTTGGCAGAGTAGATGCAATAGGCCTCACACACACACCTGTAGGCAGGCAACTGATATTCAATCGATTACAGTCAAAAAAGGGTTGTTTTATGTCACTGTACACTACGTTTGCACTAGATATGAGTGTCACTGTGCACTGGCAAAAGTTGGCAGAGTAGATGCAATAGGCTTCACACACACTTCTGTAAGCAGGCAACTGATATTCAATCGATTACAGTCAAAAAAGGGTTGTTTTATGTCACTGTACACTACGGTTGCACCAGATATGAGTGTCACTGTGCACTGGCAAAAGTTGGCAGAGTAGATGCAATAGGCCTCACACACACGCCTGTAGGCAGGCAACTGATATTCAATCGATTACAGAAAAAAAAGGTTCTTTTATTTTACTGTACACTAGGTTGCACCAGATATGAGTGTCACTGTGCACTGGCAAAAGTTGGCAGAGTAGATGCAATAGGCTTCACACACACGCCTGTAGGCAGGCAACTGATATTCAATCGATTACAGTCAAAAAATTGTTGTTTTATGTCACTGTACACTACGGTTGCACCAGATATGAGTGTCACTGTGCACTGGCAAAAGTTGGCAGAGTAGATGCAATAGGCCTCACACACACACACCTGTAGGCAGGCAACTGATATTCAATCGATTACAGTCAAAAAAAATTTGTTTTATGTCACTGTACACTACGGTTGCACTAGATATGAGTGTCACTGTGCACTGGCAAAAGTTGGCAGAGTAGATGCAATAGGCTTCACACACACGCCTGTAGGCAGGCAACTGATATTTAATCGATTACAGTCAAAAAAGGGTTGTTTTATGTCACTGTACACTACAGTTGCACCAGATATGAGTGTCACTGTGCACTGGCAAAAGTTGGCAGAGTAGATGCAATAGGCCTCACACACACGCCTGTAGGCAGGCAACTGATATTCAATCGATTACAGTCAAAAAAGGGTTGTTTTATGTCACTGTACACTACGGTTGCACCAGATATGAGTGTCACTGTGCACTGGCAAAAGTTGGCAGAGTAGATGCAATAGGCCTCACACACGCCTGTAGGCAGGAATATGCAATTAGATTACACAGAAAAAAAATAATAAAATAAAATAAATGAAGTTCTAGCCCTGAAAGGGGCTTTTTGGGTTGCTGTCCTTGCAGCAGATATCAAATGAGTCCTTCAGGTGAGTAGTGAAAGCTAAATACACAGCCTGGCTATCTATTTCCCTATTAGATCAGCAGCAGGTATAATATATGTCCTCTCTCAACGAATGTAGCTTCAGAATGATTCTAAAATGGAGACTGTCCTTCAGATGGAAGGTCCTGGAAGGGAGTGTATGCTGCTGATTGGCTGGAATGTGTCTGCTGACTGTAAGGTGCAGGGTCAAAGTTTTCTCAATGATAAAGAATAGGGGGCGGACCGAAAAGCGCATGTGTTCGCCGTTCGATGCGAACGCGAACATGCGAAAATCGCTGTGAATAGTTCTCCAGCGAACTGTTCGGGACATCACTAATGTGCAGCAATGAGACCTAGAGTCATGCATACTATTTCCTGTGGCATTTCTTGTTAGTTTCCAATAGCCTTACTAAATATTTTGGACCTAACCTATTATATGTACGCATACATGCTGCACTGCCCTGTGCCGACGACGTCCTGATGTAGCTGTCTCCATGTGCCCGGTAAGTGGTTAGAGGTTTTCGGGTTAGGTTTAGAGGGTTAGGGTTGGTAAGTGGTGTAGGAGGTTAGGGTTAGGGGCTTAGGGTTAGTAAGTTACTATTAGGGGGCAAGGGGTGTAGGGCGTTAGGGTTCGGGCCTGTAAGTGGTCTATGGGGTTAGGGCTGGCAGGGGGTTAGGGTTATGGACTTAGGGTTAGGGGGTTAGGTTTAGGGTTAAGGCCGGCAAGGGGTGTAGGGGCTTAGGGAATAAATCTGGACGTGGGACACAAGCACGCCCCGGCACCAGGAAGCTTCCCGTGCTGTGCGTGCACATAACAGGATAGATCCAATATTTTTCATGGAAAAAAGACACTTTTATCATATTTAAAACATCCGTTTAAATGGATGATAGAAATGTTGCCTTCTCTGTCCCTTTAAGAGCCAATCTACATGAAAACCTTAGAGTAAGGGACCAGAAAGAGCTCTTACATAAAGCCACCTGCATAACTTATACTTGTGTATGAAATAGTACATTACCACATGGTCATAACTGAATGAATCAGTTCTGTTAATCATTTATGCAAACTAACATTTATTTTAAATGCACAGCTAACACTTACTTGAATTCATGCTGATGGATTAGAGCTTCATGTTTATCTGTACTAAGCCATATTTGGCTTCAGAGCCATAGGTGCATATTTTATACAGAAATTAAACAATTAAAGATTATATTTTACTTTTTAGCACTCATTGCTTTTTTGTGCTGTAGAAGACAACATCTCTTAACCATAATTTGATGTTTTTTTCCCCCTTGTTGAACAACTATTACTTTACACTGGTAGCATTGTTACTACTGATTTATCAGTAATGCTTCAGTGATCAGACACCAGATAAATCCCTTTTTTTCAACATAATCCTCCTGGTGTAAAAGCCAATTTGTCATTTGTATTTAGCACAAATTAGGTATGTTCCTGAAAGTTCTGTGTAAGACAGTTTATTATTTCATAAAATAATTAATGAAGTCTTAATTCATTGTCTGTATTATACGTATGATTATTGTGGAAACAATTAATATTACAATTTATCTGGATTGATACAAATTTGGTAGACCACTAAATTACATTTAGAAATGTTAAATAGTTATAACAAATTAAATATGATTTTGCAATAGTGTGTTGACTTGAAACTGGGACTTCTGTATTGGAGACAGTGTTTCAATGGAGAAGGTAACTTTTAAATAGGAAACAGGAACATTCTCTGCCTTGACAACGGTTTAGTGAAATCTGCCCTTTGTGACTTATGGTTCATCAATCCCTTTATTATAATTGTTACCGATGATCATGATGGAATACAAGTTAAATGTAAATGTTATTAATCTGATGCAAATCCTTTATTAAATGGGCAAAAATGTTTTAATCAAATGGACACGATTTTTTTATATATAAGAGAAGCCCTATTAGCACAGTTATATAATGTTATAAATTACTAGTTTTTGAGTTTATTCTATGAATTTGCTCTGATGTTTGTAATTTCGTGTCTCAACCCTTAAAACATTCTACTGTCCTTGTGTGTGTGTAGCAAGCTGTGAGTCTCCATCTTGCCGCTTTTAGTGCACAAAATACAACCATTGATCTAGTGGGTCACGAGGTGCTGGCTCCATTATAAGCTGTAATATGGAGTTTCACAGCTTGCTGCTCACTAAGCTCACATAGAGGTACAACCTGAGGGATGGGAGGAGAGAGGAAGAGAGTCCAAAATGGTAACTGCCTAGAGGTGTGCAGACATTAATTTAATAAGATTTAATAAGATTTGAAAAAAGATGGGAATAGCAGTGGGTATGTGCACTCACAGTAAATGTATGGATATGATGACACATAAATAATACTTACAGACCGGTGTAGATTGTGCAGTCTTCATATTTGTGAAGTATATAACAATGTAACAAACTAACAATATTACCAGCTATGTAAGCTTTGAGAAAATCTTAAGAAGTCTCTGGTTGCATCTGGTTTCCATATTAGACCTGCTTGATAATGGTTGGTGGTTTACCGACTTGTAAACAAGATAGAGCCGAAGTGACTTATTACAAAGTATGATTTATGATTGAATATGATACACATTTTTCAGTAGTTAATTACCATTGATGTGTTGTGTTTTTAGAGCAATGAATGTAGGTCTATTCCTGTTCTTACATTTGTCACCTGGTTTACATGCACATTACCTCCTAGAAAAGAAGATGCTTATCACTATGTTTCATGTTAAACTATGCATAAAAGGTTATGAGTTACATTTTAATGAATCTTAAAAATGTTATAGTATTATTAATTTAAAAAGGTCAGGATGCTGATCTCCTGCGCTGACGAGCTAAATTGGAAAATATTCCTGATCCATTTCACAGCATACAGTAACTATACTGAACTCTAAATTAGGGAGCACAAAAATACATCTACTTTATAAGAAAGACCAGCTTTTTAATTTAGTCATTTCAATATTATTACCTTTTTTATTATCCAGTAATATAAGGACAGGTTTAGCATGAAAATGCTAACACTATTAATCGCTGTCACAGTAATTCATTTGCACTTAAATTGAAATTAAAAGCAATGTACCGAGAGCAGGGTAATTTAAATGTGAATTGTCATTTTTCTGCTATTTAGAACTAAAGATGATGTTTTTAGTGTGCTTACCTTACTTTCTACCTGCATGCGTTTAGCCAATTTAGTATACAGCACCATTTTTGGTAAAGGTGTAACATTTATATTTGGGTGTATTTATTGTGAATTATCTAACATACTGTATACAGTCCCACGTTATCTTGTTCACTGCAGAAATTCTGCATTCCAGATGTGGGTTCAGTTAAGGAAACAAAGTTATCTGACTATCAAGCAGATATAATGTATAGTCTCAAAGTCAGACATACTGTACTAGATGGACCAAGCAGATTTGTATATGATTCCAAACTGTACATAATATGTGTTGAGACAAGTACAGTAGGGATAATACAAGAGGGCAAATATTAATAATTTGCATTACTATTACTACACCATTTTTTTAAGGAAAGATGTGCTGTTTTTTTAAAATGTTATTGTGTTCACTGTTATTTTGTAGTATGTACAAGAATTTTGATTTAGCCAATTCCTTCCTACAGTTTATTACAAAAGGTCTCCTTTAAAGTAATACTTTTTCCCAGTGGAATCAGAAGACACCAGATGTGGAAAAAGTACTTTCCTTATTGAAATTGCTGCTACATTACCTTTTGAAGTTAGATGTTTTAGAGTGTTTCTATACAGTTGTTGGCTTGAGTCCCATTAGTTTTTTTAAAAATAAAAAATACTTTTAAATTGGCTGTATAATAAGAAATATAGAAATGCAAATATTGTGTTGTAATGCTTTTAAAATATTTAGTTATGTAAATATAAAATATAATGTAAAGATGAACTAACAAGCTACAGTTCTAAGGCATGTCACCATGTCTCTGCATAATCAGTAGTTGTAGAGATCAAAAATAAAATATGATTAGAGTCAGTCACATTATCTATGCAGTTTCAGGGTTTAGAAAAGCAATAACTAAAACGGACTAAATTTGTAATCAATTAAAATAACTAAAATGACAAAATTTGTAGTCAATTAAAAAATATCTTGTCCAAATGATTTCTCCAGTCTCATCTCTGCTTTTAAAGTGACAAACTCATGTTAGTGTTTTAAAAAGCAAAGAAGCCAACATGGGATTCTAATGGTGATAGAAAATTGCCAGGAGAGGGGGAAACATTTAACTTTATGATAGTGTACAACATCTAAATCATTTTTTCATTTCTTTGCTAAATTGGTTTTATTTTTTTTCTAATAATCATAAAAAGAGAAAACCAAAAAAGTCTTCAACAGTTCAAATGCTTAACATTATAAATGTACAAACAACAAAATATAGGTAAACCGTTATTTATATCAGGAAATCAACTATGGCGCTTTAAAAAATCTGATGCTTAAAAGAATATTTAACCATCTGATAATACTAGTAGTTCTAGAGGGGATGTGTATTTGGAAATCTTTACCACAAATCCCAATAATGTGTTAATGTTATTTGAAAGGATATATCTAATAATATACCTTAGTAGACTCAATACACACTCCCAATGAAAATGTGACTCCTCCAGGAGTAGCAGCCCTATGTCTCATTTCAGAGACCTCCTGACTGAAGGGCTATAGTGTGCCCCACAAACTGGCTAGTATCCCTGATATCTAATAGAAAGATAAAGATAAAACATTTCAGGAGCAAACAATCAAATTATAAGTAGAGGATCAAACTCGTGTGTCTGAGACCTCCTTACTCAGGGGCTATGGTATGCCCCACACACTAGCTGAATGCCCTGTGTGTAATGGTAATATATGACAGATACAAAGTCAGGATAAGTACCAAATGCAAGGTTCTAAAGACAATGTAAAATATATACAGTGCCTTGCAAATGTATTCACTCCCATTTTAGGTGTTTTATTGCCCCACCACCTGGATGTAACATGAATTGTTTGAGGATTTGCATCATTTAATTTACAGAACATGCCCACAACTTGGAAGATGTTTTTTTTTTTTTTTTTTTTTTTTATTGTAAAGCAAACAACAAATAGGACAAAATAGCAGAAAAAGTCAATGTGCATAACTATTAACCCCCCTAAAAATTCAATTTTAGTCTCATCAGACCAGAGCACCTTACTCCATACATTTTGGGAGTCTCCCACATGCTTTTTCGCAAAATCAAAACGTGCCACGACTTTCTTCTGGCCACTCTGCCATAAAGACCAACTCTATGTATCATACAGCTTATTGTTGTCCCATGTACAGATACTCCAGTCTCTGCTGTGGAACTCTGCAGCTCCTCCAGGGTTACGTTAGGTCTCTGTGCTGCCTCTCTGATTAATGCCCTCCATGCCCGGTCCATGAGTTTTGGTGGACGGCCGTCTCTTGGCAGATTTGCTATTGTGCCATGTTCTTTCCATTTGCTTATGATAGATTTGATAGTGCTCCTGGGGATCATCAAAGATTTGGATATTTTTTCGTAACCTAACCCTGACTTGCACTTCTCAACAACATTGTCCCTTACTTGTTTGGAGAGTTCCTTGGTCTTCATGGTTTGGTTAGTAGTGCCTCTTGCTTAGATGTTGCAGCCTCTGGGGCCTTTCAAAAAAGGTGTGTATATGTAATGACAGATCATGTGACACTTAGATTGCACACAGGTGGACATCATTTCACTAATTAAGTGACCTTTGAAGGTAATTGTTTGCATCAGAGCTTTTTATGGGCTTCATAACAAAGGGGGTGAATACATACGCACATGCCAATTAATATTTAGACATGTCTGGCAACCGGAGTGTCGAATTCCTTCTGAATGGAATAGACATGTTCATATATACGTCTGCTCAACTGTTATATTGTTTTACCAACGTAGAATTTGTGGCAAACACATTTTAAAATATACACAAGCCCAGTAGATTCACAATTGTAGAAATCATTAATGATGTAAGTTTTTCCATTTTGTGGATTAATACATGTCTTGGTTGTCTGTATGTATTTACAGGCTGTACATTTGCCACATCGAAAGGTCATCTATAAAGCGATGCCATGTTAGAACATGTTGTGTATGGTGTGCCATCATATCATTGAATACCTGTGTGTCTTCCCACCAATTTAAAAAAAGGTTGGCATAATTGGGTGCACATGGGGTACTCATGGTAGTACCCCATTTTTAATGGTACCACTTTAATTGAACAAAAAAATATTCTTTGTTAACCCTCCTAGTGGTAATCCCGAATGTGGCTCTGGGTTAATGTTTGCATTCTAAAGCGCTAACCCTGAG